>JAQQSE010000207.1:0-341169 GCA_035772565.1 Antheraea assamensis | reverse complement strand
ACAATGTATTATTATAAGTATCACAAGGCAAGCTTGAACATAATGCTGAAATAAACGTTTAATTAACTTTTGTAAGAAATGTAAAAAAAAATCTTCTTGGCTATGAACCATTTAAATTTAAACCTATATTCCAAACGTAACACATTCTCAAAAACAAGCTCATCCAGAAAGTTCTTAATTACATCTTTATAAAACAAATGCTTTTTTTTTTCATTTAGAGAGATTAATTATTTGAAATGCAAAATAACAAAGCATTATTAATAAGTAGTAAGACAATTTACAACAATTTCACAAATACATGTCTACATATGTTTTATCATAGTAATGTATAACATTTTAACATATAGAACTATAGTAAGTGGCAAGAACTATTGTACAATCAATGTCAGTAACAGTGTCTTTAGTACAAGGGCAACCAAACTGCCCAGTAGTGGACGCTCGTCACCCTTGAGTCCCTTATCAAACACTGAGCCACGAAGGTCAACGGGGTCCATGAACTGAAAATCAGCCTTGGGCATCCATTTTCTATTCATTTCTTATCCAATGGTCACGGGCATTATGGCTACAGCCAAAGAATTGTCCATGGAGACCAGAATCTTTAGCTCGAGTGATTTAGTGAGGTGGTGAACCGCCGCCTTCGCCATACAGAACCAGAGCATACCAGGAGTTCCTTCTAAAGCAGCTTTGGCGCCACGTCAAAGCAAGTAGAACCACCTGGTGCCAAGTATTTTGCAGCTACTGTGCTGCGATAGATGAACTCCAGACTGATTGTCGCCACTTAGTCAGCTTGCTTGCTTAGGTCCTTGGCAGCGTTTCCGCCTGCCCAACCGCCGGCGACGCAGATAACAGCATCACTTTCTGACCTTGCAAAGCGTTACCTAGTTCGTAACTACCTGTTCCTCCTGTTCTACCACGACGCATCCTTGCAACGATAATATTTACATCAGCGTTATCGTTTGAAGTAAGATCTATATTTGCGACCCACCAGTTGGAAGATTTAAAATGATTCACGCAAGCGGCACCCAACGCACCTCTACCACCGTATACAATGATCCTTCCACTAGCCATTATTACGTCTATACACTCGCACGGCCAGGCACGGACTGAAAGTAGGCTCACAATCTAGCTGTAACCTTTTACTTTTTTACTGTCATTGACCGAAACAAAGTACAAAACCTGCGTGTCTCTTTAGCGGCACATTGGCTATTAATTGTCTATTTTATCTCAGTCCCAACCAGATATAACATAGAGGTGGTTGTTATATTTATTTTACGGAAACTCAACAGGTTTCAGTATTGATTTTCTTACAGTTTGACACTACCTTACGTTGACATTAGTGACATTGACACCAGTTGCCTAGTTGAAAATCACAGATTATCACCAATTTATTTGACAGAAGCTACAAAATATGTCTATTCTATATAAACTCAAGTGAGAATAACGTGCATTTTTAATCGGGTGAGTGCCTTAAGTGCTTCCCTTAGTAGTCCGGTGAAACTGGGAAAGCCCTGCCAGGCTAACAGTGTAGGTCAGTTGGAAAAAAAAAATGTACACTCATAGTCCGGTGAAGCAATAGAAGTTTGTGAGACTAAGAACGTAATCAGTTTAAAAAAATAATAATATGCAAGTACAAATTAAGAACAGTTACATATAAATTATTATGTATTGTATAATTCTTCATTTCACATATCTTTCGACAACAGTGAAGATGGTGAAACAATGATTACTATTATACTGTCTTACTAATCTTGAAAAAAAAAGGAAATTATATAGCATATGCGATAAAATGTTGTAATAATTTTGATATTAACACTGTTATTTATGTTTTATAGATACACCTATAAAGTATATTGTGTACGTAATTGTTTTTTTATCTTGTACATAACGCCTTTTTATTGTAATTTCTCTTCAAAGATGAATTCACTGATGATGTGGAAGTTAACTTACTGTCTATATTTCAAAATGCTTCAAATTGAGGAAACTATTTACAAAAAATACACAAGGATCATATGAAACAAATAAAAAAGTATAGGAAATAATAATGGTGGGGTCCCACATTAGGATCAAAATTCTATTTCAAAACGAAATAAAAATTTAGTGCATATAATAAAACAACTCATGTAAAGCAATAACTTTATTACAATAGTACTAATTACGTACATAATTATACTTTTAATATCAAATTTACTCATATATTAAACTTTGAATACAGGCATAATAGAAAATATTTTGTTGTAGAACATGACGTTCATAATTTTTAATCGTTCAGCAGATAAAATAGTTTTAATATCTTTGGTACCGCTTAATTGTAAAATTACTACAAAATAATTAAAAACGTTCACGTAAATAGAAATATTATAATCATAAACTTATTAATAATAGTAATAGTATATAAATATGTAACTACGATCCTCGTCAATCTTTTTGACTGTTCTGAATATAAAATGCACAGAACAAAAATATAGGCATATACACATATTATGTTATATCAATAACATAGAGACAACTTAAAGATAATAAAGATAATACCAATTTTCGATTCCTATACTAATGTTTTTAACTTTGTTTTGTATTAAAATCCTAACTGTATTGTGCGAAAGCTCAAACTTAAGATTATATTCAGAGCGGCCAAAAATACTGACGAAGACTATATTTACATATATTTTAATTATCATTCCATTTTAAATTACCATTTTTAGACATATACAAGTAGAAAAAAGCATACAAAAAAAATAGACGTGTAATCATTTTTGTAATTGCATATCAATTTGCATTGAATAAAATATGTTAATAATAACGTTAACGGTAATTCCAATAATTTTGAAGGCCAATATAACATTATTTAGTATATTAGCTTTATGTTGTTGCGATGCATTGTTGATATTGTATACGCTGCCGAGAACGACAGCTACCATAGCAGATACCACCTATGAATAAAAAAAAAAACAAAATAATAAACAAAAAATAAACATATTTTATATAAGTAACTGAAAATAACAAAAAAAAAAGTATAAAACAGAGTTAATAACTATCCCGTTAAAACTTCAACTTCAATGATTTTATTCTATTCACTCGAAATTATTGGCATGAGCCTTGCTTGATATATTGTGTTTTCATATGATTAATAAAAAATCTGAAAGAATAATACATCATACAGGCCCACCGTATGTTGATTAAATTGAGTGTAATCCCTTCTCAAGATCAGTTTTTCAAAAGAACTTTAAAAAGTTTCATCAAAACAGAGTTGATGATAAAGTTTAATAAGCCAAAACCTGGCTATGGTGATGATTTGTTGCTAATATAGAGGCTTCTTTTTGGACTTGCAACAAATTAATTTACAAATCCTTGGGTAGGTACCCAGATAAGGTCAATTTAGTTGGTCTTACTGAGAATATTTAACGTGTCCTCCGTAACTATTAGATAATGCAGCCATCGTCTGTGGTCTTATATAGCACAAAACTATACAACATAACCAATCAAATCAAATTAATTAATTAAAATAAATAAATAAATAACATTATATATATATCAAAAAATTATTAATAGTAAAAAAATCATATTATTTAACTGTCACGCTTCAGAAAATTATCGTAAGCATTATAAGTCCGATTTCCGAAATGGTCTTGCAAGGAAAGCGCAGGGTCTAAACCGAAATTCATTTTGATGACGTCACAAAACACTACACCAGTCATCATGCCCACCGACGTATGATAGAGCCAGTCGGCGATTTTCTTTTTTCTGTGAATTTTTCCGCCATCCAAAAAGGAAATAATAATGGCCAAGATCCCCGCGCTCGTCTGCATCACACAAAGTTGATATTTAATTGAAAAATTTACTAAACGAAATTAATCAATACATATTATACAACAACGTTGCTTTTTAGCTTCGGTCTATATGTTCTCTTAGTTCCTTTAGTTCTTTTTAACAAACATATTACATTTATAAAAAACAGAGAAAAATCGATATACATATTTTAATAAAGCCGGTACACATTTTCGGGTATTTACATTATTAGAACTGACTCAACCTTATGAGATGCATAAAAATAATTTAATAGGGAATTGTGTATCTTAAAAAGGTTTGCAGAATGTCTGCAATCTTTCTCCTAAAGATAACCCATAATAACGATTTTATTATTTTATGAAGGTATTATTAAAAAAAAATGTGGGCTATCTGTGGATCTATTTCATAAATAGAGTATCACCCCTAGACTGTCTAAAACCATAAATGTTCAAGCTCAAATTCCATAAAAACGAATGTAGACCTCGTGAGGCACAGGTCAACAGACTGTTGGCAGCATAAGGTAAAAAAATACCTGATTTACTACAACACTTTGGACAATAAACAATTATAATTTTTATGCAAAATGTGTTTATAACTATTTTTTCATTTGTAAGAACATTTTCTTCCAAACCGTGAAATTTACAATGTACGATGTCGTGAAGATAAAAAATAAATTAAAAACATTGTCTCCCATTTTGAGATCTGAGTTTTAAAAAATCAGCCGAGATGTTAACCCCCTTTGGTTTAAGCCAAATTAAGTAACATGTCTACATCAGTTACCTTAGAAAATTAATGTGCTTGGAAATTGACCTTTGCAACTTATAATTTTAATATATATTTTAGAACATATCACAGATTTCAAATTACGAGCAACAAGAAAAAATAGTTGTTTGTGTCACAAGAGTTACGAAGCTTCTTTGGTTTTAATAAACTGTAAAAGAACAGAAGAACAACAAAAAACTCTAAAAGAACCGAATTGCTCCGACGCTTAGGATCAAGGCTGCCAACCGTACGAGGTTCCTCATATAAATATACAGTTCATCGTATTAGTATAATAAATTTTATAACAAGGTTTTTATTATAGGCAATATTTTAGAGCATAATTGGGTTTTTACATTTCGACTACATAGGGTGTACCAAATGAAAAGTAAATTCCTCGTTAATCCTTTTGGCCGCTCTGAATATAGGCGTAAGTTCGAGATTGCGCACAATACTCGTATAGTCGAGTCCTTTTAACACAAAACGAAGTTAAAATATTGTTACAACAATCTAAAATTGACATTTCTTTAATTCTTTAAGTTATCTCGATATTATACATATAATATGATACATATTTATACCTAAATTTGTGTACAGCGTAACTATGTTCAGAGCAGCCAACAAGTTTGGCGAGATCTATAGACACGTTGGGAATATTTGAGGTAATTTGTCATTTTAATACTGTATGCATGTGTGTGTTATATACCTGTAATTTACGTGGAAATAGAAGATGCAGAACAAATCGTTATTTAAGCAATTCAAACACTGTTAAAGAAGTATCAAAGAGAATAGATCTTTTTTTCATGATACAATACGTAATGAATTCGTTTAATTCCTAAAGATGGCATAATGTTCACTAAATTTAGTAATAAAAAAATAAATAAAAAAACAATATACAAATGCCCATATCGATTTTTGTTAAACCAGCTTTTTTAATAATGTTAAGATTTCATTTATGAAAATCGATTTTTTATTCATTAACAACTATTTGCTACATTTACATTCATTTAGTCTTGTTTTAGTTTTATAACATTTCAAATGTTTGATTGGATGTAGGTTTCAATGCTAAAATACAAGTTTTTTAATTGTTCATATACAACATTTTTTTTTCGAACTGACTATACGCTGTTGGCCTAATTAGTCTTTACAACTTCACCGAAATAATAGATTGAGCTTGGCAACAAAAACAAGGATTTATATACAAGGAAAAAAGTTCTGCGGTTAGCAGTACTGTTATTACGCTACATTGATTATTGACATTGATTGATTGACGCTACAGTATATTATTGTTGTACTAAGTCGAGGTGTATCGCTAGTACATCATAACTTAATGTTTGTGTTATTCTAAACATTTAAAAAAAAAGGCCACAATATATGACAATAACTTATAAATCATAAAGTAGGAATTATCTATATAGGAACTATCTACTATTACTAATTAATTGTTATCGAACATATTTACAATTTGCAACACTAAATAGGTATATTATAGTCACAGAGTACGGTACATAAACTTTATTTACAAATGCTTTTGACCACGGCCAAGAGAATTTGATTGACACAGCAGTTGTCATAAAATTGTGTATATACTGTAATGAAATCCTTTTTCTGACAATCTTGTCTAAACAAAACATTTAAATGTACATTTACTAATTATTCATTGATGATTATATTTAAAAAAAAACTTTAATTTTTATCGAACAGGATTCGTGATATTGTCTTTCCTCAGATATTCATTATTTATATAGTTAAGGCGTTCAAGGATCAAAGGATTGTTAGAATATTCAATTCCAAATGCCGATATAACTATATTAATTACAGAGATAACGAATATGAATATAACGATAATATCATTAAGGACGAGCGCCGAGGGCTGGTCAGCGCGATCGTTCAGATCCAAGCCTCCGATTATCACGAATAGCAAGCCGACCAATAGCTAAAACAAACAGAACTTTAACATACAAACACGTTTAGCTAAGAGAGGAGAATAAAGAATGTAAGGAGTATCTCTGTTTATAAGGTGTGCCCCTCAAAATGTATCAGATTTAGATGGCGCTGCTGGAGCTAGAGGGAAAAATTTAAAGGAACGCGTTAATAATTTTATAATCTATGTACATAGTGACAGTTTAGAAAAGACACTGAATTTGTAGCTTTAGTAGTAGCCTTGTTTTTACGAGAACTTGGACAACTTTTATTAACTAACAATATTAAATTCAAGTTGTAATTATTAACGAATACACTTCAATAGACTCTTTGTTCTGTGAAGACCCGTATGAGATACTTCTCCATACCAGAATCGTCGTTTTCGCCTGCTATTTAATTCGTCCAATTAATAACAACTGTATTGTTACCCGGCTTACTTTATAAAAATCTGTTGTGATAGATAGGATATTTTTCAAGCAATAATTTTAAACCAAAAAAAATAAATATTAATCAAGTGTTTTTGGTAAAAAAAAACATTTATAATGTGAATTAAATACAGACTATTATAATTATTTATTACTCATCATTACAATAAATGCTTAGGCTATGGCTTTACAAAGAAATATAAATTAGGTTTTTAATACTTATATACGCCTATAGCACTCGTCACACATTATGACCGCTGTGAAGATAATTGCGCAAAACACAAATTTAGGTATAAATACGTTTTACATTATACGTATTATACCAAAACAACTTAAGAATTTAAAAAATGCCAATTTTATGTTTCTATATTATTGTTATATACCTTATTTTATATTAAACTCTTGGCTGTATTACGCGCAAGCCCGAACTTACGGCTATGTTCAGAGCAGTCAACAAGATTGACGAGGTCTGTATGTACGTTTTCATGAATGAGTGCCTCAATGAAATGTGAGTGTTTGAGTGTGTGGCTCGTTGTCTAATTAACGGTTATTCAGCGTTTCGCTCTACTTATTACCTCATTAGCATATATTATATCAGACAGAATAAAAGAGAAAATTAGGTGTACAATTTTTTGACAGCGTTATCACTGTAGCGTCGAAGGGTTGCGGTTTCGATTCCTACACAGGGATGTATAACAGCTTACAAACAAGTCGCATATTATTATATTAATTATTTCTACGTTGTACAAATTATATGAGGTAGTATTAAATATATACTAAATAACTGCCGAAGTTTCCTTCCTATTTATATATATTTTATTGAAAAAAAATACTAATCAAGCTGAAGGTATTTAGCAAGTGACGAATCGAAGGCAGAAACGAGAACATTAAGTACTGTGACAACGAACGCTGTTGCTGTCGTCGCGTAGTTGATGCTATTAGCAGATCTGCTATGCCGGGGCTGGTGGAATCGGCAATCGTGTAACAAGTTGAGAGATAATAGCACCAGACCCATCGCCACCTATAGATCATATAGTCATTTGGCACCCTAATAGGTAACACGAAAACGCTTATAAACGTCTACAATATTTCAATGGAATTAACAAGACAAATAACTAAACTAAAAGCGGACCCTCAAAGATACAAGATATTCTCAAGTGAAAATATATAAATTACCGTTCCAGCAAAGGCTAACTACAAATCGCTTCCCCCTTTTTTCGAACTGACTACACTGTTGGCCTGACAGGCTTTTACAGTTTCATCGGAATATTAAGGGGAGCGCTTAAGGCACTCACCCGATTTTATATCGGCAACCAGCACAAGGGCGCACGGCGCGCCTTGGCTTGGACTGTCACCAAATATCCCGTGTCTAACTTTCTTTTTTTTTTTTTTTTTTATTAACGTGGGGAGATCCCTAACGGATACCCATCCTCCCGGGGGAGAGAATGGGTTATGTCCGATTCGCACGGACTAAAACCCCACGGTGCACCGGCCACCGCTTTAAGTTGGAGCGGCATGGGACCGTACTAGGCTAACACCATGCCGCTCCCAGCGGTCAGCCCGGCGGCAGGTGGCTGCCGGGCTCCATCCTTATAGGGAGGTAGTTGTGTACACGATCAGCTACCTCCCCTCATCAGCCGAACCTACCTGTGCAAAGAGGAAATGGGCCCCCCAGCCCATCCCCTCAGGTTCGGCTACGGAGGTGGAAGGAGGCGGGCAAATCGCCGCCTCCTTCCACCGACCCTCCTTTGGCGGACACGGCCGCTGAGAGGGTCCGCCTCTCGGGCCCTCTCCGCCGCCTCCTTCTGCGAGATGACCTCCTCGCAGAAGGAGGCCATCGCCGTCCATGCGTTTCGATTCGGACAGAGTGTGCTGCGCGGTATCCTCCTCAGCGCCGCACTCATGACATGTGGCGGTAGGAGGAGATCTTTCGCTGCCGAGCATGGTTACGGCCATTCTTCTAAGCTAAACTAAGCTAACTATTATTTCTTACATATATAAATCGCTTGTGCTTACAAAGGTAGATACTTATATATTAATCTTGGAAATAAAGAAATTCAATAAATTAATTTTCACACATGTTTGGATACCACTGGTCATTATTACAACATTAATTATTCAAGACGTCATTATTTTTCTATTGATTATCCGTTATCACTGTTGACAATAACATCATGGCGCGTTATAGGTGGTAGAACTACGCTGAAACTATTACTGGTTTCAGCATGAATGGGTCGGCTCGCCCCCCCGGTAAGTACCACCCTCTCACAGAAAGCCGACATGAAGTGCTTGCACTGTTGCGTTTCGTTCGGTCAGTGAGAGCGCCGGAGGCCCACATATATTAAAAGGCCGGCAACGCACTTGCGACTCCCCTGGTGTTGCTAGTGTCTATGGACGGCGGTGATCACTTACCATCAGGTGACCCACCTGTTCGTTTGTCCCCTATAATATAAAAAGAAAAATAGTAACGTGCGAATAAACCAGTATTATGCTACAACTGACAGGTGTGAAAGTAATAGCACTTGCTGTACACACCCATCATGATACGAACAACGTACAATCATTTAATTGTCTTGTCATCTATAAATAAATAGGCAGAGACAAAACAGTTAAGTATATCATCTTCCTTCTTTGTTTCTCAACCGATTTTCATTTATTTTATGTAGTTGATATTGACGAGCTTTAATGTAATCAAGAAAAAAAAATAGGAAATAGTTCGTTTTTTTTTCTTCAATATTGAAACTTCAAAAAGTAATTAATAATGGTCGAGTTTCGATCAGTAGACAATCAATAATTATTATAAATTGTTATACGGTACAAAACAGCAAAATAATTGGTAACAAACGTGATAAAGTAGCAATGTATATAGTCACTATTGCTACTTTTTTACACTACTAAGGCTTAGCTAAACTGAAACATAATCGAAATTATAATAAAAAAGGCGAGCACAAACAAAAGCCTACATGGAAATTGGATCTCCCATCGAAACACAAATGACTCCGTAACGGTGTATAAATACCAAACTATTTTCCTATTAATATATAACATGATTATCACTCGAGCCTGTATGGGAACTATAACAAGGCGATAGGCCTCTTCTGGAAGCACGGTATTGATATAATAACCACGCCAGAGAACGAAACATATTGGCGATTTCAAACATATTATAGAAATATTTCTCTGCTTCAAGTTTTCTCACGATGTTTTCCTTAAGCGTCAGTCGATTTACGTTAGTAAATGTACGTGAGTTCCGAAAAATTCGTCGGTACATGCCAGGGTTCGAACTTACGGATATTAAATTGACATTCCACCGGTCAAATCACTCGATCGTCATGACTATATCCGCTTAATTACTAAGTTAAAATACACATAATATTTTTTTTTCTTACTTGAAGCACGATGGATATCGAGATTAGTACCACCAATAAAGTATAGAACTCGTGTTTAGGACCGACTTGCAATACGTATTTTAGCTGCGATGCGTTCGAAGTCAGGAGTGCAATGTCGAGCATCCCCTGAGCCACGGTCTTCTTCGTAGCATAACGGTTCGCGTCCAAACCTTTGACCTGCATAGGCAAAATATCAATAAATAACTTGCTAGAACAATTACAGGGTTTTACTTTTAATAAAAAGAAAGAAATAAAATACATTTATTTGTAACACACACGTAGATATAGTTAATGACATGATATGTCTTTTTATTTGCATTTATTTTCTACTAGCAGTCCCGGCGGACGTTGTCCTGCCCTGATAATAAAAAAATATTTACTTATATGCATGAAACACTTAAGGCGGCTTGAGTTTTTTAGAAATCTTTCAACAAAAACCTTGACAAATTATATACCTAAACCTTCCCCGTGAATTACTCTATCTATTGGTGAAGACTGTATTACAATCCGTTCAATAGTTTTTGAGTTTATCGCGAACATCCAGACAGACAGACAGACGCGGCGAACGACTTTGTTTTATAATATGTATATTGATTATATTTTTAATATTTTGTATTATTGTAATGGTTTATTGTATCAATTATTCGACAATGAATACTCCGAAAGTTATACCAAATTTATTAATTCAAGTCAATATACACCGATTGACGTGATACAAAATTCTGAAACCGCGCTGTCGAATATTTCACCAGTAGCCAACATTGAATGAAAACCTTGGTACTATAAAATAATCCCAAGGAAGATTGATATAAGGCGCGCGTGGCCGATCGTAAAAATTAAGCAAAATCATACCTCACAAAATGACAAACGTGCTGTGCCGACCCTACTTAGGTGGGATTAAGGTAAGAAGAAGAAGGAGACACGTGGCTAAATCCATATTAATTATAGATGTACAATATATGTACAAATAAAAAAGGTGTGTGTGCGATTCACACACGATAGAAGTGAAGCTTCAGTAAATCGACAAAAGAATGAGATGAATATATATAACAAGGGTAGGATGAATACAAAGTTTATTTGTATAAAAATGAAAGTATTTTGATTAATTTTAAAAGACATTTTTTATTTTATTTAACATATGTTACATAATTTATTGCTCAAGTTCCACTTTTTCAGTTTCAACAAACAAGATATAAAAAAACCTCACAAGCACTGTTAAACAATAACACACCACGCTGACTTCTTACTAAAAAAGCTGTAATAAGCAGCCGCATACAGTGTACAGTAGTACACGTACTTTTCACATATACACATAAAAAAATAAATAAACATATAGAACACACGTTAAATGCTCAAATACAATCAAGTATTAAACAGAGTGCAATATACATACACACCTACATTTGCTCTCTCGCTCTGGCTCACTCTTTCACTTCAAAAAGTGTATGCATATTTCTGTCTCATTCTTTACCGGCTTCATCCTACACATTTTTGTATTTGTGTCCCTTACCTGTCGTTTTTCCGTTGCATCCGGTTTGAAATCACAACGATTCTAAAGAAGTTTCACTTCAATAAACGCAAAAAAATACATATAGATAAAACCAAACAGCCTCCTGCTTTTTGTACGTAGAGTAAAAATTCAGGATTTGCATGTGGCTGTATAAATAAGCACAGTATAGTTTAAATCAATACACCAATAAGACTCAAATAAGCGTAAAAAACAGTAAATTATATAAATGAAATTCTATTGCCGAATACATGTAAGCGCCTCACTTCGGTCTGGCTGCAACGGTATAACTAACTCTTCTTTGTCGTGTGTTTATTGTCAGGATATGTTTTGTATGAAACAAGATGTTTGAGAAATCGTACGGAAGAGGTAAAAATTTGGGTTGAAATAAAATGTCCATATCAGTAAATTAGTGAGTAATAAACAGGCAAAAATGTTTAAAACTATTGACAGAATTGACGATGTCACTTTGTAACATGGTCGCACTATAAAGGGACAATATGATCAAATTTTTTTTGTGAGTAAACCTGTGCAAATCCGGAGGGGATAGCTAGTACCTTAAAATTTTTTCAAGATTAATAGAATTTTGTGATAAATACATATTTTATGTGGATGAATCTCCTACATTGTTAAATATAATCTAATCTAAATAACAAACTTTTATTTTGTAACTATAATTATAACCGTCTTTATTGTTTAGTCTCTATGAAAAAGCATACGAGCGAAAATACGTAACCTAAACTAGGTTTAACGTAACCTAACACTCCGAAAACTCTCTAATCTGCCACTAAAAATAACGTCCAAATCGGTACAGCGGCTTCGCATATAATTATTGTATTTATGTTTCCTCCAGACGAATCTCCCAAACAGCTGAATCAATTTTAACGACACTTGTGACGATAGAAGATAAGCAGCAAAACACATTTTAACAGAAGTAACTAACAATCGGTAAAAAGTTTACCTAAGACATTTATTATTAAGAAAATAATAGGGAAACAAAGAAAATACAGCCCACAATTAATCCACACAACATAAGTTGCAACCGTGAAAATGAAGATACAGACATGAAAATATCGAGAGACAATTTTTCTACATAATAATAATTTACATTATCGCAGACGACGTCCGTCGATGCATCTTGATCTGCAATGGCTATTCCGTCAACATCTTCTTTCACTTCGCCCCCACTATTTCTCTTTTCATCTTTCATTGTCACTATGCAATTTAAAATTAAACAATCAATCCCAGTTGTATTCACAATGAGCCTCGACTCTGACTAAACTAACTACTCAGTATTGTTTGCAGGAAACTGTACATCGTTGGGCATTTCCTTTGGACAAGGCTAAATAGGAGTACCGAATTCAATTCACAATTACTCATAATTTTAGTCGAAGGTTTTAGAGATTGTGCGTGTTACGTATTACATTACGTAACAGACATATTTTGTTCCGTTATTTTTATATTTCTTTTATTTTTATATTTCTTTTATTTGTATGCCTCCGGTATATACTGTGATAGCACCGGAGCATTATCTGTTCGTGGTTTTGAACGAATATGTGGTTGGCGGGCCTTGCTTCACAATCATTGGCTCCTACGCACGAGCCCCCGCCACGTCGCGCTACTATTGGCGTAAAACCGACAACGGCCATAGTAGTATGTGAAACGTTACACGTGAATCCCGGCGGTTTAACGAACTCCGATATAAAATTAGTTTTTCGCGAATAAACCCTATTGTGTGCTACAAAAACCACAAGCAAGCAGCCCAGCACCTTTGGATTTACCTATCGAGGATTGCTGATTGACGCCTCAGCCAGCGGTATATCGTGCCCTGGCCGGACCAGCATCCAAAGCTGAGATCGTGAAAGCAGGTACGTCACCACATTTCCCTCGATACATAGTTTGATCCGTTCGAACCGGATCGTTTGCTTCGTGATATCACAGTACATACGTAGGGTACTTTTGTTTTCACATATATTTCGTAGCGACGTTACGCGTCCCGAAAAAAATGGCCGAACAAGACCTATTTGAACGTGAGGTCATCATAGATGAAATTAATCATATTTTAAATCTTCATGATACAGACGAACAACAATTCAAAATAAGATCTAAAGACATTATATCAGTACAAAGAAAGTTCATAAAAGTACAAAATAAAATAGAAAGGTCACTCATGAAATTACAAACATTCGATAAAAATGAACAATTAGGGTATCGTAAAAACTTTAACGACATTTATTATGCAATAGTGAGCCATGCAACCGAATTAAAAGAAATTGATGATGAGTGCAGGCGTATGAGCCGATCTTTCCAGAATAATATACCTAACCATAGCAATGATAGTAATGGTCATAGTCACAGTTTATATAAGTTACCGACTTTACCATTACCTAGTTTCGGGGGCGAATCCACCGATTGGCCGCCTTATTTCGATTTATATAATTCCCTAGTTCATCACAATCCAGTATATTCAATATGTGAGAAATTTAGATATCTGTTGTTAACACTGAAGGGTGAACCTTACAATCTAATAAAATCTATACCTATCACCGACGAAAATTACGTCATCGCGTACGAGACGTTGAAAACGCGTTATCAAAATACCCGAGCGATTGCATCAAAACATTTAGATCGTATTTTGGATTTAAGTGCTTGTACCGAGTCGAGTGATAGCATTCGTAATTTATTGAATATTTATCAAGAAAATATTAAAGCTTTAGAAATGATGCACTTCCCTACAGAACAGTGGAGTTTCTTATTATTAAATATTTTACTACGTAAAATACCTAGCACGATTCGTAAACGATATGAACTATCTTTGCATATACCATCCGACATTCCAAATGTAAAAACATTAATTGCTTTTCTCGAGCGAGAACAGTCCGCATCCGAAATTATAAATTGTGATAAAAATGATGTGGGTAAATATCGAACGCAAGCGCATGCTAGTAACAGTGACCTCATAGCCAGGGGTGGTTTCTCTCAGCGACCGGGCTCGCGACCAAGGTCATTGTCGCGTCGTGCGTTCGTTGCAAACTTGCTGCATGAAAGGGATGTAAACAAATCTCAACCTTATATGAACATTACTAAAGTTAAAAATTGTTTATATTGTAACGCTCCACACGTAATAACAAAATGCGTTAAATTTCTTAATGTGTCGGCAAACGAAAGACACTCTTTTGTAAAAGACAAAGAGATGTGTTTTAATTGTTTAAACACGGGTCACACTGTACAACAATGTAGATCAAATTTTACTTGTCGAGTTTGTAATAAACGGCATCATACATTGATTCATTTAGATTATAACGGGATTTCTTCGATTCCTACACAGGGGTGCGTATCAACAATTACCGCGTCGAATAATGATTCTCAGCTTGCAATGACGTCATTCAATCCGTCATCAAATGTACGAAACACGGTTTTATTATCAACCGCACTCGTAGATCTCTATATAGGTACTCAGAACCTAGGTACTATACGTTGCTTAGTTGACACCGGGAGTCAAGCGTCATTCATTACGGAGTCCTGCGTTCAACGTTTAGGTTTGCAACGTCGTCAGTTAAAGGTACCTGTATACGGAATAGGTGATGACGAACCGGTCCATCCTAGAGGCGTGGTATCAATTATTATTAAACCTAAAAATACAGAACATCCTGCAATATCATTAGATGCTTTAATCTTAACAAAATTAATTCCAAGAATGCCCAGTGTGCCATTACCTAAGATAGGGTGGCCACATATAAGGAATTTAAATTTAGCAGATCCGTTATTTTATGTTTCACAGTCGGTTGAATTACTTCTAGGTGCGGATATCCTATCCCACATATTACTAGGTAACGTGATAACGGGTACTCCTGGTTCTCCAATCGCTATGAACAGTATATTCGGATACTTGTTGCTAGGTCAACTTTCGCTTGAGTCTACGACTCCATCCCCAGTTCAAGCTTGTTTTAGCTCATTTCACAATGACGGCGACTTGAAACGATTTTGGGAACTGGAGTCAATTCCTGAGGTGAAAGTATTGACACCAGAGGAACAGTTGTGTGAAAACATATTCGAAAGTTCACACACTCGCGACGAAACCGGACGTTACGTGGTGGCTCTTCCCTTTAAACCTGATGCGAAGCCCATAGATGAATCGAAGGACGCCACCCTCGCACGATTTCATAAGTTGGAACAACGGTTACAACGGAACCCTAAGCTCAAGGCCGACTATCACGATTGCTTGCAAGAGCATCTAGATCTCAATCACATGGAACTAGTCAAAGAGCCTCCCACTCCGGGTAATCACTACTACATATCGCATCATTGCGTGATAAAGGAATCGAGTGAAACTACGAAAACTCGCGTAGTATTTGACGCTGCATGTAAGACGTTTAATGGCAATTCTCTCAATGATATTTTGCTCATAGGTCCTAAATTGCATCAGGACATTGTCGATATACTTTTAAGGTTTCGGATACATTCTATCGTTTTTACCTTTGGTGTTAATGCATCTCCATACCTCGCCCTTCGTACAATAAGGCAATTAGCATATGATGATGGCCCACGCTATACGCAAGCGGCTAAAGTGTTGCTAGATCAAATATTCGTCGATGACATAATATCCGGTGAACACGATGTTAGTAGCGCCTTATTCTTACAGAGGGAATTGATTGCTATATGTGCAACAGCCGGGTTCGAACTGCGTAAATGGCATAGCAATTCATCCGAGATATTGCCAGCGGCTGAAACGTCAATGGTTCAAGGTGGGCGGCTCGGAAATGTGCCTTTCGCTCCCATGGAGAATGACAATCAAACTAAGGTTCTGGGGTTGCAATGGAATCCCTGGACAGATACATTTACCTTTAGCGTACAAAACACATGTGATAAAATTACGAAGCGTACTATTCTCTCTCAGATCGTCAAAATTTATGATCCGATGAGGTGGCTGTCTTCCGTCACCATATACGTAAAATATTTAATGCAATTATTATGTGTTTCCGGCGTTGACTGGGATATCATTCGTCAACGCATTCATCGTTGTGTACGATATTTTCGAGCGCGGCCAGTGCGTCCTCAGCCAAGTATGGCACCTCTGCCTGCTGCTAGATTGAGACCCGAACGCCCCTTTATGAAAACCGCCGTTGACTACGCAGGCCCATTTTATGTGCGAGCTAATAAAGTTCGTAATGCAAAAGTAATTAAAAGTTATGTGACAGTTTTCGTATGCATGAGTGTAAAGGCTATACATCTTGAGCTCGTGTCAGAATTATCGAGTGAAGCATTTTTGGCAGCCCTACGTAGATTCACATCACGTCGAGGTATATGCACGGATATTTTTTCTGATTGCGGTAAAAACTTTGTAGGTTGTAACAATCAATTAAAAGAATTGTATCGATTCCTCAAAACCGACTCAGTGCAAGGTACTTTACGGTCTCAGACGTTACAACAAGGCATAACTTGGCATTTTCAGCCACCATATGCACCACATTTCGGTGGGTTATTTGAAGCTGCGGTTAAAAGCTTTAAACACTGTTTCTATCGCGTATTAGGTACACAAGTAATGACTTACGACGAGATGCATACGCTCTTATGTCAAATCGAAGCAGTACTGAATTCACGTCCCCTCTGTGTGTTGAGTGCAGACGTCACAGATCCATTACCGTTAACTCCAGCTCACTTTCTAGTAGGAGGGCCTTTAACAGCGATTCCGCAAATTCCATTAATTGATTTTAATCCTGCCAGACTGAAAAGATGGCATTGGGTACAACAATGTCTTCAACATTTTTGGAAACAATGGAGTAGGGAATATTTACACGAGATCCAACAGCGTAGCAAGTGGTATCACGATCGTGGTACTCCTATTCGTGAAGGTTCAATTGTTGTGGTATGTGACGACAATCTACCACCTCTCCAATGGAAATTGGCTCGTGTGCACGCACTACATCCAGGCTCTGATAATATAGTTCGCGTAGTGACCCTACAAGCAGGCTCTAACTTTATCAAAAGAGCTGTAATCAAGATATGCCCTCTTCCACTTGAATAGTTGTAATTTAATATCATAACGTAATTTTAATTTAGTACTTTAGTCTTGTAATACCATTTTCATCTCTATTTCTTTCATATAGGTAGGTTTATTTTTTGTTAAAGGAATTTCATTCCTTTAAGGTGAGCGGCATGTTACGTATTACATTACGTAACAGACATATTTTGTTCCGTTATTTTTATATTTCTTTTATTTTTATATTTCTTTTATTTGTATGCCTCCGGTATATACTGTGATAGCACCGGAGCATTATCTGTTCGTGGTTTTGAACGAATATGTGGTTGGCGGGCCTTGCTTCACAATCATTGGCTCCTACGCACGAGCCCCCGCCACGTCGCGCTACTATTGGCGTAAAACCGACAACGGCCATAGTAGTATGTGAAACGTTACACGTGAATCCCGGCGGTTTAACGAACTCCGATATAAAATTAGTTTTTCGCGAATAAACCCTATTGTGTGCTACAAAAACCACAAGCAAGCAGCCCAGCACCTTTGGATTTACCTATCGAGGATTGCTGATTGACGCCTCAGCCAGCGGTATATCGTGCCCTGGCCGGACCAGCATCCAAAGCTGAGATCGTGAAAGCAGGTACGTCACCACATTTCCCTCGATACAGTGCGTGTTAAATATATGTGTTCTAATGTTTATTCGAATAACTAAAATTGAAGTGTCTGTTTGTAATGTAAAAATAACAGTTATTTATTACATAGATATGAGGGTATAAAGATAGTCAAACAAAAGACCAATTTTTGAAATTTTTGGCGTTCTGTCTGTCTGTTTGTTACAAGTAACCTCCGAAACGATTGGATTGATTATGAGGGAACTTTCATTAGCATATAGCTGATATTATAAGGAGCAACTTAGACTACTTTTATTATAGAAAAAACAACGGTTCCACGCAAATATAATAAGTTAAGAAAGCAGTATCCGGTACCATGCGTGCCTGACGCGCATTTCTGCAGCGAACAAAACTTGTTTGCTAATTCCCACGCGAAGCTGCGAGTAACTGTTAGTTATTGAGTTGGCGAATTTTATACCCGTTTATGTTGGTTGCAATGTTGTCGGACATAATTGTCATATAAGTCCCTGTATTGAACACCCCATTAGGTTTAATTGTCGAGCCATAACAATTTAAGTTACAATTTTAATTGATATTATTTCAAATCAATTTTATAAAGGTTCCAGATGTGTTGTACTTTTAAAGAGCAGAAAAATCCACAAGAAATAAAATTAAAACAAAAGTGGAAGACCTAATAAAGAAAATTAAGCAATTAAGGTTGCGATAATCAAAATACATGATAAGAGACGGTAAGATAAAATTGTCAAAAATTATTACGGAATAGTATCAAACGGTTGTAAAAGGAAAAGCGTTACACAAGTTAAAAGGTGGACAGACGACATAAAGAAATATGAATGGGCATTTCAACAATGAAAATTAAACGATAGAACATAATGGAAACAGTTTGAAGAAGCCTAAGTGTCAAGTGACATGCAGATAACTTGTATGGGAAATTTGATTGCTGAAGGCGTTACATTGTGAAAATCCATAATTAAAAATTAGGGTGGACGTTACTTCGCACTTCCGCTTGTAAACTTGGATTGGAACTTCCGCGGATTTTCGAAGCGGAAGTGTGAAGTAACGTCCACTGTATTTTTTAATATGGGTAACCTAGAGCGTTAAATTTGTGTAAAATAAAACAGTTTGTACCTACTTAATATTATTTAATATTAAGTATTAATCTCTACAATAAAAGCTATTAAAAATCTTCATGTTTTCATTCTAATTTTATTTATTTATTAAGTTTTGAGATTGCGACCTTATGATAAAAATACGAAGCCCAGTTTTTAAGCCCCCTTTTCCCTAACACTGTTTTGAGATATAGAGTAAAAATTAATATCAAATACTGGTTTATGTTTTCAAATTTGTAGTATACGTTAGTAAAATTACAAAAGAATAAAAAAAATAAAGATAATAAAAGTCACGCTTACTGATCAAGTATCGATACCTATAGAGCATACAATTTGCCGAGAAGGAAAGTCCTTTGCCCCAATTAATAAAAATAAAACCAAAAATATTTCAATTTATCTATGCACCAAGTTATATTGACAGTTTATTTCATACAGTACACTTTGAGAACACACACGAAATTAAAAATTTGTCACCTCACATGCGTCGTTTCTTTTTTTCGAACTGACTAAACTGTTGGCTTGTTAAGGCCGCTACAGTTTCACCGGACTACTCACATGCGTCGTCGCACATTGTAAACAATACTTCGTATATTAAAATATTACGGAACTCTCGTGACACGAATTCAACTCGCTATTTAAGTGGTTTTTGTAAACCTTATTTTTTTAATGTTTAATATGAGATTGAGGATATAGGTATGTATTAAATCAAAATCAGGAAGTAATACAAAACTGTGAACGGATGTTATTTTATAGTTTCCTTTGCACGTAATTATACTTGCTGTTCCAATTATTGTAATTAGCCTTTTGCAAATATAATTTATATAAGAACACTTTGTATATTCGTGACTATTCCACCCATTTATCCATTCAACCAAAAAAAACCTACAAGGTACCTACGTCCAGACTTTGGACTTCCGCAAACATCGCCGAACTCCAGAGAGACATACAAAATCTTTGCCAAAACATCGGTTCACATTTTAGTGTATCTGCATATGCTGCGTGTTCAAAAGAATGGCCACTATTTGAAGACCCTTTGTTTTGATTCGATGGGCCTTTTATTTTACGAGTAATGTAACCTACCCACTACTGCTTATCACTTAATAGTTTGCATGATGGTAGGGCTTTTTCTAAGTCCGCCTGGTTAGCTGCCACCCTCAAGTTGAAAATCTGTCGCCGAGCATCTGCTAGTGTGTTCCGGCATTTTGAAGTTTTCTAGATTTAGCGTATATACCATCTTAGACCACATTATCATTTAACATAAGATGAGATTGTGGTCAAACAATAAAACTTGGAAAGTATAAAGGAAAAGAAAGTTCCGAGACCTATGTCAATAACTTCATTTTTTCTGGTGATCTTATTATAATTAATTGGCGTACCATTAGGGTAGTGGTTTTTTAAAGGGTTGGTAACACGCATGTGGTGCCTCCGGTGTTGCGAGTGACCATGCGATGGCCTCTTACAATCAAGCGGTCCGCATATTTGTTTATCACTATTGTGGTATAAACAAAACTGTGTATACTATACATTTGTGAAGTCGTTTAATCTCTAACGTGAACGCTGTTTTTTTACAAAGGAAAATTAAAAAAAAAAGCAGAAAGAAATTACGTAGGGAAATTTCGAGAATTGCCATTTGAAGGACCTTGAATTTATGCCCCTCGTCACCACCCAGCATACAACAAGTCATTAATATGTATAAGACCAATCAAATTTCGTAAAAGATATACTTATGTACCGGTTATTTCATTATACTAACAAAAAATCTAATGTTCCGTATTTTTATGACTTATATGTTAGCACAAATCATTTCTTTTTTTCTTAACATTAATTTTACGTGAAATGGAATGTATCTATTCACTTATCTTCGTGAACGCACTTTATCCGAACACAAGTGCTGCCCTCTAACAAACAACGAGAGTACGTTTGAATCTCGCAACGTTTTAACCGCTCTGAGCGTAACTCCATTTAAAACAATTGAATATCAGTAATATCACTGCAAAACCTGTACAAAACCTAGTGCCAGTGTAGAGTAGAGTGCCTTATCAACAAGATCAGCGACCTAAGCCACAAACTCAGCCGGGGTACTTCGAAGGTGCGGATCTCCGTGTAAAGGAGAGTGGTGGATACATGTTCTCGTAATTTAATTTCCTATACATCTAACAAAAGCTTGAAATTCTTTTGATACGATATACTTTAAATCAAGTTTAAATAAGTGATCTTGACGCACAAATTACACTTAACTGCTTTGATTAATCGTGCATATAACCAAAGCTTAACAGTAAATAGATATAATTTTTGGAAAACGAAGTCATTCTTGAAATAATTTATAGAACTAAAACAAGCAAACTCTACGTACAGACCTCGTCAAACTTTATGGCCGCTCCGAATCCGAGTTTATCCTTAAGTTGTCTCGATGTTATACATATAATATCACATGTATTTATAAAGAAATGTGTGTTCCTCGCAGCTATATTCAGAACGGTCATAAAGTTTGGCGCGAACTATAATTTTCTTTTCTAGTTACAGTTTTTTCTCTCACATTTCATACCATCTACTCCTTTCATAGCCTTTATAACACTTAGGTCATCTGTTAAATCAGCTGTTCATTTTAGATATACCAAATATAGTAAACAAATCGAATAACTGTTAAATTGATTTCATGTACGAATTATTTTATAGTGCATCTTAAATTGCCTTTTTCAAAAATGTCTCCAAATATCTTCTATTCTATTATTTTTTGTCATTACTAGCAACCTTTTATATATATATATATTTGTATGTCAAAAAAAAATTGATAAATTATAAAATAATTACTTGAATATAATAGAATTTAGAGCAATGGACAATCTCTAGTAAAAATAATTATACAACTTAACTACCCCCGACAGAGAACTAAAGCCTTAACACTGTTAAATAGTGTAGTTAGGTACTGTCTTAAAAAAACATATAGTCCGGTGAAACTGTAGAGGCCCTGCAAGGCCAACAGTGTAAGTCAGTTAAAAAAAAAATTTAATGAATTTTATTACACTCGCCTCTCGTTTATACATAAATGTAATTAAACCTAAATCTCAAACATGCACTTACCCCATTCCTTAAACCAGTCGGCAATATGGCAGCCATTATCCTATGTTTCTCATAATTTTGTAAGCATTGTAAACTTTAACACATTTTGCCGCTGACAGACAGTGCCGTGAGAACGTTCCGACAATACGAATGATTTATAGATGTCACTTTGTACATTGTACATATTATGTTCGGAATAATAAATTGTGAAATCAATGACGTTACCTGACAACCGAGCGTACACAACACACATCATGTGTATAAAATAAATTTATACGTGCATACCACTATTTCTACGCTGTATCCTATCTGTGCGTGTAGCTCCACTTGCCTTTAATATTATGTATCGTTATTATTAAAACGTAGTTTCTTAACACGTTTTTCAGTAGATGTGAATTATTAAAAATCGTCACGTAAGGAAAAAGCGTTATGCATCCTCCGTGCGATTTTCGCTCACTCTCCCCCCCCTCTCTCTATCTCTCTCTCTCTTTCTACTGTATACGGGTATGTGTGAGAGTGAGAGTATCGTGCGCTGTTGGTTGTCTAACGTCACCTGATGAATGCTTCTGAACGCACACGTTTATTGCTATAAATACTGTTTATTGTAAAAAGAGTTGAGTTATAGTGAAACAATAACTCTACGAAATATTATCGATTATTGTTCATGTATTTTCACACACCAATTTTCACGCCGACTTGTTGACTGACACAGAAATTCATGGGCTATAACGCCATCTAGTAAGGAGATGTACCGAAATAGGTAGCGTAAATATATTCTCTGTTCGAGTGTTATTAATTATATTATATACATTATTTGTACGGTATATAATGTTATGTATCATGCCACTATCCAATGGTCAGTTATAGTAAACTGAAACACGAACTAATAATATATACAATGAACATGAAAATTAACACATCATCTTTGTATATAGAAAGTTTTAATGCTATCTATTGTACTATAATCCGCGGCAAGATGGAGCTTTTTATTTTTTTATTTACGTGGGGAAATCCTTTATGGATACCCATCCTCTCGGGGGAGAGAGTGGGTTATGTCCGACTCGCACGGACTAAAACCCCACGGTGTCCCAGCCGCCGATTTTGGTTGGGGCGACATGGGATCGTGCTGAGGCTATCACCATGTCGCCCCATCGGTCAGCCCGGCGAAAGGCCGCCGGGCTCCGTAAGATGGAGCTACAGTAGAGAACTTCAATGCCCCTTAACTGATAACCATAAAGATTGATGTGTTTATTTAAACAGAATATTATCTCACCACCCGTTTCTTTATAACTAATCTGCTGAAACAATTAATAATAGAATAATATAATATATAAATAAATATAAATATAATAATAGATATACAAATATGCATATATATACAGATAATAAGATTTCGATTAACTTTAACTTTTCGGTACAAGTAGTCCTATGTTATTGTGCAAAAATCCTGTATCTAGATACACTAGATTCGGCTGCCTTTTATAAGCTATCTTTATAGCATTAATCGTCAAGTTACTCGCCTCGTCCTTGTCAAGAGACGACCGTGTACACTCGTCTGTCCGCTTGACCTGTGCTACGGGAAGAATGACTCCCGATCCATCTTCCCAGGCCGGGCAAACATTCGGCTACCTAATTCCTAACTGCACAACTCAATAGTAACGTTTCAACCACTACCCCACTCGGTTTGACACCCTATTAGTATTGTGAATAAGAATGTTTGTGAGAATGGATGGATGTATGTTATTCTTTCACGCTGAAATTACTACTCGGATTCCGATTAAATTTGGTAGTTGTATATTATAAATCACAATAACACAAACTTTAATTTGTACAGTTATTATTTAAATTAACCAAGATATAAAAATAAATATAAGTAAGGATAAATATACGGGTTGATTAAAACGTTAGAGTTATACGAATATATTATATTGTGATATAATTTATAAAGACACAAATGCATAGGAAATCCTGTGCATCTGCTAGTTGATATATAGAAGTATTGAAGCCGCGTCGCAATCGGTTCAACTTCGAATTCATATATCTATGAAATAGATAGCTTAGCTTAGATTAGTTTAGTTAGATCGAAGTGGATCGAGTGGATCAATATGTGAACGATGGTGATGTCTGGAATTCACTCCTCTCTGTGCATCCAATAAAATCGATTGTAGTGTATAATGAATTTTAAATATATAAGTATATGTTAAAAAGATAAACCCGATCGAGTTTCTTGCCGGTTCTTCTCGATGACTGGGATGTATTCCGAACCGGTGCTAGTTTTGACGTTCATAGGCGCCTTCTTAGGGCCTAAATTGAATAAAGTATTTTTGATTTGATTTGATTTGAAGTCGAAGTAGAACTTGGGGACAGTTCAAGCCGAGGCGCACCGTGTGCCCTTGCGCTAATCGCCTAAATAAATCGTTCGAGTGCCATAAGCGTTCCCCTTAGTAGTCCGGTGAATTTACTTTGAGGCCTCAGGGTCAACAGGGTAGTCAGAACGAAAAAGAAAAGTCGGTTCAGCTATGGGTAATAATAATGGAATTACTTTTAAATCAGGTTTAAATATGGAATTCGCCCAATTATCGGTCAGCTTATAAAACGCATCTTTGGAAACACATATGTAGACAGGTGATTGGTGAAATAGGTTCAATTAAATTTTAATCAAGCGTTAACGAAGACTTACTCCGCCCGAGATAACACCAAGCTACTTGAATAATAATAAAAATTAATTATAAACAATGATATGTTCGTGAGTCGTGTAAGAAAATAAAAAAATAAACAAATGATAAAAATTATAATATTTTGTCATTACCTAGAACTCTTATTTTCGACTGTGTTACACTTACTTGACTTTAGTTTTTTTTTTTAATTCAGATTGCGTCCGCAGTCATAGCGTTTTCCTTATAATATTATGACAAGAGTTTTGGCGGGATTTCAATCTGTAGTATAGGGGTATATATTTTAATTCATTAACATGCATTATTTGACCCTATTTGTGTAATAATATTTATTATCGTCTTGTATAATATACACTGGATATCGTACACAAATTAAGTGGATTTACAAGTAATAGATCGTGATTTGAAAAAGCACCTACTAATAACTGATAATGTTAGTTTATATTATATGCCTTGATAATAATCCTCAATAACGAATATTGGTTGTCAAAATACAGAAACAGAACACTAGTATGATTGCGTATTTCAAAACTATTTATCTAAACTAAGGCTTTTACAGATATCTAATGCATTCTGTCATTTTCAAAACTTTATTTTGTTCGCGTTGAAAGGTCTTTTTTTTTGTTTTAAGTTCTAAACCATCCGAGATAGCGTGGTAGAGCCTGTGCAAGATTTGAAGGTGAGTAAACCATCGCAGCATCTTTTCTCACAAAACAGCAGTACGAGCACTGCTGAGTTCCAGTTCGAAAGGTGTGTTGGAAAACTGGTACACGTCGCGCTGCAACTTAGTTCTCAGGAAGAGCACCTATTATCCTTAGAACTGCCGTCCCATTGAGATTTGTTATATATAGTTATAGGCTGCATATCTGTTTACTACTTCATAACGAAGAAACAAATATGGTTAGGGACATTGAAGATTAATGACAAATACAAGTGAATAAATTTCAAATTCCCCAGTAACGGTCTGTGTTGAAATCCAGATTTAGATTTCTGTTCAAAACATCTTACATAAAAGAAGTTTAATTTTATATTCTTCTCTTTACTTATATAGAAGCAGTTATGTGCGTACATTACGTGACTTCATACATTTTGCAATTTTTTTTTTTTAAATAATAGAACATAGATTTGACACGTATATACATACAGCATATATATTTACTTATTTCGTAACGATTCAAACCTATATAATATTGAAGTATTATTACAAAATTGAAGTGATAACAAATCCGTGGTAGTTTATCGAATAGTAATCCCAAGGATTTGAGATGGATAATATCATGATGCTGTCAAATATACGGAAGGTAATTCGTTTTCTAGCTATATCTGCCCAGTTACTATCCTTCAACTCATAAATTAGGTACAATCGGGATTCATTAATAGTAAAATAAATTTATACAATAAAACGAATTATCTCTTAGTACTTAGCGTATGTACTATTTTTAATCACGCCATCATCAAAGTTAAGAAGTTTGATAATGGTCAAACACTAGTTATTTCAAAACAGTAGTAAATAAACAGAGAAACAACTCGTATACTTGTAGCTTAGTACTTAGTAATTATAGCAATACGTACTGTGATTAAGGCATTAACTATTCATACCAACATAAACGAAATTTAAGAAATATTATACAGCTCTACCATTTAGCTCTACCAAGTACATAGACTTTGATTATTCAGTAAATGCTTAATAAATTCTCAAAGCAAGTATATAATATTTAGTAACAAATCTAAATCATTATTTTATTATGCCTTAAATGTAAAGCACCTTTTTGGATGTCATAATAGAATATCATTATGTAATTAATATAATTAAACTAACAAATTTTTTCAAAATATACACAATCGTTTTGTTATATTATATTTAAACGTGTCTATCTGTCGTAAACGAAATAATGTTATTTAACTTTAGTAACCTCTTTTTATATACACATTTTTAAGCTCTACTTTCAAACTATTATGTATTACAAAAAGCCAAATGAGATTATCTGAATACAAATTATGAAAAGATATTGAAATGAAACGCACTTACATCGTGCCCGCTCGTTTTCTTTCGCGTCCTCGATCTGTCAAAAATGTTTTTATTCTTTTGATGGTTTGTTTTGTGTTGGAATTAAAATACAAACAATAATGTTTTATATTGTAATTGAATCGTAATTTTATGTAGTTTATAGTGTTGTTTTTATAATATTTATTTACTCGTGTATAAGCATGTAAAAATCGTTGTAATCGTGGTGTATTCTGTGGTGATTTCGTTCGTTGGAGTGTTGTACAAAAATCTTCCAGATGCTGCCTTCTATGCCCATTCTATTTACTAGTAATAGTCAAGATGTTTTTTTAAATAAGATTGGGCCTAGTACTAGCTTCGTTAATCATCATTCTATATCAAAACCTGTTATCAATCCAGAGGTGAGTCAGAAATGGCTTTACATAACTTGTGTTTAAAACAGATTTTCTTGCTGAATTTAACTTTGTCCATGATAGTCTACATCTCCAAGTAATTATTGTCATTTTTTAAAGTAAAATACACTGTTTTAATTATCAAAAAGTCGTGTATAAACTAATTCCGTCGTAAGGGTGCTAAGGCGCCATTTTCATACTATAATTGAATTGATAATAATTTGACCTGTACATTTTTATTTCAGCCTCCTGTTACCACATCTGTAGTAGAAAGGGTTGCACAAGTCACAAAAGATATAAAAAATAATAATGGAACAGTTGGAAAGGCACAGGAAGATCCATTAAAAGCAAATAGTAATGTCTTTGAGACAGGTAAATATGATAATTACCTTAGACATTTTATTTTGATGACATTGATTTTTAAATATTTGTATTCTTGACTCTGATATACTACTTCTCTAATAGTCTTTATTCTGAAAGTATATTACAAATTAAGACTCAATTTTGATGATTAGCATCAGCTGATTCAGTTTCATTTTTCAACTTTAAGTATCTTGATTGTGAAATCCTTAGCTATTTACAAACTTTGTCTTTACTGTTACTAATTAATAATTAAGTGTATTCTCTATCTTTAATTACAATAACTTATATTCTATTTGTATATTTCAACATTCTGTTTTTACTGACAGCAATAATTTTCCTTGGGTTTTTCTATCATTGCTTTTTCAATACTTTGCCACTTTTATATAATCATATAACCTAGTGCTTGTAAATAGAGACTCTTGTGGATTTCTTTAACTGTTACAATTTTAAAACTCTTTTTCACATTACTGCTTAAATTTATAATATAGTTAAGTTCACTCTTACATTGCCAGTGTATTAGATTAATAACTCTGTATTGAAATACACCTATTTTGAGTGCTGGTAGCTGACCTCAATCATTTTAGCACAGATTCTCAAGGAAGTCCATTAGTAACCTGATACTATTGAAGACCTGCAGATAGGTCTATTACGAAGGTGTTTAATTTTCTATTAAGCTGACTATTTGCACTCCAAAAGACATGTCTGGGTGTCTCTTCTAGTACCTGGGCACCTAGATTAAAAAGATGTTAGTTAAAGCATCCCTATTTCTAACATTGGTGACTGTTACAATCACCAGTAAACCAATATCTATATTATGTGTTCTGCGACCACTTACATGTAAGCCGTATTTTTATTTTCAGCATTAATTAAATCATATTTTATGAAAGTGAAATCAAGATTTTCATCATGCACGTCACTGCCCACAAATAAGTTTGTACAGTTCCAAAATATATTGAGATCTTTTGATCCTAATGCGGAAACACCTGAAATGTTATTTAAAAAGATCGAAGAGTTGTTCGGCGAGGAACACAATGATATTGTTGAAGAGTTTCTTCTATTTTTGAAGCCAGGACAAGCTGTCAAAGTCGGTAGATTCATGGACCGCTTCATGTTGGTACAGATCACTGGATTTATAGAATTGTTGCAGGTAAATTGTTTATTACAATGTGTTATCTATTTATATATTTAGAAATGGATGTTGGTATATCAGAGATTTAAAAAATTCAACATTATCTGACGAGTTAACTTATGCATACCCATGTGGTTTAGATAGAGAAGATTTTTAAACTGTATAATTTTCTAATACTTACTATTAGATACGCTAGGCTACTTTATTGTTATTAAGTGTATATTTAAATTTCATGTGGATAATGCATGCATTAATTAGCTAGTGTGCTAAATATGTCTATATTAAATTTGTACACATTTCCTTATCATCTCTGTATAAGTTTATATGTAATAAATATATTTTAATTTATATCTATATAGGTAAAAATTTAAGTATCTGTTGTGTGTCTAATGGCATATACCAATCACATGAACCGATTTTGAAGACACTTTCAATGGCAGATAGAGGACTTTTCAAAGTATTGTATCAGCTAAGTGTAACTATGCTTCCATAAGGGTTAAGGTGTAATTATTAAGTCCAATTTGATATCAATGGAAGATTGTAATGGTTAAGTGGTAATAAAATATGCTACAATTAAAAGGCAACCCATAAATTATCCAAACAAAATGTGCGGTTTGTACAAAACTATTTTAGAATGTGTAAATATTCAAGTATTTATGTATACTAATTGTACGGTGACAGAGTACATTTGCAAGAAAACCTACAGTGCTCCGGAAAATTCTGCGCGCGATCACCACGGGTATAAACAGTGGTAATAGTGAAGAAATGAAGACTAGAGTTCTGCCACATCTTCGCTCGAACGCTCGTCTTACGCAAATGTTTAAGTCCTTATTCCCTGATGAACGACCACCTGAGAAGTAAGTATTTGTTTACTGTACAAAACTTGGCTCTTTATTTAATCGCGAAAGTCGCCAATATTGCAAAGTATGTTACATAGTTTCTTCCATCAGTAAAGTCACCAACATTGCGAAATATGTTACATACTTTCTGCCATTAGTAAAGTCATCAATATTGCAAAATATGTTACATACTTATGATAGTAAAGTCACTAATACTGCAAAATGTTACATACCTTCTTCCATCAGTAAAGTCACCAATGTTGCGAAAAACCTGTTCGCCCTTTGAAATCACAAATATGTCGTAGACTGGGGTGGTTATTGGTGGTGCTCTGTGCCTTTAAAAATAAATATAATTTTTATACCCCAATGGTTGCGAACAATCATCCTCCATATAGTGATTGGACACTGCAGCATATTGTCGTTTGCAACACCGGAAGCATCACATGCACATTAATGACCCTCTTAAAACCTGTTCACTCTCCTCTTTAAGAACTCCGTAGATCCTTTAAACAGCCCGTGGAGTAAACCTCAGCAGGGAGTTAATTCCATAACGTGAACATTCGTGGGATAAAATTCCTTCGAATCTGGACTCTCCATGATATGTTTTATTTAATCCATAATAGTTTTTACCGTTTAATCACAATCTCACCTGATATTAAGTGACGATGTGGGCTAAATTAGTAAAGGTGCTAAACCTAGAGGAACTGCCTCTAAAGTGCAACTGCCGGAACACATCAACAGGTCCTTGGCGATAGATTTGTAGGTGGTAGCTAAGTAGTAGCGGGTTTAAAAAAACTTACTACCATTCCAAAAATTTTTGGTCCCAAAGTTTGAGAACAAACTCCGTATCGATTTGGATCTTCCCAATTTAGTTCATTAAATTATAATCATCATCATCAGCCTGTAGAGACCCACTGCACGTTCATAGGCCTCTTCCCGAAGGAAGGTATATACATAACTACCACGTCAGCCCACGATGTATAGAAATCCAGTCATATGTTTTCCATCCATTTAGTCCGGTGAAGCTGTAAAGACCCCTCAAACCAACAGTGTATAGTAAGTCCAAAAAAAAAAATGTTTTCCCACATACAGAGGTACTACAACATTTCACAGGTTTAGGTTTCCTCACGGTGTTTTCCTTGACCGTCAGCCGGTAGTGCTACCAATATAAATTAGTAAATGTACGCGAATTCCGAAAAATTCGATGGTACATGCCGGGGTTCGAACTTGCGGACATTGCGTTGATATTCCATCGGTCAAACCACTCTACCACCACGGCTTAATTTTTAAAAATTATATAAAACTATCTTAACTACTATGTAAGTGGCATGGCATTAACTTTAAGACATTGGATCAGCATCTAAATGAGGGATCCGCCTAAATGGGGGAATTGAGACAGTATGAAAATTGATTGGAATTTTCAGTTTGTATGAAACTGGGGTCGACATGCTGAATGAAAGCTTCCTCACATGTGATAAAGGATACGATGTATGGGAGTTTGAGGATGAAAAGGACACTAAACGAAAACTGGACACTAAGGGAGGTGTTGAAGTTACGGTAACTATCATAGTGATTACTATCAAAAGTACTGACTTTCACTAGCTTTTTCCATGTTTATGTAGACTTTATTTACCTATCCCTCAAAAACAATTTATTTTTTCCTGTACATGCTGTATATCTTTTTAGATAGAGGTCCTTATACTTTTGGGGCTAAGGGCGACATCGAACCATGCGAGGTATAATTTCGTATTTATTTGTGAAAATAACGTCGAAAATAATCAATTACTTTTAATAATATGTCAAAGATAAAAATGATTACTGTGGGTTGGTTATCCTTAGGAAATAGAAATACTCGTACCTTCTCCAATCCTCCCGATAAAATAACGGCAGCGAACGATCAGTTCCCTTCCGACTCTTTAAACAAAACGTGTGATAACGTGTGTGTTAAAAAAAATTTTGCTCCCGCATTCTCACTACGATGCACTCGTCATTGGCTTAAGTCTAGGTTCGATCCCCTGAAGTGGAGCCCGCGAACATGCTGCTAGCGCGATACAGTGACATTGAATATTTTCACTCACTAGCTTAACACACACAACATAAATCACTCCCACGTACGGCACATACATACACCGGTAGGTACACATATGGTGGAATGGTTTTATTATTTTCCCCTTGTTTTTCTAACCTGTTTAGTTTAGTTTAGCCGAGTTGACAAATACAAAATAATTTAGCTTAGTAAGATTCTCGTAGTTGCGCATGCAAGGCCACAGGCTCAAACTGAGGTTCGGTCACTTTGGCAACCTTGAGCTTGTTACGAAGCGACTGAACACCATAAGCGGTCGCGTCATTAGTGCGGTGAAGCTGTAAGGGGCCCATCAGGCAGACAACGTATAGTTACTTCGAGAAAAAAAAACGAGTATGTATACTATCTGAGACTTTTGTGTAGACATTTTCAGGTGTACACTATTGTTATACTTTATTTTGATATATCTCATAATGTTTAACATGTTAGTAATGCAAGCGCCCGAAAACTCTTTACGAATTCATTAGAATACATCGACTTTTCTCTACTTTATATAAATACTAGGTGTTGCCCGCAGCTCCCCATGCGTTTTTTTATAATTGTGAATTACTTCTTACAAGATCAGCTATCTGTTAGTGAAAGTTTCGTGAAAAAATGGTGCAAACGTTTTGGAGATAGTACTGCAAACAAAGCCATTGGTAAAAGCTAGTCCAAAATAAAAAAGCTTTAATTATTTTTTATAACGTTAGCTATCTGTCAGTGAAAGTCCCATGAAAATACGTCCAATCGTTTTGGAGACGAGACAGACGTAGCCATGGATGACAGCTAGTCTAAAATAAAGTAGCCTATGTCACCCTCTGTAATTTTAATTATCCGTCAGTGAAATTTCTGTCAAAATCGGTCCAGCCGTTTCGGAGATAACCCTGAACACACAGACAGAGACAAAAAAATTTAAATTTGTATTTTTGTTATCAGTATTGGGTATACACGTTCATATCCAATCAGTAAAAAGTCGTTATTTTGATATTACATACAGACACTCCAATATTATGTATATGCATAGATGAATAAATAACATATAAATCTTCCTGAAAAAAAAAACTCTAAACAGTAGTAAAAAGCGTATCAAAATTAGTTGCGTACATTTAAAAAACAAGGAAGCATACAAACAGAGTTGAAAATGGACTTTGTTTTTTTTTTTTTTTTTTTTCATTTATGTCAGAATACAACTATCGTGAAAATCTTTACGCGGCCTTAAAATCGAAAAGTACTGTCCTCGCCAAACTTTTTGACCGCTTTTAATATACTTGCGTAAAATACAAATGTAGGTATAATAAATACATATTATATTATATGTATAACATGGTATACAACTTTAGAATAAATAAATACCAATATCAGATTCCAATAATACAATTTTAACCGTGTTTTGGTATTAAATTGTTGGCTGTATTACGCGCAAACCCGAACTTACGGTTATATTTAGAAAAGTCAAAAAAATTGATGGGGTTACTGTGAAGCGAAAAATGTTATCATTGCAAGACATTGAAAAATGCTCTTTAATCTCCCAACATTTACATTGAGCCAGTGATAACCCAATTTTATTATGAGTTTGCTTGGTTTTTAATGAAGGTGTTAATATTTAGCCGATTCATTCGGGTCAAGGCACAACAGCCAGCCAGAGTTTCGTTAGAAACGTCACTCGGTCTATCTTACAATAATTAGATAAGCAATAAAAGGTATACTGTTTTCTGAATCACACACTTTGTAGTATGTTTAGTCTTTCGATATTTCTAGTATTTCTACCTAAAAGCTTTATGAGGACTCGAAGTAAAAAATTATGACGAATCATAAGCCGATCATAAAACATAGTCGTTCCGATGTTTACAATTTTTTTTACGATTTTCAAAACTACAGATAATTCAAGGTGTGTTTCGATTACATAAGTGTATAGCGATATCATCTAAGTAGGTGAGCTATATAAATGAAAAACGAAAAGAAAACTATAAAATTATAATCAAATATTATTCATAGTTTTGAAATTATAGTTCTTTTGGAGCGTTAGGGAAACATAATGAGAGTAAATTTTTACGATGCGCGCGAACACCGTTACGAAAAACCGACACCCTGAAGTTTGCTATAGTCAACATTTTATTTAAAAAAAAAGTATGTATGTATTAAATAACTTTTTTCTATCTATTGTTAGTGTCGTTTTTTTTCTACAAACGTAGAATAAGGCGAAAGATAAAATTTTGGATTTTTTTTTATCTTGTTACATCAAAGAAGTATAACTTCTAACGCGTGTACATAAGTACACACTATTTTCGATATATCGATTAGTACTTTGTAGTACTATAATAAGTACATTTTTGCTTTCAATTATTTTTTTTGTGATTTTGTATTGTGTACGGAAAATAATAAACGACGTAGACGAAGTCGTGGGACCAACTTGTCATATATAAGTAAAAAAATGCAAAACAATCGACACGTCGACTAAAATATCGCTGATGTTTATTATATAATGCAAAATGTTATGTAACTTAATAAATTTTCCTCCACATAAATGTAATTATTACAAAATTTCTTTGTAAGCAATGTTATCTATTTATTTTCTCTCTGCTTCGCATGCCCGCCATCAACCGCTTGCCCAATGTCAAACATCACTGTATCTAAACCTGCTTATAAACAGCGTAGTTCCTTAAAACTTTAATAAACTCATATTATAGTACTCATATTTTGTAGGTGGTAGAGCTACGCTGAAGCTATTACTGGTTTTAGCATGAATGGGTCGGCTCGCCCGGGGTAGTACCACCCTCTCACAGAAACCCGACGTGAAGTAACAGTGCGCCCGCACTGTTGCGTTTCGTTCGGTCAGTGAGAGCGCCGGAGGCCCACATATATTAAAAGGCCGGCAACGCACTTGCGACTCCCCTGGTGTTGCTAGTGTCTATGGACGGTGGTGATTACATACCATCAGGTGACCCACCTGTTCGTTTGCCCCCTATAATATATAATTTTTTTTTATTAAATATAAATATCTTGATATTTAGATGAAGACTAAATATCTAGATAGTATAAGTATTATAACAATACATAAGTAAACTTACATAAAATCTATGCATAAATAAACGAACTCACTGATTACGCGTCGTTTGCTTATAGTTATTGAATAATTCCATTGTCTATCTCCGAAGATCTTGATCAGAACCTGAATACACTAAAACGTTCCCTGAAATATCCGCCGTCCAAATCGGATCAGTAGTTTTTGAGAAAATCGCTGTCATACAAACATAGATAAAGACCGAATACTGAATCTTCTTCTGAAGTTGGTTAAATACGGCGCGTAACTACGGACTTACTTCCGAAGTTACTACAAATGACACTGAATTCGTTTATTCATTATAATTTTTACTACGGTCACACGCATCTGCTATAATAAATCTTATTGCACTGAATAAATTTTGTATAAAAACTCTATGTAGGTCATAATCATAAATCCTTTATAACTAACAAAACGTTATTGTATGAAGATGTATCACAAACGCTTAAATATAGCTCACTAAAAAAATACTCTAAGATAAACTATTTTTTTTATTAACGTGGGGAAATCCTTTTGGGATACCCACCCTCTCGGGGAAGAGAGCGGGTTATGTCCGACTCGCACGGATTAAAACCCCACGGTGTACCGGCCGCCGCTTTTGGTTGGGGCGACATGGGGCCCTGCTGACCCTATCACCGTGTCGCCCCAGCGTTCAGCGCGGCGGAAGGTGACCGTCGTTATAGGGTGGTAGACTGGGTACACGACCAGCTACCTCCCCTCGTCAGCCGGAACTGTGCAATGAGGAGATGGGCCCCCGGCCCACCCGCTCAGGTCCGACTACGGAGGTGTAAGGAAGCGGACAAAGCGCCACCTCCTTCCACCGACCCTCCTTTGGCGGGGAGAGCCGCTAAGAGGGTCCAGCTTTCGAATCCTCTCCGCCGCATCCTTCTGCGAGATGACTTCCTCGCAGAAGAAGGCCACCGCCCCATTCATGCTTCTTCGCAACCGAGCATGGCCACAACCACACCCGGCAGCGACAAATCACCACCTACCGCCGCAGTCAGAGTGCGGCGCTGTTCCCCCCACGCAGCACACTCAGTAACGTAATAGTAACAAGGAATCTACACTATATGTAGTTTGAACGATACAGATACGCATAGATGATAAAAATTAACAAAAATGCCTATGTATAGTTTTAACCAACGCACAGGTTTTAATGCGGGCGGCTACCCATATCTATAAGCAACTACGGAAACGCAAGGAATTTTATATAATAATATATTGTGTTCATTTTTACAGTACCTCCATGGTCGTGTCTTTCTTCAACACGGTCGTATGCTCCGACCGGCTCGAGTCACGTTCCCTTACAGTAAAGAACCTTATCGGGTCCACGCACGTCGGCTCGCTCCAGCCCAATCTCACAGTTCCCCGTCAAATTCAGACGAAGAAAAGTCACCATCGAAACGGAATACGAAAAACATATCAAAGATCCCCCCGAAAAAGGCTAAAAAGCAACTCGCATCCCCAACGAAGAACTGTAAAGATGTCAACGATAACACAAAACTAAAAGATCCCTCTATGACCACCAGCCCTAAAGTGTGCAAGAAGTCGCAAAACACTAAAAACAAGAAAAGGGACAACGAGAATAAGGAAATTTTAAAACGCGAGAGAAAAGATAAAAGCCAAGCATGCCAGAAAGAGACGAGAGTGAAACAAACTAAAATCGTGGACCCGATCTGCTTGGAGTTCAAAAAGGTGAAAAGCGATTGGACGAGGGACGAAGATAAAACGATGCTGCAAGTACTGAAAGGGGAAGCCGGTTCGAAACAAGTGTTCTGTAGGATAAAGCAGTTGCTACCGCACAGATCTCCGACGGAGATAAAAGAGAGGTTTTGCCATGTCATGACATTATTACAACAGATGGCGGTCGGCCAAGTCACTTAGAATAATAAGCATGTAATTATTATAATGAAGTATGTAATTTAATTATTGTGATTATGGAAATTATGAAATATAATTTATATTTTTTTAAAAATAAAATAATTTTAACAAAGTATATTTCTGGGTTGTATTTATTTTTGTAGATGGCAATAACGACAATAAATAATTAGTCACGTTGTTGTGTTATTTTACAACAGCTGCTTTTATAAACTGTTATCAATTACTCTGCTGTCGAATAAGTTACTGTTTGAAATGATTATTCGTTGTTAATACACGTGACTGAGTATGCGCCATGTATTGCTGTCCCTTTCACACATATTGGGTATTGTATAATGCTTGTTTGTTCGCTAGTAGTTATTACAATAACGAGTAACGGATAATCAAAAGTCGTAGGAATCTATAATATAAAAATGAATCACTGAATGTATTGCTAAGCGCAAATCTCGAGAGCAGCTGAACCGATTTCGATAAATTCTTTTTTTAGAATATTCCTGGAAGTACAAGGATGGTTCTTACAGAGAGAAAAATTTTAAAAAATTGTTTGATAAAGTCTAAAAACAACACTTCTATACTCCCATGAAAACGATTCGTAATAATACGTCTTAAAAGTCAATTTGAATTTTAATACCATACCATATAGTTTAAGTGTTAGTGGAGAGGTTCCGGGAAGGCAAAACAATTGAGTTACGTCAGTATTGGATTGTTTTTAAAGTCAAAACTGGAACGGAGGGAAACCAGGACGGTAAACCACTGGCTGCTACTTCCTCCATCACCAAGCAAAGTGAGAGATTACCAGCCGTAGCGGCAACACAATCCTCACTACCCGCTACAAATGTAGGTGACCCTGTTCCCTCGACCTCCACAGCCTCTGGGCCAGGAGGAAGGCTAGCGCCACATGTGGCGCAAAAAAGCCCTCATCCACGACCCTTTGGTAGGGGAGGCCGGCATGGAAAGACTGGTGGAACCCAACCAAGAGGTGGACGTACACGTCCCCAGACAGGAAAGGCGACCAACAGTCAACCACCTGCACGTAAAAAACAATAGCGTCAACTAAGGGTCAAGCGAGGATTCTCCAAATCAACCTCCACCATGCTGTTGCAGCAACGGCGGTGTTGGAGAAGTGCCTCGCAGAGGGCGCTACAGACCTCGCTCTCATACAAGAGCCTTGGTTACGCAAGAATAAAGTCATGGGACTGAATACCGCAGGGAGTGTCTTAACACATAACTGCGGGATCAAGCCCAGAGCAAGTATAGTTTTTAACAAGAAAACTAAGTTTTTACCTGTTCCAGAGCTCTGTTCAGACGACCTGGTTGCAGCGTACATCAATCTCAACGGGTGGCAGGGCTCCAAACTACTTGTTTGTTCAGCCTACTTATCTGGAGAGAAAAGCAATCCAACGGAAGAGCTGGTGCGGGTCGTGGACTACAGTAAGAAACACAACGCTGAGCTATTGGTAGGTTGCGACGCCAACGCGCATCATACAGCCTGGGGAAGCAGCAACATCAATGAAAGGGGTGAGTTACTTCACGATTTCATTACTACTCACAGTCTAGCAATCTTAAATAAAGGGTGTAAACCAACCTTCGTCACACGTGCTAGGCAAGAAGTCTTAGATATTTCATTCGCCACAAATAACATAGCTAGGCATGTAGCTAATTGGTATGTAAGTGACGAAAACTCTATGTCTGATCACAGACATATAAAATTTGAACTCCTACAATCGCTAGAGAGTCAGACCCTTATGTATAGGAACCCTAGAGACACCTCATGGGTAGACTATAGAGATGCTTTAAGGTACAACCTGGAAGCAATCCCTAGATCCATCAAGTCAATTGAGAGTCTAGAGGTAGCAACAAATGCTCTTACAACGGCGATTGAGGACGCCTTTGAGCGAAGCTGCCCTATACGTCAAAAGACCTCAACAAGGCGAGTGCCTTGGTGGAACTCTAAACTCAGGAAACTGAGGGAAAAAACTAGACGACTCTTTAATAGAGCCAAAATGACCAAGGAATGGGAAGTATATCAAATGGCTCTAACCAACTATAACAAAGAAATTAGGAAAGCCAAGCGGGCATCCTGGAGGAAATTCTGTGAGGAAATCAATGATATGCCTCATGGAGCAAGAATCCACAAGATGCTGGCTAAGGACAAGCCTAATCAAGTAGGGCTCCTAAAAAAACCAGATGGTACCTTCACAAGCAGTGAAAAGGAGACCATGGAGCTTCTTACCTCAGTTCATTTTCCAGGTTCTGAGAGTCTTATGTCGCGAGACAGAATGATGCCCTCTAGGGCAAAACCTCATAATGAGGATTGGTGTAGAGCGACGAGTATCATAAGACCACAGAACGTGAAATGGGCTATAAGAACATTCAAGCCATATAAAACTAGTGGTGAAGATGGAATACAACCTGTGCTATTACAGCAGGGATTGGAAATCCTAACACCAGTTTTAGTTAAGATCTTCAGGGCTAGCCTCGCATGGGGATCTATACCTGAACTGTGGACAAAAGTACGAGTCCTATTTATACCTAAGGCAGGTAAGAAGGATTATGCCTTGCCGAAATCCTTCAGACCCATAAGCCTTACGTCATTTCTTCTTAAAACACTGGAGAAGATAATTGATAAATACATTAGGGAGGTCATACTGATCAAAAGCCCTATACATTCTAACCAACATGCCTATAGCAAAGGTAAATCTACCGAAACTGCCCTGCTCTGTCTGATAGACAAGGTTGGAAAGGCATTGGAGGACAAACAGATTGCACTGTGTGCATTCCTAGATATTGAGGGCGCTTTCGACAATACACCGACTAAAACGTTGATTCAGGGGCTCACGGCCAGAAAAGTAGAACCAACTGTTATTAGGTGGATTGAAGCAATGCTCACAAATCGTACAGTTAAACTGACACTGCATGGCACAAATCATGAGGTGGTAACCACACGAGGATGCCCGCAAGGTGGTGTACTCTCGCCCCTGCTATGGACCTTGGTGGTTGACCAGCTCCTGCATAAGATGGAGAAACTGAGGATAGATGCCCAGGGCTATGCTGATGACCTGGTGATAGTTGTTCGAGGTTTCTGCCAAAGTACTATTTCGTACCTTATGCAGAAAGCTTTGGTTGCCATTCATAAATGGTGCTATGACAACGAATTGAGGGTTAATGCAGATAAAACAGTATTAGTTCCATTTACAAAGAAAAGGCGTCTCGACAAATTAGTTCAACCCACACTAAATGGAAAGATAATTGCCTTTTCAACAGAGACCAAGTATCTGGGAGTAATCATAGACCAGAGACTTACTTGGAATAGACAAATTGATGCTTCAATCCAAAAAGCAAAAATAGCAATGGGTATCTGTGGACGACTGGCTAGTAAACGCTGGGGATTAAACCCAAGGTTAGTCATTTGGCTCTATACTGCAGTAGTTAGGCCTATGATAACCTACGCCTGCGTGCTTTGGTGCAAGAAGACTAGCCAACTGACTGTCAGAAATCACCTTGCTTCAGTACAAAGAACTGCGTCTATCTTAGCGACGGGAGCCATGTCGACCTCACCTGGAGCGGCTCTGGAAGCCATGTTAAATCTTATGCCCCTTCATCTGCATGTGGAGAAGGTGGCGAGGTTAACAATGCACAGAATGTACGTCCATGGGAGAACGAAGTGGTCATCCCTTTTTTTTTTTTTTTTTTTTTTCCACGGTGCCTCACACACCTATTGGGCCGGGGAGCAGGAACTGCCAATGGCATTACTTCTGCTCCCCGACAGGTGTCGGCCCCTCAACAGGGGCCTCGTCTGCGGTCTGAGGGGTCAAAATGGCAGACCCCTCAGGGGGGGGAGGGTGTTAAGCCCCCCCCGACGAACTGTGGGAGTCGCTCGGCACAAGCGCCTCCACCACGCGGGCCTGTGCAGTTTAACTCTGCTCAGGGCGACGGACGTGCCCGCCCGTCCCGTCGCCCACAGGCCCTTTTTACGGCGGCATGAGGTCGTCGCCGACCCGTCGCCGCCGTGTTCGTCGACCGCGGGAGGGGAGCCTGGTGGTCTGCTCCCTCTCCCTCTCCGCCGCCTCCTTCGCGAGCATGACTCGCTCGCAGTACGAGGCGACGGAGATCCACCCGGCCTCGCTCTCGACCATCTTGACGATGACGGTCGAGAGCGAGAGGTCCGGGCCTATGGCCGCGACGAGCTCACGACGTGGCTCGTTCCAGGCGGCACACTCCTCAAGAGTGTGCTGCGCACGATCTTCTGCGCAGCCACAATGATGGCACCCTGGCGTTGGCTCCCGGCCGATACGACACAGGTAGCTGCCGAAGCAGCCGTGCCCCGACAGCACCTGTGTCAGCCGGAAGCTCAGGGTGCCATGCCGCCTGGTGAGCCATTCAGCCAAAACCGGCCGAATGGCTCCTATGGTAGCCACGCCCGAGCTCGGTCGCTCAAGTCGTCGTTCCCATTCCTCGATGACTAGGACCTGGTGGAGCTGAGACCGGAGCACCTCGATTTGCCGAGGTGCGAGTCTCCGGCCCCGCTCCAGCGCCTCCACGCGTCGTTGATACAGAGACGCGTGGGCTCTCGCTTCCAGGTCCCAGGGTGGGGATCCGGCTAGAAGGGAGGCCGCCTCGAAGGAGATCGTGCGGTACCCGCGGATGGCCCTGACGGCCATCGCGCGCTGCGGTCTTCGCAGCTGGGCGCTGCCAACGGCCGTCAGGCCACACGCCCATGCGGGTGCCCCGTATAGGGCCATGGACCGCACGACCCCCAGGTACAACTTCCGGCAGGCGGAGTTGGGCCCCCCCAAGTTGGGAAGCAGACGGGCTAACGCGCCCGCCGCTCCCATTAAACGGGGGGCCAGCTGCCGGAAGTGTCCCTCGAACTTCCATCGACTGTCGAGGAGGAGGCCGAGATACCTCATACTCGACCCGACAGCGATGGACTCGCCTCCCACGACGATCTGGGACCCTGCGGGTGGCGCATTCCGAGGCCCGTGAAAAAACAGGGCCTCGGTTTTACTAAGCGCCACCTCTAGTCCCAGACGCCGGATCCTACCGACGACCTGAGCGACTCCTGCAGTTGACAGGATCGCGGCCGCGCGGTGCGTCTTTCCCCGGGATAACACTAAAGTGTCGTCAGCATAACAAACTATGCTGACGCCCCGGAGGAGCACACCGCGCAACACCCAATTGTATCCGATGTTCCACAGGAGGGGGCCCAGGACAGACCCCTGCGGAACACCGGATACCACGTCTCGCCGACTCAACCTCCCTCCCTGACCCGGGAAGGTGACGTACCTCTCGCAGAGGTACGCCCCGACTACGCGGCGGAGGTAGCGAGGCACTCCATGATACCGGAGTGCCTCTTCGATACAGGCCCAGGGCAAGGTGTTGAAAGCGTTGACGATGTCGAGTGACACCGCCAAAATCACCTCGCCCCGGGCAAATGCTTCCTCCGCCTGGATTTTCACTGACATCACCGCATCAACGGTGGAGCGCCCCTGGCGGAAACCGAACTGGTTATCCGCCAGGTCCGGCCCTACTCCTGTTAAGTGCCGGACGAGGCGGCCTGCGATTATTCGCTCGCAGAGCTTTGCCGCCTCGTCCAACAGCACTATGGGCCGGTAGGCGGACGGACTGTCCGCCGGGCGCCCCTCCTTCTTCAGCAGGACTAAACGGCCGGTTTTCCAGATGGTCGGAAACCGGCCCTGCTGAAGCGATGCGGTGACGATCCGCAGTAGTCGGGGCTCGAGGGCCTCGTAAGCCAGGACCCAGATTCGGCCAGGTATGCCGTCGGGTCCTGGGGCGGTGTTTTTCGCCTGAAGGCGTTTCACCGCCACCCTCGACTCTTCCCGGGTCACCTCGGGGACCACGTCGTCCTCGCCGCAGCCCGCCGCGTTGGGCGTGGGCGGAGCCATCGTGGGAGGCATATGCTCTGTCCTTGAAGGGAACAGAGCAGCCAGAATCTCGTGGAGGAGATCTGGCTCGAGACTCTGGGTTACCGGGGGACCGCCCTGGCGTAGTTTACCGCGTACTACGCGGTAAGGGCGCCCCCACGGATCCCGACTGAGCGTCTCGAGCATCTCCTCCCGAGCAAGGGCCTTTCCTTGCTCTATGGCTCTACGGAGCGCCAATCTGGCTGCTCTGTACCCCTCGTAGAGCTCGGCCTCCCTTGCGGACGTGACCTGCGAGCGGCCCCGCCTGCGTCGCTGACGGGTGTACTGGCGACGGACCGCCGTGCACGCTACGCGCAACTGCGCGATTTCGGCGGTCCACCAGTACACCTGACGCTTGGCGGGGATCGGCCCCCTAATCCGGGGCATCGCCGCATCGCAGATTTTCGTCACGTCCGCTCGGAGTGACTCCGCCTCCAGGTCGACGTCGGCAGGCCTGTCCGGTAACTCTCCTGTCACCCAGGCCTGCACGACGACGGCCTCCTGAAGCGCCTCGATGTTTAAGCGCTTCAGGGCCCAACGCGGTCCTTCCGCCACGGGGGTCCTACGGGCTGGTCCGTCCGAGGTCTGGGTGGAGACGTCGAACCGTATGTAACGATGGTCCGACAACGTCTCCACCCCCTCAAGGACTCTCCAGCCCCGAACACGGCGTGCTAGAGCAGGGCTAGCGAACGTTAGGTCCACTATCGACCCGCCCTGCTGTCGCACGCACGTGTTAACGGACCCCCTGTTCAGGAGGAGTAGGCCCGATGTTATGGCCCACTCCTCCAGCACCCTACCCCTGACGTTCGTGGCCGGGGAACCCCAAGCCGTAGACTTGGCATTGAAGTCCCCGAGCACTAGGACGGGGTGAGGGTGGCTGCGACCTACGACGCTTTGCAGGTCCCCGAGGAATCCCTCAAAGTCGGCGAGACTCATACTTGGGGGTGCGTACACCCCCACTACCACTACGCCGCTGTGATGTGCCGCTACGTATTTCCTCCCCCTCAAGATGTTAGAGAGGGGGGGGGAGCCGGCGGCGGCCTGGGAAATTAAGGCCACCGAGCCGTCAAGGTCACCCGCCCAGTTATCGTCGGGCGGGATAAAGTACGGCTCGGCCATCACAGCGACGTGGATCAACCACTGCGCCATGCTTTGGAACAAAAGATCCTGGGCCCTGGCGCAGTGGTTGAGATTCCCCTGCAAGAAGTGGAGTGCCGCCATCACGGGCACTCCACATCTATCTCCAGCGACACCGGCGCCTCACTGGCGGCGGGCGTTGCAGGGGGTTGAGGAGGGGCTCTCCGGCGCTTTCTCCCTCTCCCTCTCCTACTCCTGGTTCCGGGCTTGGACTTGGGTCCCGGCGTATGGCAGGCACTGCCTCCCACTCGGTGGCCGGCGGACTTCCCTGCAGCCGCACACACCGCGCAGTGCGGGTCAGCGCTGCAGCCGCCGGCCATATGCCCAGGTTGACTGCACCTGTAGCATAAATTGCTGCAGTCAACCTTGGAGGTGCATCGGCTGCCCAGGTGCCCGTCTCGTTGGCACCTGAAGCACCTCAAGGGCCTGGGAGGCAGGACTGTGGCCTGAGCCGAGACCCATCCCACCAGGAGTCGGCGGCCGTCCGCGAGCTTCTTCGCCGCCTCCACCGGACAGGTGACCACGGTCGTCCATAGCCCCCTAAGTCCGGGGCGGACGCCGTTTGATCTCACCTTGTCCGGTGGGCAGCCCGCGGTGCTGGCCACGGCGGCTACCACCTCTTCGGGGGTCACGGACTCGTCCAGGCCCGAAATACGCACATTCGCACACTTTATGGGCCTGGACACCCTAACCCCCTCCGGCACGACCTCCCTAATCTTGGCGGCCAGGGCATCCGCCTTGTCGCCACTGCCCGCCCCCGGTATTTCGAGAAGATAACCTCCGGTGGCCGCTTTGCGCCACCGTATACCGGGGGTGCCGACGTCCGCTACGCTGACCCCCGCCTTTATCTGCTTCAGGACCTCCAGGTAGGAGAGTCCCTTCTCCTGTCCCCCCTGTTGCAGCGTCAACGTCACTGCAGACGATTTGGGGGGACGGAGGTCCTGGGTTCTCTCCTTCCTGGGGGCCTGTTTCTTCGTCCTCTCCGTTCGGGGCCGTCCGTTTTTACCAACCAGCACCCATTCGTTTCCACGCTTGGGTGCCGGTCGCACCCCCTTGTCGGTGGCCGACGCCGGTGCCTTGGCCCTCCGTCTTTTCCCCCTTTTAGGGCGCCTAGTGACGGCTGCATCCGGGGGCCGCACTCCGCCCGGAGAGAACACTCCAGATGGAGTTGGAGCTGGAGCAGGAGCTGGAGGTGCTGGAGGCGAAGCTGGAGCTGGGGCAGGGGCGGCTCTCCTGTCAGCGGCCAAGGATGGCCGCAGGCGTTTGGCCGGAAGGAGTCTGTCCTCCAGGGCTTCGAGGCGCGCGCTCATCATATTTCCCACTTGGGCCGATAATGAGCGCGCCATCTCTTCGAACTTCTTATTGAGGTCCTGGAGTACATCCTCCCCCCGGGAGCGTCCCTGCTGCCGCTGCGGAAGGGGCGGAAACTTGGGCCCGGCTGTCCACACCGACGGTTGAGCGGCAGGGGCGTAAGGAGCGAGGACGCTAGATCCTGCTGGGACCTGGAGGCGAGATCTGGTCAACTCCATTTTGACCTCCGCCAGCTCTTTGCGGAGGTCCTCCATCTCTCGCTCCTGCCTAGCGTTCCTCTCCGCCATCAGGTCGTAAGCTGCCTTCAGCTTGGCCATCTCCTCGTCAGGTGTGTGACTGCAGAGCTCCGTGACCACCTCAACTAGTGAGGCCGTCGCATCGTTGATGGCCCGGATGCATTCACCCTGGAGGTGTCCTGACTTTTTGGCGACATTGCTTATCATGTCAATGTCGCCTATCGCCCTCCAATGCAGATCCAGGATCAACTGCTCAGTGGTGGCCGGTGGAGGTGCAGCCCTTCGCGCGGCTCGCTCTCGGCGCAGTCGAGACGCCATCGTCACGACGTCCTCCTCTGCCTTCCGAGTGGCCTCCTCCTTTCGAGTGGCCTCCTCCTTTCGAGTGGCCTCCTCCTTTCGGCTGGCCTCCTCCTTCTTCTTGAGGAGGGCGGGGTTCGCCTGCGCTTCGGTGAGCCCAGAGAATTGGCCTGTGGTGCACGGGCGACCTCGTCCTCGACCTCCTCCTCCTCCTCTTTTTGAAGAGGGAGTGCAACGCCCGGTAACACCTGCTTCCGGCTCCGTGTCCGAAGAGGCCGCTGACTGCCCCTCCGTAGCGTGTTCCGCCTCAGCAGTGTGCACCGCGTCACTCACCTCTACCTCTACAGCCTCTGTGGCCGGGCTATCCTTGCCACCCTCGGAGGGAAGCTCCAAAGGCGGAAGTTTGTCCGCTGCCACCGTAGGCAAATCCTTGGTCCGTAATCGTGTAGCCATCGTCGTCGTTTTTTTGGCAGAATCGGGTATCCGTGTCACTGCCTTGGTCCGAGTTCGTGTGTTTGGCAAAGTTTTGCCCCCCCCAGAGAACGTGGGGCAGCCCGAGCCCGAGGGCCCGGGGAGGGATTCTCCACTTCCGGTGGAAGTGGTACCCTCCTGGGGTAGTTTACTTTTGGACTTTGCGCTTTTCATTGTGTACATGAGAATCTTGTACAGTTCGCAGTACGCCTGCCGAGACTGATGTAAATCAACCAGTCCCGCCAGCCGCTATCCGGTACTAGGCCGTTGGGGTTCAGACTGAACCCTCCTCCGCCCTAGCCCGGTACTGAGTGCGCTGCTCACACGCCACACTCAGGAGTATTTATCGGCTCTCCAGCCTAGATCCGTGGTGTTCTGCCGAAACAGGGTCACCTCGAGTAGGTTGTGGCTCTTCACCACGCACCACGGTCTTGGAGTGGCAGGCTAAGGCTCCACAGAGGGAGCTGTATTGCGCCTGTGGGTCCACTCCCTGCGGGTCCCCCCCAGCCCCGCTTGACCCCAAGTGGTCATCCCTGTCCCTGAGCTCAGTACTGAACTCAGTGATAGAAACACCAGTTTTAGGTATGATATCAGATGCAATGATACCCGAAACTAACTTTAATAAACTTTATACAGTAGACATTCCTCCACGGGACTCCTGGGTTAATAAGGAGATAACGTGGAAGCCTGGTAGTCTACTGTGGTACACTGATGGTTCCAAAACTGGAAACAATGTAGGCTGTGGAATACATGGGGAGCGACCGAAATTTAAGCACCACATAAACCTCGGTAAATTCGCCTCCATCTTTCAAGCAGAATTGTATGGGATACTAGAATGTGCCCATATCAATCTGCAAAAAGCCTACTTTAATCATGTAATTTATATCCATTCGGACAGTCAGGCCGCTCTCTTGGCTCTTGCTTCAGATTCGATCGAGTCGAAACTTGTGGCCAATTGTGTGGCAGTATTAAACAGTCTGGGTAAGACAAACAGACTAATCCTGCGATGGGTCCCAGGGCATGCGGGTATACCTGGCAACGAAGTTGCTGATGAACTCGCAAGAGCAGGTGCTACGGGAACACACATTGGACCCGAACTATTTTGTGGAATACCCAAAAGCCTAGCTCAATTAACCCTAAGGAACCACTACAATCAAGAAGCCAGAAGGCACTGGTATAATTTACCAGGTCAAAAACATTCTAAAGAACTCATCAGGGCATTTAACCAGCGTAGTGCGGAAGAGGCCCTGATGCTCAGTAGGAATCAGATACGGATTCTAGTGCGATCACTCACTGGACACTGCTGTTTAAAGAAACATCTGTATAACATGGGTGTCCAGAGCACAAGAGAGTGTCGATACTGCGACAGCAGTGATGAAACCCCAAAACACCTCTTGTGTGAATGTGATCCACTGAAGCCTACACGCAACCGGATTCTGGGAAAGCATGTATTGCTCCCGGATGAGGTACAAGCGCTCCCTGCCAAAAAAGTCCTACAGTACATAAATGCCATAGGATTAGGCAGTGAGCTTTAACATTGTGGGGCGATCACAATAGACCAACTAGGTCGCAGTGACACAGGTCTAGGCCTGCATAGCCCCCCTTAGCAGAATAAGAATAAGAATACGTCAGTATCGTATAAATATTAATGTCAATATTTATACGATGGTATCATTTAACATTATATAGCGTCCCGAATAGCAGAATAAGTATTAAAAAAAATAATTAAAGAATCGACTGTAAGGCGGTACGAAGTTCGCCGGGTCAGCTAGTAATAGATAAGTATATTATTAACGCGTGAAATACGTTACACACTCTCGAATATTCTATAGAATGTAGAAATAAGGACAAGTATCTCGTATATTATGGGTTTTCATGCAGGAAAGTGTCTAGCAAAATGTATGAAATAACGTTTTCATAAACAGCTAGAATGTGTTACTATTGTATCAAGAGAGTATATAGACTTGATATTAACATCGTGTTTAGATCAACGTGTCCTAAATATAAAAGTATAAAAGAAACAAATCCAGTGTGTTTTTGCCCCGTATCACACTTCAGCTTCAACAGCCCCGCCCCATTTCAAATTATCATATTTTGAGAGAAACATTTTATACACAAAGATTCTTTTCCTTATTTCAAAATATTCATTTCATTATAATGACAAAAGGATAAACTACCAAATCGCAGAATAATTTACAATTTATAACAACATTTGTAAAATAACACAACAGTTTAACTCATTTAGAAAATATATTAGTATCAATAATAATTCGATTATTAAGTTCACCGACTGCAATTTCTAGGTTCTTTTGAATTAATACAAAAGAGGATTTATTAAAATATGGAAATTTAAAAAAGTCTTCATCTTCAACATGTTGTGTATTGGAACAATATCTTTCAGTGTATTTACATCACGTTACATATGCTTACATAACAATAAGAGCGCATTTTATACATCACATTTTTGACTTGTATCTTCCTATATCTAATACAATTGCTACTTTTACACGACAAGGCATATACATACGCGCATTCGGAAGTTGTTCTTATTGTTTGTCTTATTAGCTCCTACATATATGCACACACTTTCCTGCGCAAATACGCTTTTGGGTATGAGCGTGTCATGTTAAAACAACTAATAATTTAGTTTCAATAGAGGCACCACAATTTATACCAGTTGTGTTAAGTAATGTAGCAATGCAGTGGCAGATTTTATGATAACGGAACTCTAACCCTAAAGCAAAAGGAGCGTCACGTGCTAATGAAGCGCGCAGCTTTACCGACAAATTAATATAATTGGGTAAATATAGTATTACCGCAGCTGATGATTTGAATATAAAACGCATAAGTTTTAGAAAGATAAGTTCTGCTATATTCCGCACGGTGCGCTTGGATTGATACGTCCAGTAGGAGTAGCCTAGATGGTTTTTTGCCACCTCCCGGTCGCGTCGTCGCGCTATGCAACATTTTTACTATCCTCTTTGCGTCATCTATGATAAAATCTCCATATATCTACAAATATAAGACGAACGACTTTCTGTCGTAAAACAATAAATTACAGAAATATTATTTAATGACTTGCGAACGTCACGTTTGCTTAGACACCCAGCCCCCCGTTTATATAATCTTATACCAGGAAGTGGACCTCTCACATAAATGCAAAGGTATTTTATTAACGTCCCTATATTGTTTTAATAAAGAGTCCTATAAATGTATTCATTTGAGGTTTAAGGTAATTTGTACGACACAATTGTTTAAGTTATTTTAAACACTTGATATTTTAAATAACTTTTAATTTAATCGTGTTCCTTTTTCGTGTTTAGTTTTAACAACATAAAAACTATTTTCTATTGTGACACTTGCCATAAATATAAGTACATAAAACAATCATAATTATAACTTTTAAATAGATTGCAAATATTTGTTTTTATTGGAATTATGTTTAAATTGAGTGAAAATTATTATCTTAGAAAATGTTATTTAGACAAAGAACTAGTGCCAACTCAAAGTGTGATGATAAAGAAAATGTCTGCGCCATTAGCCAAAGTCTATTTCAAGTCAATGTCTCCGAAACTCAAAGTACTTGCTGGCTTAGAACCGCCATTGAAAGGCGGAGGAAGTGACTGGTTTATACCGCCTAAAAGTATTTTAGAAGAAGGTAGGGTTGTCTTGAGACCGTTGAAAAAAGAATTACTATCAAAACTGAGTTCCGATGGAATCGGTTTCTTTGGAGAAAGGATATTACAAATTCATCACGAAAGAATGGAGGAAGAGAAGAAAAGACTTCTACTTGAAAACGATAGAAACTGGAAAAAAACGATCGAAGTAAATTGTCGCCAAAAATGGGAGGAATCTTCTAAGGAAGCTGAACAGAAGAACACCAAAGCCATTGAACAAGCTTTTCAGGAGTTTACCGTTATGTATATGTCATCCTTGAATAAAATAGAAATATTACTGTTTGATGCGGCAGTTAAAGAAATTAAGAATACTAAAGAAGAAACATATCAAATGATGAAGGAAAAGTACGACAGTTTCTTAAAAAAACAAGCGACTCGATTGTACGAAAAATACGCAGCAAAATTGTTGACTGATAAAAGTACACTCAAAGATGAATTCATTGTTAATGTGGATAATGTCCACAAATCAATGGCGGATCAAGTTCATGACTTAAACGTCGAAAAGCATATTGTTATAGAAAAGTTAAGACATTTGTTAGAATGCCAGAATTTAGCCTGTCAAGTTTACGTAGCTCTAAAGGAAAGAGAAGAGTGCCAAAAAGAAATTGAATTATCCAAACATAAGCATAAGAAAAAAGTCTACGCATTAAAAGAAGAAATTGCGTTAAAAGACTTCGAGATTCATCTTGCAGTTGAAAAAGAGAAGAAACGAGAAGAATTTCTTAAGGTATGGAAGAAGAAAGTTTGCGAAGTTGTTAAAAAATTCCAACAGTTCGTATCATATTGTCTTTTCTCGCTTCCTGAACATGCTGACTTTTTTCTTGATATGGAGAAATTAATGCTGCTACAATTAAATGATGTAATTGAAGATCCATCTACAGAAAGTATATTCGAACCTGAAAAACCAGAATTCCATACTCCAGTGCCGAAGCCGCATCCATTTTATCTATTTTGCGACAAAGGGTACAGACCACAATTTGAACAAAATCTTTGCCCAAAACATTGTACGTCTAGTGCTTCTCAAATGCCTGTAATTGTTGTTAATAGGAGATGCATCTATGCAGCTTGTGATAACATTGAACAGTTCACAAATAAAGTTAAACAATATATCCATGGACAGCGCGGTGATGAAGCCGATTTAAACGACGAACATTTTTACGGATACGACATCCCTATAAAGTATACCTCGTCGCAACAATTACTCGAATTAAAGCTAGAAAGCTCATTACTACAGGTTTTGCAACAAGAACTACCAAATATAAGACAAGTTCCTATTGAGTGTTGCGTGTGCAAAATACCTTACTGTTTCTGCAGTCCCATGCACGCATCAAAAATGTCTCTGGACGTACAAAAACAGAGCTCATTAATTTTTCAAGAAACGTCTTTGCGTTCTATTAATTCAGGCAATAAAATTGAGACACGCAGTGTGGAATTGAGATATGAACGGGAACCGAAATGGGAGAGTTACTGTAAATACATTCAACCTACGAAATGTAAGTGCGGAAAAATTGCAAAAAAGAATTTATGCGAACATCTTCCACCTTACATGCGGAATATGTCGAGATATGCTGCTCCCGATTTACCGAACTATGAAACTTGTTCTTTAGCAACTCTCAAAAGACTAGTAGAAAAGTCTAGAGGAAAGAGTCCTACACTGCCTAGAATTGAAAAAGTACAATCCAAAACAAAGGAAGTCGGCACACAGTACTCTGACCAAGAGTTCGATGCCTTGTGCAAATGTTTCTCGGACGAGGAAGTCGAGAAATTATTGAAACAACTCATAACGGGTACGAACGCTTCAGATTCAAACAAAATAGAAAACAAATTTCAAATAGTTGATGGCAGTATAACGCCAACATATTTAAAGAATCGTACGGAGTCCTTCGTAAGGGCGAGGGCGTTTTCATTACGGAATATAATTAATGATGCTCCACAACTGGAAGAAATTTTTGTTAAAAAGGACTGTAGATTTTAATATGAAGTATAAATACGATTTCATAGACTTAATAACATCTGCTTATTACAATATTTAGGCTTAATGAACATAATACAAAATTACAAACTATGCTTGGTTCAAAATCAAAGGGCTATATGACGATTGCGTAATAATTATTACTTTGTGAACTAGAATATTTATCTTTTAAATTTTTTCGTTCATCTATCGCATGTCGCATTACAGCCGGCCGCGGAATAATGCTAATGTAAAAGACTCTCGGCAGAGCAGCCAAGACCAATAAGTGTCACATGGCTCAATTCAAAATTATTTCAACAAATATTGTACTCAGGTTTTAAAATGTGTCTCTGAATGATTGTACTTATTATGTATTCCGTACTCTAATACGCAGATCGGAATTTAAATTTATATTTAGATATCTTCTCTACTATTGATTGCCCATTATCATTCCCATTTTCCAATTACATATTAAATGAAGATTTAATACGCGATTTTAATACCCTACGTCGAATAATTTTCCAAAATTTATCAGTTAAAGTAAGCAAGTAAGTTAATTTATCAGTATCAGTGGCGCCAAGCACCTGTTGGTGTGTTCCGGCAGCTGCACTTGAGAGCCAGTCTCCCTCTAGGCTTACCGTGACCTGGTAGGTCCTAGACCACATGCATCATTTAATATCAGATGAGATTGTGGTCAAAACGTTTACCTATCAAGTATTAAAAAAAAAAAAAAATTGGTTATTATTTGCACAAATGCCTTACTTTAACTTTTCTTTTCACGTCTCTTTGTGATTTTATCTTAAATGTTTTATTTACTATTTCATACATAATATAAATGGAGGTGAAATTAATAATTAAATTTAATTGATAATAATAAAATAAATTAAAATTAATTATACTGGCGTTCTAAAAAATGAGAAAATAAATTCTTGTATTTCAATGGTCGGAAGTTTGTATATTGGACCAAATATCTGAACATAATAATATGAAAAAAAAATTCAGTTGCATCGTAGTTTCATAAACCCACACAATTTTTATTTATTTATAGCGTCGCTTTTGAATATCTATGAAACAAGCCAGTTAATTGTATACAGCTATCGTTTTTAATTATATCAATAAGTTCCTTATTATATGGAATTTACCTTTCTATAGTGATGTATGCCCAAATAGTAACTTAATTTTTTAACAGAAATTGTAAGTTACGATCTTTTAAAACACTCCGACTGTACTCTACTCTTTCCTCAAACGCCGGCAATCTGTGATGCCTGTCGTGTCGCAGGTGTTCATGGGCGGCGGTGATTACTTACAATCAGGTAGCCCGTCTATTCATTTGCCTCCAATCGCATAAAAAAACCGGTGCTTATTTTTGTTGTCATTATAATATCCTGCTGAAGTTATTATTATTTTAAGTCGTTGGACGCGAAAATGGTTTATAAAGTCTCAAAGTTAATGCAGATAAAGATGAAGAAGGTTAAGCGTGACTACCATCTTAGACCACATCATCATTTAACATCAGATGAGATTCTGGTCAAACACTAACCTATAAAGTTTAAAAAGATAATAATGTTTGACCATCTTACTGGGTATACAAATACAAAGGTTAATTAAAATAAAACAATCATTAGTCTATAAAATTTTTATTAAGAGACCACTGCAGTATCATGTCGTAGCCAAAGTACACAGGTTCCGGCCGACACACTAAACTTCAACAATTATTCTATGTTCTTACAAGCTCGCCTGGTGCGGGTACAACACACATACACAAACGTAAACGTAAAAAAAAAAACGTGAATATTGGAATCAATAAAAATGCTATAAAGATTTAATCCAATTATAAAATAAATACAAGGAATTAATATTAATCAAGGATTTGGATAATTTTATGAGACCGCGACGCGCAGTTAAACTGTCACGCCGATTTTTTATATTTTTTGTTTTTCTGTAATTATAAATCATCGAATCAAACAATCGACGCTGCCCTGCCACCTCGAATAAGAGGCGTCTCCTCACTGAACCTATGTTTCTTATCTATAATGACAGTCCTAGAAGTTGGCGCGAACACGCGAACCGTGTCGCTCGGTGTCACACCGTGACTCGTGACGCGTAGTGTGGGACGCGTGACACGTAATGTGTGACGAGTGGCACGTGACACGGCGTGTGGGACGCGTGACGCGTGCAGTGTGTGTGTGTATTTAACGGTGTGTGGTGTGACGAGCGACACGCGCGGGGGCCGTTTAGTTTAGCTGTAGAGATCGTCATCTCCTCCCTCCTCTTGGAAGGTGGGCTGGTCGCCGCCCGACGTGCCGGTGCCGCCCGCAGCACCACCGCTCGCCGGGAATCTACAATGACAAAATTAATTACACACACTTCACTATTATATCCTAAGTAGAACAATACAAATTTAACTTATACAAGAAACGTGTTTAGGTATGTATCGATGGCAGCAATGAGATGCCATAGAATAACCCATCATGAATTATGACACACGCGACAGGAAATCAAAACCCGCAAAGGGAGGATAGAAGTAGTAGTGGTAAAAATGATTATAATTATATGCTGTGAATTTCAGAAATAATTTTATTCGTTATAAATGACAACTCTCCTATAATTATAACATATTAAAAACCGAATACTTTGAAAATCGATATTAGATACAAATTGATTGATTAGGTTTTTAAAAATCGATTTGTACAGTTCAGGGATTTATCCCAACGGCATTATATGTTTAAACGCATTAATTCAGCACAATTTATTTTCTTACCTCGTTATAATTATAGTAACGTTTAACGCGAACAAAATAAAATCAAAATCTCGCACTTAGCATATTTAATTTAAAAAAACGCAATAATTCTCATCTCCATGTTCTAGTGGAGAGTACGTACGGGGAATAATGCTCACCAAACATAAATAAAATAATAATTTCTAAAATAACCAAATTGGTGTTAAAGCAGAAACGAAGTACACCCCTGAAGTTTTACATTAAGCAGGAAACTTTTGCATTACCTACCTTACACCTTACAACCTTCACTCCGAACAAATAATCAGTATGTGTACAATGAGATTTAAGCGACATTTGAATACTGACCTGAAGTTGGTGCCAAATCCACGGCTCTGCTGCAGAGTTTGCGCGAACATTTCGTATTTGCGAATGTCGTTGTCGGAAACGGAGCGGCGCGCGAACTTCATCGCCTCCTCGAAGTGTGCTCGGCTGATCTCTGGCACCGGATCCTCCTCATCCATCTGATCAGTAAACAGTATATATTATTAAACTCTCACTTGAAAGAGGAACACATTTTTTTGTCATGTATTAAAATTTGATTAGGATTATCAATATTATTATGTCAATAGATCTCGTAACTCCATTGTAACATTCAGGCGAGGATTAAGCAGACACAAAACTGCTATACATGTAGCAAATATATCAAGGATACTCCTGTCAAAGAAGGGCGACATTTTTTACAATATATATTTATTGTACATTTGAATAATACGCGGGAGGTATTTATACATTCTGTGTACTATTTATAAAGTATGTCATCATTTAAACTTATACAATAGGAATTGTAAGGATCTCTACCTGACAAGATTGGAATGTTTTGACATTTTGCATCAACAATAAGGCGTGCAAGCCGGCACGAAATAGACGATCGGTGATCAGTTGCCAATGTCTTGGATTATATTTCCCATTAAATACAGTGTTTTACCGTTATACTATAAGAAAAATGAAGAGATGCTTATGTAAAGTGAATACTAACGTCCATAGCGGCGGCGGCAGGCAACTGTTGCCTGTTCCTCTCGCGACGTATCTCGGACTCGATGGCCTGTCGGATGGCGAGCTTGCAGGCGCGCTGGCAGATCTCCGTCAGATCCGCACCACTGAACCCTTGGGTCACCTATACAAATTACACACACCTCTAAAGTCATCATTTTATTTTTATTGTTCATGCATATATTCACATATCTATAAATAAACATTAATTTTTGTTAAAAATTTGTACACTTTTTTCCAAATCTAAAAGTTTTTTTTTTAATTAGCTTTTGCAACTTCTTAAAACATTGAATCCTTATCGACTTTTTTTTAATTGTCGTCATTAAATCGGTTTATAAAAAAATGGTTGTATTAAAAGTTGATTTATTGACGATAATATTACGTGATAACGTCATAAGAAAACATTGATGAAAAATTGCATATATTTATGAATTGAATTGATTTAATGGAGTGGAAGAGAGATAGATGCATCACAAGCCGAACGCTTAAGCCGATCGTGACTCTCTATCGCTTGGCCACGCTCTCGTTTGGCCGCTCGGGTCAGGCGGAACGTGACAATGAGTTATACTTTTTCGTGCATGCAGCCGTCGTTCATCGATTTATAAGACATTATCACGTCAAAACAAGCATAATCCAGGGTAACTTATATAATTTCAAAATTAAATGCCTTATTCTGACTTTTTACCTTTGCAATGTATGAAAGATCAACATCTTTAGCTATTGGTGATTTGCGCAGGTTGGCTCGCAGGATGGCCTCACGCGACTTCTCGTCCGGCAGCGGGATGTAGATGAGCTGATCTAGACGACCGGGACGGAGGATAGCCGGGTCGATGATGTCCGGTCGGTTTGTTGCACCTATAACCCCTCAAACTTATTTATCTCACATCCATAGTGAATACAGGATTTTGGTTCTGTGATACAGGAAATCCTTATATGACAAATATATAACAAATAAATCGGCTATATGTTATTCTGCGTATCTCCTTGTAAAGTTAATATACTTGTCCGAGATGAAAACAGTAACTTACCACCAGAACTAAGTAATTAGAGTGTAACAATATACTGACCAATGATGAAAACATTTTTCTTGGCGCCCATGCCGTCCATCTCGGTGAGGATCTGGTTGATAACCCTGTCGGCAGCGCCACCGGCATCCGATACGGAGCCGCCGCGAGACTTGGCGATGGAGTCGAGCTCGTCGAAGAACAAGACGCAGGGTGACGCCGACCGCGCCTGTTACCACCAATACACTTAGCTTAACGTATTTATATTCCATGTTGGTTTTGAACATATGCAGTCAATTTACAAGTAGTGAGTTATTTGTGGTATTTCTATGAAGATAATATGAGTGTGTGCATACAGTCATGGTAATTGTATTTTAAATATTTTCTTATCACTCTGTTATTTCACAGGCGATAAATGAAAACTTGTTATATTTTACAGGTAATATTTACAATATATGTAGCTATTTTACACGCACTGAGATATTTGTGGCATTTTTGTGAAGATAATGTGAGTGTGTGCACACTCTGTCATGGTAGTGGTTATTTAAATATTTCCTTATCACTCTGTTATTTCACAAGCGATAAATGAAAACTTGTTATATTTTACATGTACTGTTTATATTTTAAAACATATTTTATGATTTCACATGGACTCAGTTATTTCTGGAATTTTCGTGAAAATAATGTAAGTGCACACTCTAGTGTAGATGTATTATAATTATTTTGTTTTCACTCTGTTATTTCACAGGCGACAAATAAGTCTTGCTATATTTTACGTGTGTTATTATAAACTGTTACTCTATGTGATGTTTTTAACAATTACAATTTAAATTACTAATTGTAATTTATGACAAAGTAATTCTATTAACTATAATGTTATATGCTTGCTTAACAAAAAATATCAGAAGATATTATATTCCGATATCAAGAAGGTATAAGTAAATATTGTTACTGTTCGTACCAAACAAAATAAATTAGAAAATTACAAAAATGAATCTTACCTTATCAAAGATGTCTCGTACGTTGGCTTCAGATTCACCAAACCACATAGTGAGCAGTTCAGGACCCTTCACTGAGATAAAGTTGGCCTGGCACTCATTTGCGATGGCCTTTGCCAGTAAAGTTTTACCTATTCACAAGATATTATATTTATTATTAATATACAAAGATATATTTAATTTGAACGAATATAATATCAATGGGTTCAAGCGCATGACATAATTTTAAAACAAATGAAACTGAAAATTAATTCAAAACTAACCAAACCCCAATGAGAATATTCAAATAGTTGATGTTCAATCAGTTAATTTGGTACTTTCATTGGTAAAGGAATTTTAATAAATGAGAAATACAATGTTTTAAATGTTACAGAGAGTTTCACAGAAGATAGTTTTCATAGCCCATAACCTCATAAAATTGAAGGGTTATCTGTGGCTTCTGTGGTTAAGTCACCACGTGTCGATAAATTCGATACATTTATGATTGAATTATTAATTGTAAATTATTTCATTGTTACAGATACTACATAATTTTTTGTTTCAAACTAGACTGTCTTCCCTTTATTATTGAACTCGTACGTATCATAAAGGACTGTAAATTACTTATATGTAGTATATCTAGTATATGACAGAAGTATTTAACATCAATAATACTGACCGCAGCCGGGTGGTCCATAGAAGAGCACACCACGCGAGGGTTGCATTCCGAACTTGAGGAACTTATCTGGATGCTCCACTGGGTATTGCACGAGCTCCTGCAGCTCGCGCTTCACGTTCTGCAAGCCACCGATGTCGGTCCAGGACACGTTGGGCACCTCCACTACGGTCTCACGGAGAGCTGACGGCGACGACTTCGTCATTGCGTACTGTGTCATACAATAACATTATTAGTCAATACAAGGAATAGTATTTTAACGATACACCCATAACATGAAACCGCAAATTTAGAGTTATTATTGGAATTACTTTTGAGGTTAGTTTTTAATGTGACAAGTAATCGAAGCTTCGTTATGCAGGATATACCGCTCATTTGTATTAAGATTGACATAACTCTAAAATAATAAAATCTAAGTAAAAGAATTTGTCATTTTCCATCATTCATTTCTAAAAATCTGTCATGTTTATGTTTGTACTATAGTTTCAAAAAAAAAAATATTATCACTTCCTGACTCTTTTAAAGTAAGTTCAAACAGAATAAATTTTAAGAAGTGACATCATTGTAAACAATCATTGTATACTTCAGTAAAAAAATTATCACTTGACCAAAAATTTAGCAATAACATTATCAAAGCTATGCCTTTTATGTTATTTTATAAACTTCGTATTTTAACATTTTTTTTAAATCTTTACATATTCTTACGGAATATAACTAACTATACATTTATGAGGATGATATGTTACATAAATAAAATATAATACGGAAACCTACTAATCAAAAACGTCAACCACTCACCCGGAAGTTATCCATAGAGACGGCAAGGGAGTTGAGAACCTCGGCATCAATCTGGTCATCCTCAAGATCGATGAGATCCATCTTCTCACGGATTTGTTGCAGAGCGGCCTCTGAGCAAAGAGAGGCCAAGTCGGCACCGACGTGCCCGTGCGACTCTGCCGCAATCTAGTTAAATAAATATTACTAATTAATCATTAAAATTAATAAGATCTCTTTTGTAAAATACTCACAGCATAGAACCTACGTAAACATATATGTGGTATGTAGTAAAAATAAATAGCAATATATAGCTATACAGATATTCTATCATTAAAAAAAAATTACAAACCCCAGCTTGAATGACAAAAAGGGATTTAAAAGAAATAATTTAAATAGAAATAAAAAAATATCAAATTACCACGAAGAAAATATTGTGGCTACATCAAAAAATATCTCCTAATGCCATGGGAGTTAGTAAAGACATAAGGTGACAGGAATTTAAAGGTTAATCTGTATAGGTCGTCACTACTATTTCTATATCATATTGGGTCAACAGAGGTGTTCAGAAAGGTGGAGTGAAGTGATCTTGCTATACATTGTACAAAAAATAGATTTATAAATATTAAGTTACCTGTTCAAGATCGACATCATCACCCAGCTTCATGTTCTTAGTGTGGATACGAAGGATCTCGAGCCTGCCGGTCGCATCCGGAATGCCAATATCGATTTCACGGTCGAATCGTCCGAAACGTCGTAGCGCAGCATCAATCGAGTTCGGACGGTTGGTCGCAGCCATTACGATAACATGAGACGATTTCTTCATACCTATACAAAAAAAATAGTTTAAATAAGGATGTTACGTTCAATAAGGTTGTTATTTTATTTTATTTTACAATTTTTCGGAAAACTTACAGCTAAATAAACATTATAAAACAAAGAGTAGAATACATGAAGGCCATTTACAAGTTTTCACAAAGCTATGTGACAACAAATTTTTCAGAATTCGTGTACATTTACTTACTTAAATTGGTAACATTATCAGTTGACAGTGAAGGAAAACCTTAAAAATATTCTTGTTACACCACTATTGAAAAACATAGAACTGTATACTTTTCTGAGTTTGATATAGCTAATATATCGAAGACTGGCATGGTGATTATGTCCATACCTTTCTTCGGGAAGAAGAAGCCTGTGGCCCAATAGCGGGTTCCTTATTTTTGCACATTGACTATTTAGTATAGACATAAGCTGATTGTATCAATCAAAGAAATATTTGTAATGGCTCTATTGACAGTAACAAGACTATCACTCACCATCCATAAGAGTTAGCAGCTGGGAAACGATACGACGTTCCACTTCTCCATGTGTCTTCTCCCTCTTGGGCGCGATTGCGTCCAGTTCATCAATAAATATGATAGCTGGGGAATTCTTATCTGCTTCTTCGAACGCCTTACGCAAATTAGACTCGGATTCGCCGGCAAGCTTTGACATGATCTCGGGGCCGTTGATGAGGAAGAAGAATGCACCTAGTAAAAAAAGAATACGAGTTGTAATAATATTATGATAAAAGATTGTTGCTATAATTATGTTATGTATATTCTACATATATATATATATAAACTAGCTGACCCCGGCGAACTTCGTAACGCCTAACTGTCGATTTTTTAATACTTATTCTGCTATTCCGGACCATCGTATAAATATTGACATTCATATTTTTACGATACTAACGTCACTCAATTGTTTTGCCTTCCCGGAACCTCTCCACTAACACTTACACTTTATAGTATGGTATTAAAGTTCAAATTGACTTGTTAAGTATTATTACGAATCATTTGTATGCGAGTATAGAAAAGTGTCGTTTTAAGACTTTTCCAGGTAATTTTTTTAATTTTCTCTCCGTAAGATCCATCCTCGTACTTCAAAGAATATTCTAAAAAAAGAATTAGCGAAATCGGTTCAGCTGTTCTCGAGTTTTGCGCTTAGTAAAACATTTAGCGATTCATTTTTATATTATAGATAAAAGAATAACTGACTGCTATAACCATGCACAGCCTGAATTACTGGGGACTAGGAGTGTGAAAACTTGCATATAGGTTTCTTTTACACAGTAGGTGAACACAAAGGAAGAATTTTAGGAAATTTAACACCAAGGTGGTGAAAAAGAGAATGAAACTTTGTAAGAAAATCCATCATTTTTTACGTCAGACAGTATTTTTTTCATATACATGAGCATACATATGTATATATGAAACAAAGAATCAAAAATTATTAGTGCATAGAAAACGAGTCTTGAAACAACGGGAAATAGCTTGTAGGTTGAATAAGATTTTTAATAAAGATTTTATAAAATAAAGATATTTGGTAAAGTTAATTTAGCATAGAATGAATACCAGATTGTTTGTACCAAAAAAGAACTATTTAAAAAAAAAATTGTCTAGAGAACCCAAAAAAGACAAGTGTATTTTGGTAACCAATTCAAGTCTGGACTGACTCTATGTTTAGTCAAACACCCATGACTATGTATATGTTGATTACAATATAAATAGAACATAACAGCCAATAACTAACTATTAAATTGAATATAACACTCTACACTAGAACTTACAAACTTTACTTTTTATTGAAATCATGTAAAATTGTTATTATTAAACATTTACAAAATTATTTTGATACAGTAAATTGTTAGTTTAAACATAATGCAAAGGGATTCGAAAATTCCATATATTCAGTATTTTATTTTAAATTAACCTGCTGAAAAAGCAAGGTAGAAGAGAAATCCTAAAAAAAAAAAATGTTTTTCTTATTTTATTGAGAATCTTTAAAGCGGGAAACCTGTTACACAGAGCACTTGTTTTTCTTGTAACACACTCACCAGTTTCATTAGCCACGGCACGAGCGATCAGAGTCTTGCCGGTACCGGGCGGCCCGTACATGAGGATACCTCGCGGAGGCTTCACGCCGATAGCCTTGAACAGAGATGGATGTCGCAGTGGAAGTTCCACCATCTCCTTGATTTGAGCGAGCTGTTTGCGGCAACCGCCGATATCATCATAACCCACGGCGTTCAAAGCCTCCTCTTCTTCCTGTGGAAATCATAATATTGTCTTGTTGTTATTTTCATAATATGATCAGTATTTATAGGAAAAAAAACACTTTCTGTACATAAATTATCTTCAAATTTATTAAACAATGTAATACAGCTGCTGCAGCATATGCTTGATTTTACATTCTCAAGTTCAATTACATTTTAATAACTCTTAAGATAGCCCTTCAGTATGATCATATATACTATTGAAAGTGGAATGGCCAATTGACTAATATGCAAAGACTGTTAATGGCTTGTTAATCAATTATCCTTGCCACTGTCAGTATGTATAAATACCAAAAAATATTTTTTATTTGTAACTGCTCATAATGTAAAGTATAAGGATATGAAAAAAAAAAACTTACTTCACGTTTGATAGGATCTCCTTCACAATGTATGACAGTATCTGGTGCCACGATACAGTATGGTGATGGATCGGTTTCCACCACTTTGAACTCTACTGCACGCATACCTCCTCGCACCATAAAGGTGTCATCGCGGTGTATGGGCCGATATGCCTCCATGAAGTATGGTTTTAGGTACACTTCAAATAGATTTCTGTTCAAAATAATACAGAGTTCAGTTAATGGCATTAGTGTTAAAAAACAATTGGGTAATGAGATATATTCCTTTGCTTTCAGACTTGAATCTACATATTTAATTAGTAGTATAGAAATTGGAATCCTCTAAATACTTTCATAGAGGCTAATAAGATTGATCTCACTTAGAATGAGGTGAAATGTGAAACAAGCGAAAGAATGGGATGGAAAAGCCTCATGTTTGCCCTCCTTTTAACAGTTAAATACATGGAATATCAAGAGGGAGGGAAAGAAATACTTTAACAATAGTATGGGAGGCTGCGGAAAAATTCTTTTCTTGAACTTAAATATTTACTTATCAAAGTATAACTAACTATTGTAGAAAAGTTGATAATAGTAATGAATATATAACATTGTTAATATTTTTTTATACAACTTGAATTTCATTTAGAAAAAAAAAAAAAGATAATCTACACAATTATTATTACTCACCCAGTCAAACCTTCAACTGAATCGTCAATGGGCAATATATGGACACGCTTTCCATATTTGACTGATGGGCAAGGAGCGATGGATACAACATCAGACAGACGAACACGCAGGTTATTTCTAACGACTCTGTTCATACGGATCTTTTCATCGGGACAGTTGTCATCTGAGAGGACGATACAAACAGTCTCTTTGCGCCTTTTGCCTTTGAGAAGAACTGTGTCTCCACGGAACAGTTGCAGTTGCTCCATTTTTGCCTGTTATATTGTGAACAGATTAATATAAGGATAATTTAACGTGGTCCTGTTAAACACTACGAGTACTTGTTAATTTTTGCTTCAAAAATGTTGTTTGAGTTAACATAAGGAATTACAATTTTCTTATTTAGGTATGCATAGAACTAAGAGTTTCTTACATAAGTGTATGGACCAATATAAATTTCCAAGAAGATTGTTAATGCATTTATTCTGCAAAAAACATTAATTCTCTCTTTCCAGTAAGTTATTACCATTGAAATTTGATTAAGTGATCTCATGTTTCCAAGATTAATACATATTAATGTTACATATCAACTACTCTCTCTACCTTTCATAATAAAGGAATAAATATGTTTAGATTTATACATTTTCACCATCAAAGAGGATATACTATAATGCTTAAAATTTTTCCTGTTTCATGAAAATTACTAACTTGTATAATGATACTCTCACTCGGAGTAATTATTTGTGGAGTACACAAATATTCTAACCCACAAAGTTCCAGTGCAACTGTTTAAACTATAACACCACCCATCTAATCAAATTATAATATATGAAGCCCATTAAAAAAATTTACGCCTTGAGAATTCTGAAGTATAACACAACAATCTAATTTATTGGGTGCTTTAATAATTTTTACTTTTAACAACTTTGTTTTTTTTTTTACAGATTCATTACTTTTATTTTAATATTATCAAGAGTGTTATTTCTAATAATTAAATATACTTAATTCAAAATTAAGTTAGAAAAACTTGATTTTAATTACAATTTGATGACTAAGCTTTTTTAAAGTATTAAGGTTAGAATATCTGTAGACATTATATTGTTATATCTTATTACTTTACGTAACTTTAATTTTGACCTCCATTACTTTAATTAAAGTAACTTAATACACATATTTATAGGTATATTATTTACTAGTTAATACCTCTAATGTCATTACATTACATTATAACAATATACAAGCATTCCATTGTTTTCTCTAGTTCTCCACAGCAAGAAAACACACATCACTAAATACACAGACGGTACTTATAAAAATCAGTTGCTTAAAACTTAAACTTGGTTATAAATTAAGCTTTCATGATAACTTTTTTTTACATAAGTACCCAGTGTCTAAGATGTAAAACTAGAGGAAATTTAAGAAAATAAATGCAGTTATTTTTTAGTACACAAGAAGAGACCTCTACCATATTATTTATTAAGAAGTTTGTTTACTTGTTACGATTATTATGTTAGTTACTTGGGTCTTTTTATCTGTCAATCTTATGAGAACTTCCTTGATACTCTTCAATTTTATTTTAAGACTAAGAGAAATATTATATGTTGTAACTCTATCCTCAATAATAGCAATTTTTCAGTAACTTAGCAATATATTTAATATTGTGTATAGATAACTACAAGCTGCGGTCAACCTAACATACATCAGGTTAACTTGATGCCTATGTTGATGTGTTTGCTATTTCCTGGATATAAAAAAATATAAAACTACAATGTTTAGTACCTAGTTAATGAACATTATATTGAGATATGGAATAAAGTTTTAACTATTGTGTTTTTATAAATTCTGGTAATACTATGATATTTAAAAAAATATTGTCTTTCTATCTCTATGTCTATATCAAATCCACAAATACCTAAACTATTTTTTTTTTCGATCTGAGTACACTGTTGGCTTGTTAGGGCCGCTACAGTTTCACCAGACTACCAAACAACTAAACTAATTTTTAGAAAGTTACATACAAAATAAATTAATGTCATTAAAGTGACAGACTATAAGGATTATAACAAAGCTTGTAGAGATTTTGAAATAAAAAATATATTAAAGAAAATTAAATTTCTTATTCAATCAAGAGCAATTTGAATGAAATATGTATACAGGTAGTATAACTCACTTCAAAATTGATTATAAATTGTAAGTGAACATAATATTACAAGATTTATAAGAATTGGCCGCAAACAGAGCTGCTTTTTTATAACATCACCTAAACCTTCTCACATGTTACTATTGTTTACTTATAAGTTAAACTGTTTATGTTAAAATAAACAAAATGAAAATTAGCCACAAACAGAACTACTTTTTTATAACTCCATATAATAACCATCTCACCTGTTACTATTGTTTACTTACAAGTTACACTGTTTATATTAAAATAAACAATATTAGTATTTAGTAATCACATAAGTATATATATTCATTAAGCTCCAGTACATACCCCAAAGATAAATATATTTGCACTAATAGACTAGACATGGCTGATGAATTCTGATGTAATATAGTTCCCTATGAAACTATTCAAGATTCAATACAAAATTACAGAAGAAATCATATTTTATTTCATTTCTAAATTATTCGTAAGTCTATGTTGATGACAGAGGAAAAAAACAAAAAATAAAATGGGTCATGAGATTAGCAGGGTGTGGTTGAAATCAATCATAAAGTTTATGAAATAGTTCATAGCTAAAGTATCTTAACAAAACTAGTCTCGTGTAAATCTTAAAGGCAAATGTAATCCACAAAGATACATTAGGTAGAACAAAGGCTTACCTGTGATAAAGCAACCACGGAATTGTCATCGCTGACTGCCTCCTCGACGATGAGACGGTTAGGCCTATCCTTACGGCGCAGGATCGCGGTCGAAAGATCATCAGGACTAGGAAGTAACGAAAAAAAAAATTCGTCAATCAATAACGATGATCAAGGCGTCATTACATTATGAATAATCTATTAAAAGTATGAATTATTAAATTACAGAAAATATACAGTACTAAACAGAATTAACTAAATTACTGTAGTTAGATAATTGTACTTTGTATTTTGACTAAAAATCGGCATCATCCACGACATGATGACAAGCCAAATTTGATTACACCCGTGTAATTGTAAATCATCGACTAGAAACAAATGGTGTAATTATAAATACTTGAATCAATGCGTTTTAGTTGAAAACTTACCTCTTATTGTCTGCCATTTTTAACAAATATATTTAATACTATTTGTAAATTTTACAACGCCGAACGAGCAATCACTGTAGTAGCACTTCGGTCTTCAATTCTTGCGTGACGTTGCCGTATTTCATTTGTTCTTGTTCATTGATGTCCCAGTATTCAGTGTTGCCATCACATTATAATTGTCTATGCGAATTCAATGCGTTTTCTTTTAGATGCAATAGGAACATAAATAAATAAACATATTACATTTTAGATACTTCTAGACATCTAGACTATACGACCTAAAAATTCATTAATTTATTTTTAAATATTGTTGGCGAGAAATTTATATATTGCTTTAATTTTTCTTCTATTACTGACAATAATTTATTTAGTACATATACTAGAAGTACAGCGGACTTTTAGGTATTATACTTTATATACTTACTGTACTTAACAATGTCATCAGAAATATCAAACATAAAGCATGAATGTCGAAACAATTCGAAACTCCTTAAAGAGATTGTGAATCTACTAAAACGCGATTCTACGACTTCTGCAACTACTAAAAATTACTTGTTGCTCATAGCTTTTAACGCAGAAGCCTGCAGAACGCAAGATTATTGTAATTACTCTTTGTTATACACCATAGACAATTCAATCAACCGACGGGACGCCAACTCATTGATGTTGAGTAGGATACGATCATTTTAAAATGTGTTTGTATGTTACTCCCATACCTTTGGCAACTAGTTGCACCAAAATTAACGTCAAAAATCTTTCCGATAATGACGCAGATTAAGCGTTCCCATAACTGTATCATTCAAATAACTCGAAATTGGAGTCCAATAAACTCCTTTGATATGCGTTAAAATTGCCAACTCAATTATCATCTATCTCTAGCTATAATATCAGGCCGATAGTTCTGTTTGTAACGTTTCACATCTGCGTTTATTGCGACCATAGACAAAATTTTGTAACGACGCCATAGGTATAAGAGTACTAAAGAGTGACCTTTTAATTTATACCGAGCCAGTATAACGAGGTGAGGCAATTTGAAACTTGGCTTGGCGGTATATTTGAAGTAAACGTGTAGTAAATGTTGTCATTATGTTTTATTCTCCTATTTAATCTGTGATTGATGTCGTACTAAAGTAATAACGAATGATTGAAAGTTTTTGAAAAAAAAAACGATTTTACTTGTCCGATATAGAATTACTGTTAATTTGGGTAAATTTAACGTTGGGCCTGCTATTTTTGAAGTGAAACTTCTTTAAAATCGTTGTGATTTCAAACCGGAAGAAACGGAAAAACGACAGGTAAGAGACACAAATACGGCAAAGAATGAGACAGAAATATACATACTATTTTATATTATCGGGCTCTCCTCTTTGTGCCATGCTTCCTAGCATCCCCACTACGGTCTTCTAAACATAGTCGCCTGTAATTAGTGAGCCAGAGCGAGAGAGGAAATGTCGGTGTGTATGTATATTGCACACTGTTTAATACTTGCTTGTATTTGAGTATTTAACGTGTGTTAGTATATGTGAAAAATACGTGTACTACTGTACACTATATGCGGCTGCATATTACAGCTTTTTAGTAAGAAGTCAACGTCGTGTAATTATTTAACAGTGTTTATGAGTATTTTTATATCTTGTTTGTTGAAACTGAAAATATGGAACTTGAGCAATAAATTATGTAACATATATTAAATAAAACATAAAAATTAATCAAAATACTTTCATTTTAAACAAATAAACTTTGTAATTATCCTATTCTTGCTATATATATTCATCTCATTCTTTTGTCGATTTACTGAAGTTTCACTTCTATCGTGTGTAAATCGCACACACACCTTTTTGTTCGAGGGCATCGAAAATGTTTTTCCAATGGATTTATTTTATTTACAATTGTAATACACTTCATACATACATTATAACATACAAAATTAAGCTGTCGAACAAAGCCAAATTTTTCGCGTTGCGATGTTTTGATTGGGAACCTGTAAGATCCGCGTGAGTCTAGTCCAAATTAAGATGGATACATCTTCCTGAAAAACGTATTTAATCATATTAAAAAAATATTTATTGCAATTAATAGAGTCAGATTTTCAAATAGTGAATATTATTTTGATTGCGGAAACCTTCGGCGAATGTAGTATACAGATATACATATAAAATAATGATAATGTTTTTGTTTGGAGCAAGACCAGGTTTATAATATAAAAATTTATTCACTTTAGTTTAATGAAACTTTCATACTTGGTACCTACCATAATCAAAAAGCGTGATATTTAAGAAGAAATGGTTTAGTTTTGGGTTTATACCTTCGGGAAGAGGCCTATGGCCCTGCAGTGGGTCTCTTACAGGCTGAGGATGATATCTACTATAACTAGAAAGTATTACTTATTCATTTAACAGGTTTCTAAAGTGAAACTACTTATGTAAAGGGTTTGAAATTCTGATCGGCAACCTTTTTGTGCGACGAAAAGTAGTGGAGGATGAACACTGTGTCGGGTAGAGTGTTGAAAACATCCATTCTCGTACGTCCACCAAAATTAAGCAACGTTGGGCGCGGTCAGTAATTGTATGGGTGACCGCCTGGAAAACCGTGTAATTTTGGCTTTTTGTTGTAATTTTTTAAACTAAAACTGTTACAGAAGTATCACTTATGTTGTATTTATTTACGGTAGAGCTTGTATTTTTTTAAATACCGCTAGTATCATGAAAACTAAAAAAAAAACACACTACAATATTTTTAATTTAATGTTTAACAAGACAATAAATGAATTAAGTCGATGACTATTTGGCGATTTTGTAGCCTCGAGGGTTTACGCCGTTATGAGCACATTAATTATTGGTCCTTTACCGTTTCAGAACAATACACAGAAGTAATTCAAATATATATTATTTATTTAGTCGTCCTGTGTTATAAAATAATGCTATCTGATTTTTAATATCGTTATTCATTTTTCTCGTATCAATGCGCGTTTATTTTTTTTCCGAACTGACTACACTGTTGAACCTGGCAAGGCCTCCACAGTTTCACCGGACTACCAAGGGGAGCGCTTAAGGCACTCACCCGATTTTATATGGGCAACCAGCACAAGGGCGCACGGCGCGCCTCGGCTTGGACTGTCACCAAGTCAATGCGCGTTCGACCAGAGAGTACATATAAAAGGCCGAACGCCACAATTATAAACTAATATCTTAAAAACAATCAATATTTATTCCGATAATCTGGTGTATTCTTTGATAGCCCTCTTCAATTTCTTCTCCAGCTCGTACCGATCTCTGGGTCTTAACCTGTTGATACTGCTTATAATTACATTATTAATCAATTTACGCGTTTCTTCATATATACTCAACTTATCCCCATTACCGTAGTCTCTTAAATCATATAGATAATCACTAAATAACAAATTTTCTCTCAGTGTGAATATATCATTCATGGCTTGAAGAAACTCAGTTTTATACGGTAACTTCTTATCATATTCACTTCTATATTTAATCATTTGTTCTTTTAAATCTTCACGATACATCCTTGACAAATATCTCATATGTTTCGCTAACTTTCTCGTTGATTCGTAATCGAATTCTCTCAATGCTCTGTTCAAAATCCGACAATACCTCGTCAGTGTTCGTTCGGGAATCTTATTCGATAACAAATCTAATAAACTTCTTATGAATCTTTCAAAGATACCTTTCGAGTAAAGGTTATCAGATACAGGATGTCGTTTAACGACAGGCGACCCTGCAGATTCCTGCTCCGTCTCTACTATTATCTTTTTAATACTAATAGTAAAGACTAAAGGGAAATATAGAATAAGAAAACACTTCAACAAAAACTTCATTTTTGTAGGCAGGATATTTATTTATTTAAATTAAAACCTATAAACAAACCAATTTCACGGTTTTTCTACAAACGTCGTAACGCCAATTTGATTGATACATTATGTTAACGATTTTTTTTATGTCCCTCCATGTGTTCTATTACGGCCAGTTGGAATTTTAACTTGATGTTTTGTTGGATTTCTTCGGTCTGTTTATAAAGTCTATAAAAAATAACATCCTCCAATACATTTCTAGTGCGCTGGCCAATATGATCTCTTGTAGTCATTGCCATATTTTTTTAAAACGTAAACATAATTGTCCATATCCAAGACTTGCCATATTCGAAATATACAATTCATAGCGTTAAAAAATTCATTGACCATAGGTTTACCACTGGAAATTATGTCGTAAAAATATTGTACTTCGTGCTTTAGAAGCGGTCCAGTAAAAACTGATAGCTTTCGCAACCTTTTGCGAAATTTGTCTAATATCATTCTCATAAAATAACCGGAACCGAGATCTTCTAAGCATTTACTTAAAACTTTAAAATATTTAGAAATCTTTTCAGGTATAAATTTAGTTAGTATAATGTCACAGATGTTAATTAGAAAATTATAAAACGGTCCTTTCGGTGGAGCAATGACGACATGTTTAGCTATTGCTTTTGTTGATATTTGTCTTGTGAATTCTTCATTTCTTTTAATATTAAAACCATTAGATTCGTCTACTTTTCTTAGTCTATTGATTTCTTTCAATTGTACACTTCTATTAAGACTACTTTGTAGGTTTCCCTCATAACCCTTATTATTATCTTCAATACATTGTTCGTTATAAATATTTTCACAGTTTATTAGAAAACACAAGATTAATAGTCGCATGTTACTTTATGGGTTGTATAAATTCATACACTTTCTATTTTACAATTGACCATAAAATTGGTAGAAAATAAATTATCTCAGTATTAATTAGTTTCTTAAGTCCATTCAACGTCAATGTTTCTTTTAATATTCCTGATGCTAAAATACGTTCTAGCAGATTTAATCATCTGAAAATAATAAATCCTATATCCGATTAGTAATAATATTAAGGTTTTAAAAAATAAATAAGCCAAGATTAAATAATTTAAATCATTTCAAAAGTGGCAGATATTTATTCCAACCGTCTTTTGAGAAGTTCTACAATAATTTATTGTGAACTGGCAACATTTCATACCTTTAGTAATACTTTTTTTTTTTTTCCGTATGGCCTCTGCCTATGTAGGCAATTTCGCCAGTGTCAAGTGTGACAAATACACGGTTTAAACTATAAATCTATCAACACCATACACACGCACACATACATTTTCGGAGAATGTGTTCGAAGTGAAACTATAAGGTCCGGGCTCAATGCTTCTAGCTCATTCCATATTAGTTTGTTTAACTCCATATTTTCTAACCCTACTTCTAAGTGTGCTAGAAAATTGTATAACATTAATTTAAAGCATTGTTAATTTAAAATTTGTATTTATGTTACTTAGGTGATACACTTAGGTATGTTATGAAGTCATAATAATTGTAGTCATTCAAAACATTAATAAAATTATAATGCCCACTACTGATTCTTAAAAATATTATATACACACCTGCCATACTACCAATGTTAGTAAACCAGCTATCATGACGTCATCAGTCACAATCAGTAAAGAACTGAATAGCATTGCGTCAAACGTTGCTAAAGTCCACTCTTCACCTAACCTTTAAACATTCGATATACACATTGTTATAGATACTACTATTATATATAGATAAGATTTAATTTTATGTTTGTAAAGGATTTTAGAAAAATTACCCCATTTTCAAAATTATTTCACCTATAAAATGCTAAATTAATGCGAGCGAGGCCGCGAGTGAAAGCCAGTATTACGTAAAAACACCTTCAAGATCGATATTACCTAAAGCAATAAATTTCTTCCTAATCCTAACTAATATTATAAACGCAAAAATTTATTTGATACGCTTTCACGCGTTAACTACTCTTTTTATACTATCTGAATCCCGCCCATTTTGATAGGCATTGAAAACAAAAGCAGAGGGTCAATCGAATTAAAAAAAAATAGCCTAGAACCCGATACGTTGAGTTGTGTTAACGTGATTGACATTCAAAGGAACTGTATTTTCGATAATAAAAGAAGGAGATATATCTAGAAAAAAATATTATTTATAATACTCTATTAATAATCACTACATATAATAAAACGAAGTAGTCCGTCGCGTTTGTCTGTCTGTCTGGATGTTCGCGATAAACTCAAAAACTACTGAACGGATTGTAACGCGTTAGAGTAATTCATGGGGAAGGTTTAGGTATATAATTTATTAAGGTTTTTTTTTAAATTCGTTGAAATATAATGATAGTTGTTGAAAGAATCGGATAAAATCAAGACGCCTTAAGCGTTTCATGCACATAAGTATATATTTTTTATTACAAGAGCAGGACAACGTCCGCCGGATCTGCCAGTATATTATAATCCTAAGTACATCGTGATTCAAAATATATAAAAAACAAATTCGAGTACTACAGTAACAATATACATAAACTTACCATGTCACCGCAAAACAAGACGGTATTTTGTTTTCGTCGTATAATAAAGTGCTGGTGTTGCCACATTCTCTGCTCAAAATTTCTATATCGAATAACTTTTCAAGAACGGTTCGTTCACTTGCCACCCATCTTAGACCGTCCAACGCCTATAGAAATGTACATCTATATATATTTAAAAATAAAATGTCACCAATAGTTTTATGTCACTCTTTGCTGACTATTAGGCCCTTAAAATGATTGAAATTGCGAGAATATTGTTGGTCTAGCTTTTTGTTCACATGGAAAAATCGATTTCATATTTAACACCAACCACGCATTACAACATTTTTCAATCAGATACAGCGTTTGGTGACTATAAGAGCTTGCTAGGACTTACATAGAAATACTATGACATTAGTATCTTTATCCGGGGATTCCCGTATAAATATGTGTTAAGAGAACTTTATCTCATTAATATTAATTGCGAATGTTGGTCATACCGCATACTGGCGATTCATTTGAGGTATTCCCGTTGTTCACATGGACCTTTATACTAAAATATCTACAATAGAATTAGTTCCTATTTCACAAATTTTAGAAACATGATTATATATGTAGCTTTATCATGATCAAGTACTTCAAGTGTGAAAGTGTAATAAGACAAACTCATTTTCGCATTTGTATTAGTTAGGGCTAAGTATATCAAATATACAGATATTAATGGTGCTAAACTCACCTTTTCAAAGAAAGCTGCCAAAAATCTTGAAAGTAATGCCCTATTAGATTCCTCTTCATTCAGAGTACCTGTTTAAAAAATAATTTTAATTACAACAACGGTATGATTGATAGATTATCTTTTATTTCTAGAAATGATAATTTACTTTCTAACATTTACGCTTTTATAAACGTATAATTAAGAGACACAAAATATTTCCAGATTTCGGAAAACCTTTGTGAATTACATAAATAATTATTGTGACTGAGATTCGAACAAATCGGATGAGTGCCTTAAGCGTACCCCTTAGTAGTCCGATGAAGCTGTAGTAAGTTCGAAAAAAAAACAAAGAAGATTCGAACAAACAGATACCCCCCCAAGCTCGGCGGCGCGGCGAGGTGACCGATCAAAAAACTGCTTCATGCCTACAGTCGAATTGTACTTCAAAAGCCTTTAACATATTTTTACTACTTTAAAATTATATGTTACAAATACAAATGTTACAATTATATTATTTTCTATAAAGTACCTTTTCTGTCCTCCATAGAGAGTTTTTTATAAACAGATCTGTAAAAAAATCAACATGTATAAAGGCAAATACTTGTTAAAATAGGTGATAAATTAAATTATGTTACAGGCATATATCCATTAATAGTACACTACTAAAATAGAGTGTTCTAGTTCTCAACGTTCGTGTTTTATATCCAACAAATTATAGCTATTTTGGTTGTAACAAACGTGCATTTTAAAATTAATCTTCCTTATTATTTGTGAAGAAATGATCTTCTTTCTAGGATTCATAGAAAGAACATTTTTGAAAAAATGTAAGGAAAAATCAAGATTTGGGATTAGAAACACTCAGTGGAGAGGTCTTCAAAAGCATTGACAGGATTGAGCGATTCACGTTCGATTGTTATTTCATTTCATGGTCGTACTCTAAAGCAAAGATGTGATGTCATTTTCTTTTTTAGTACACGCGTGCAAAGCCGGGACAGGCAGCTAGTTATATGTAAATAAGAGTAGGTACACAATTTGACATCAACCATTACATTTCAATTTAATCATAGCTTGTATAACAAATAAACAACTGACTGACTGATGCATATATAATACTTTGTCACAGAATTGTCATACCTGTACTCAAAACTGACAAACAGTCATGCATACTCACATAAAAGTCTGTTATGTGCCGGAATCGAAATAGTGAATCCTTGTTTTTTTTTTTAATAGGATTGAGGCCTTTCAATACACACATAGTACTTATATATTAGTAGGTTATACTTTTTCGAGGAATACTTTTTTTTTCTCAACAATTATTTAATTTCTAATGATTTCACATTATGTTTACTCTTAACCAAACTCAGCAAGACGCCTTCTCAAACCCGGATGCTTAGCACTGCACAATTCAATAGCAGTGCAACGGCGACTTTAGAGGGACGAAACAAAACCTTCACAAACCTTAGCGGAAGACTCAACATTATGGGAATGTAGACACTCGCCGATAATTCCTTCTTAAGACTAAAGACTCCATAGGCTCGCAATAAAATAAACAGAGCTATTTGCGAGATTTAATTCAGTTTAGTTTTTCGTGAAAGGTTTAAGGTAAAATTAAATTACCAAATTATTACATGACACAAAATATACCTTAAACGAGGCGCACAAACAATACGACACGTTGACAATGGTCCCGAGAGAGATTTCACATCTTTTGCGTTATCATTCCTGAAAAATGTCATCATAAATTGTGAGCTCTGGATATTTTATTTTGGTAATTAGCCATTGCCGTATAATTTATAAGCTTGGAATTTAGACCTATTGATGTCGGTTCCTAATCCTGTCCTATCCTTAAATAGTTGCATAAAGATATAATCTTAAATTATGAACTCCAGCTATTTTATTTTGGTAATTAGCCATTGCCGTATAATTTATAAGCTTGGAATTTAGACCTATTGATGTCGGGTCCTAATCCTGTCGTATCCTTAAATAGTTGCATAAAGATATAATCATAAATTATGAGAGACCCAGCTATTTTATTTTGGTAATTAGCCATTGCCGTACAATTTATAAGCTTGGAATTTAGACCTATTGATGTCGGGTCCCAACCCTGTCCTATCCTTAAAGAGTTGCATGAAGATATAACGAGGTATACTGTCGATGTTAAGGAAAGAGGTACATCTAACCAAAACGGAAAACGGAGGAAAAGGTAAAAAAAGCGTGTAGCCTTAGCCTTTAGCGAAGTACGTTTAACTCGCTTTTGAATAAATGTAATTTGACAACAGAAACTCATACATGAAAAACCATTATCGGATGCCCCATTTTTTCTTGATTACACAATCTCATCTGATGTTAAATGATGATGTGGTCGAAGATGGTAGTCACGTCAAACCTAAAGGGAGTCTGGCTCTCAAGTGCAGCCGCCGGAACACACCAACAGGTGCTTGGCGACAGATTTTCAACTTGAGAGTGGTAGCTAGCCAGGCGGACTTAGAAAAAGCTCTGCCACCATGCTAGGGTCTCATCACGATATTTTCCTTCACCGAAAGCGCCGACTCAGTTGCTAGGATTCGAACCTACGTCCTTCGACGCTATGTCCGAACATACTCCCAACTGAGACATCATCGCTTAATATAATATCGACTATATATATATGGACATTGTACATATATAAAATTTAAAATAGCAAAACACGGCAGATACGCCAGTCTTCTTTTGGACGGCAGTTACAGTTAGCGCTTAACTTTTTGACCGCTTTGATTATACATAGTTGCAGAGAACGCAAATTTAAGTACAAGAAGTTAAGTACGAGACGATTCAAGGATAAAAAAATGCCAAGTTTAGAAACCTATAACAATATTTTAACTTTCTTTTGTTTTAAACTCTCGACGATAATAAGCCCAAGCCTATGGTCATACTCAAGGCGGTCAAAAAGATCGACAATCAATGTACGAGTACTTGTACAGTAAGAAATATATATATTGCAGGACATTTAACAAAATCTTTTTTAATTACCTGCCATGGACATAATGGGCATAATACTCATCCTGAAATACTATTAAAGATAAGTTTAATCCGGTGCACATTTTGGATAATGAAGCAAACGGAGAACCGAATAATTTCTCGCATAGATACCGATATAACAGTATAGTGGAGTACGTAGACCACCAAATTATGCTGATTACGGTCCATTTGTAACTTTTACCCTCTTGTAGGTATTTTATCGATGATTTCAATAACTAGAATAAGCAGAATACACAGATCTCAACAATAGAATAATTTATGAAGCGATAATGACTTAGTTGATAGCGCGGATGTCGCGTCTCGATCGACTAGGTACGAATCTTTGCAACTGACTCGGAGCTTTCGGTGAAGGAAAACATCGTGATGAAGCCGTACCACCATGCTATGGCTTCATCACGATGTTTTCCATCACCGAAAGTTCCGGCTCAGTTACTAGGATTCGGACCTACGTCCTTCGACGCTGTGTCCGAACACACTACCAACTGAGCCATCATCGCTTCGATCCATCCATTATTCGATTTGATCCAAACATATCACAAATAACCAAAACAAAATTAATTCCCATTAAAAAAAATATCTATACTCTAATTCCTCATCGCTTAATTCATAGAATTTGTTGTTCTAATGCTACTCCCATACCTGCGTGTATCGGAACGAAGTTTTGTCTATGGTGAGAGTAAATGCAGATGTGGAAAGATAGTATCGTTATATATTGTTGTTATGATGACTGTAACACTCAATAGGAACAAATTATTCAACTGAATTTTATTGACTTTACACTTACTTGAACTATAAGAAGAGTTAGTATGACTGTATATTCCGGGGAAACTCTTCTCCTCGTCTGAATAGAACCCCATTCTTTAGCCAAGATATTCATTTTCCAATGATTAGACTCCGTGATGACTGAAAGGTTTATAATTTCACTGTAAATTAGATAAAATAACAAATAAACTATGTTTAGAATATTGACTATATAAAATTTACCTTTCAGTGGATAATTGTATTGATTCCAATCCAGAAAGAATATATCGCACTTACACTGGCAAAAGTTGAACCAAACTAACTTAACTGCCTGGAAACATGATTACGTCTTAACGATGGTAAAAGTTAGTATTGATGAATATCTACTTACCTGAAGAAGTAAATAAATTAGAGCTTACCTTCAAAAAGACCGCAGTATAAATTAGGACAATGATTACATATTCTTCCCCTATCGCAGGGGGGAGGGCTAATCCGAACGTGCTCGTTTCCGCTACGAACACATGGAGCGTTGAAAACCAAGCAGACTGTAATGAAATATTATTATATATTACTGGAGATAATATCGGCGGCCATAGTGCGTTCTTACTAAATTTGCAAACGAGGGTATAATTAAATGGAGTTCTATTTTACTTAAGATATATTATCTAGTGGAGCCTTAGTGCGCGTATTTATTAAATTTGCCAAGGGAGGGAGTAACGAAATGGAATTTTAATTTACTAGAAACTATATCCAAAGTGGTCTTAGTTGGTTTTTAGTGAATTTGGTAACGTAGGAAGTAGTTGAATAGAATTCTATTTTATAAGAGAGAATATCCAAAATAGCGTTAGTGGGTTCTCATTAGACTTAGCACAGTAGGGAAAGGCAGGAGGTAGGACATCTTGCCCTATATCAAAGTGGACCTAGGACCCTGACAGACGAAATAAAAAAATAAATGTGTATATCCATGAAATGCTGAGAACATTGTCTCATAGAACAATTAATGTGTATAAAGAACAACTAATTTTATATGACATGTTATGTGTTTTATTTTGCATGTTTCGATTCAATGAACTTCAATAGACCCAAGCGAAACCACACATTTTTTAAATATCGAAATATATGTCAAATTAGTTAACTAACTATACAATAACACAAGATTAAAATTTTAAATGATAACTAAATTAAATATTGTACAATTATAAGAAAATTCACTAACTAAATATAATATGTCAGCCACCGCACTAGCGAACAATGGGATTAAAGTAATGTAAGGGCTTCCCCTACGAATAGCACCACGCCATTGCACCAGGGCATAGAATAGCAATAAAGCGCCCAATACGCCTCCCCAAACCTGAAAAATAAAAACGTATAAGTGCCACCAAATTACTGAATGACAAACTATAAGAATTATAACATAGATATGTCGTGGAACACGATATCATTTAGGAATAAGTTGCGCAATTTGATTAATGTAGTCCGGGCAACACCGTGACGTCACTAGTGATTGTAATGGCGGCACGTGGACCGAGTCGATTTAGAGAGTGGGATTTGTACGAAGCACAGACGGAGTTAGAATATCAACCGAGACACATCTCCAAAAGGAAACAGTCGGTTAGCCACGTTTGAAATGTTTAATTTAAACAAATGTAAAAAGTACTAATAAAAGTGAGGTTATTTTATTGCACACCGACGTATTATTTTCTACTGCCTAAATTTTTACCACTGAATGGCGAAAATGAAGATTCTATCACTCGGCCATCGCTGCCGCCTTCAGATATATAATTTTCTAATTAGAATATTTTATTTCATTAAGAGCGTTGATCAATTTTGGTCAAATTTGTACATTTTGCGAGAATTCGTAAATGTAACCAGAATGTTGTTAAATTACTTACAATGGGTATGTAACTCGCTAGGACTCTTTAATTGTATGGTTCAATATAATTTTTAGCGAACATAAAAACATAATAACTTTATTCAAGGTTTAAAACAATATATTTATAAATTTCTATATATTCATAAAATTCTATATATAAGAAGTACCACTTAACACTGGTAGGCCTTTAGAACTCTAGCTCTTGTTATCAGATAGTATTCCTCGATTTATATAATATGTGCATTTTAAATGACGTAATATATCACCTTATATTTATTCAAATTTGGATACAAAAAACATTTATAAAAAAATTTATACCACAACTATACAATTTATTGCTTATTTCTAATAATAAAAATAATTTGTTTGACTAACTTCTAAACCCCGGAAAAGTCCAGCATTTGGCATTTCATGTACCACTTTGAAAGTAGTCGAAACTATAGAAGATCCCGAAGATTCTCGAACATACTGTGCTTCGGCGCTTAATCTTACACGAAGACCCCCGAAATTGTATTTATCTCGCTCTATCCTAAACAATTTGTATCAATTATTCTTAAATGTATATAAATAAAAATCAGTTGCCCAATGATGCAAGCGTATCACTTCAGCACGGCTGCAATTATTATAATTCTATTTTTCATTGTAAACATCAAGCAACAAACGTTAGAGGAGGCGGGCGAGGTAGCACGTTGTTTCCCTTCCCCACTACATCCCTCGTTCCGTCAACATCAAGCGATAGACGTTAGCGGGGCGAGGTAGCACATCGTTTCCCTTCCCCACTACATCCCTCGTACCGTCAACATCAAGCGATAGACGTTAGCGGGGCGAGGTAGCACATCGTTTCCCTTCCCCACTACATCCCTCGCTCCGTCAACATCAAGTGATAGGCGACTGGTGGCGTTCCTTCCCCACTACATCCCTCGCTCCGTCAACATCAAGCGATAGACGTTAGCGGGGTGAGGTAACACATCGTTTCCCTTCCCAACTACATCCCTCGCTCCGTCAACATCAAGCGATAGACGTTAGCGGGGTGAGGTAGCACATCGTTTCCCCTCCCCACTACATCCCTCGCTCCGTCAACATCAAGCGACAGACGTTAGCGGGGTGAAATAGCACGTCGTTTCCCTTCCCCGCTACGTCACCCGCTCCCGTTAACATTCGGAGTACCTCGTCCCCGCCAACATCTGCTATCCCGTAGGACGGTCGCGCATTAAGTTGTTGGACTATAACGTTCAGTAGCCATTTTATTTCATTACATGGTCGTTCTGTACACCCGTATGAAACCGGAGTGAGCAGCTAGGCAACGATATAATTAATATTTCATTATGTGAAGTATACACTTCAGTAATATTGCAAAATAAATTTACTCACCACATATGAATTAAAAAGGTTCGCATAAAATCAGTATCGTTAACCCTTGTGGTAACAGAGTGAGTGTTATGTACTATAAAGTATCTACTGAACGTACTTCTTGGCCACTCACCTATCTGTAAACATAAAATTGACTCTTAAACACGTTCTAAAATTTTTCATCATACGACCACTATAAAATGATACAGTAATTCTGGTCATGTTTTTTTCATTATTTTATTATATGATAAGGACAGCACAATATATTTTCTCTTTCGCTCTACCCATCAATTGTCACTTCAATATTCACAACCAAATACATACACCAATCGTCATACAAATTACCCATACATTCTTCGTTATTTCTATATTAATTTGTGATACAAATGTCATGTTGTATTTATTTACTAATTTAATTTTATCTATATTAAACTAATATAGATATACGAGTATAGCATTAGGTAATAACATTATAAATGCGTAAGTGACTTTGTTTGTTACGCTTTCATACCTTAACTATTTAATCGATCATTATGAGAATTTTGAGTACAGAAAATTCTGAAAAAATGTACCGTTCCCGAGAGATAGGTTAAATCTTATACAAGCGAGCGAAATTGTGGGCAAATGCTAACGATTTTTCTCTTTATCTATAATCAAGTCATAATTATCTTAAGAGTAGGCAGAAATAACATATAGGATATCTCTCTATCTCTAAAAAATTGTTTTGAATCTTTCGCATTCCAAAATAACTAAAAAAGATAATATAATATAGTATGCAAATTAGCTAAAGGAATACATTGCTTTTGCTTTATTTATTCGGATAGAATATCATCAGTAAAGTTATTATGAGCTTGTTAATAATAAAGTTGTTAAACATTCCTAAGTTCACTTACCTCGATTTTATGGCCGTCTGGTTTTCGTAGGGTTAGCGGCAATTGCTTAAAATCTCCATTCATATAAATATAGACCGCTAAAGTCTCATTTAACTCTGATAAACTTATCTTAGATAGATCAATTTCACAATTCATCCTATAAATATCTTACTGTTAATAAATCAATACATTTTGTATAATGCTACTCCCGCACCTGTGTGTATCGCCATGAAGGTTTGTCTATGGTCGCAATAAACAATATCGGATTGTGTGACGATAGACGCAGCACGATAACTGCGCCTGCGCTTTTTACACATATCAAAGGAACTTGCAAACGCTAATTTCGAATTATTTTTGAAATGACAAAGTAATGCGGAAGTTAATCTATGCCTTTATCGGAACTAATTTTGAGGTTAGCTTTTAGCGCGACCAGTAGCCGCAGCTTCGTCACGCAGGTATGGAACTAGCATAAAATGAATTAAAAATTATGTATTGCAAAGAAGAGGATCTCTTGTATTGTAGCTTTCACTTATATCTTATACAAAATACTTATTTTTTTAAATACGATTCCAAAAAATAACAGTGATGAGTAATTAAATATAACAGGTGTCGGTTTAATTAGACATAACAGGTAACAAGTACCACATAACAAAATTCTAACTTGCTGTAAGGTTGCTATATATTATTTTATAAATAACCTAAATTTACGCATTCTAAGTAATGAGGTAACGTAAAACAATAACGATTATGTCGACGTTAGTAATAAAAATTTGAAAATCCTTAGTCGCTAATATTATTTTGTCTTTTCGTTTTTACATGTGACATATATTAATAGTTGTTCTACGCTGTCAAACGTCAGTGCTGCATTTCAGAAGCTGTACAAAACCAAACAACGAATATGACAATGAATACTTTTTTGACATTTCAACAATAGATTTGGCCAATGAGAATCGAGCAATACGGATAATTTAAAAAGAACAAAAATGCCACGGCTACGTTATTATTTTGACGTTCCCTTTTTTATCCGCATAATACCCAAGTTTTTCGTAAGTCGTCGAATTAGATGACTTGAACTTTTTTTTTTACGTGTGGAAATCCCGGGGAAGAGGATGGGTTATGTCCGACTTGCACGGACTAAAACCCCAACGGTGTACCGGCCACCGCTTTAAGTTGGGGCGGCATGGGTACCGTACTGAGCTATCTCCATGCCGCCCCCAGCGGTCAGCCCGGCGAAAGATAGCCGCCGGTAACAAATCGGTAACCTTCTACACTAGTATATATATCTAATGAAAATACAGTTCATTTGAGACTCGATCACGCCAAAACCACTGAACATATCGGTACAGGACTAGAACCAACTCGGCGACAGTTCAAGCCGAGGCGCACCGAGTGCCCTTGCGCTGATCGCCTGAACAAATCGGATGAGTGCCTTAAGCGCTCCCCTTAGTAGTCCGGTGGAACTGTAGCGGCCTTGCCAGGCCAACAGTGTAGGTCAGTTCGAAAAAAAAAAGGACTAGAACCATTCGATGCAGAATTTTTCGTAGATAATTTTAGGTTACTTATTTTTGAACGTTTGCTATTTTTGTTATTGTCCCACGAGTCGGTCGCAAATCAGTTCAGTGATTCTTTATTCCTATGTTAAAGTTTTAAACAGCTGAACAATACATTTATGTTCAAATTTATAGATAGGTAATTTATTACACAACTCACATAATATCCTTTCCGATTGTTAATTGAACGGGAGGAAGGCAAGGAGAGATTTGCTCATGGAGATCTTTAATGAATATTATTCCACCACTAGAAGTATGCACAACTAGAGCCAACGTCAATGTGTTCTACAAGGAGGAAATTAATTTTGAAACAACTATTTTTAATATGTTGTAGACTAGAAACTACGTATGCATTTTTCACCAAATTTTTTAAGTTTACTGCTGATCTTTGTTTTCCTATATAATTGAATAGCGTTGGTTAATTTTTTTCAAATTGTAAATATGAATATCACTGACTCTAAAGGCTTATTGTTATTATTTAATTCAATATATTGCTAGTAAGATGATTTAAGCTTGTCCCTTTGTCTCTAATTATTAAGCTTGTAAATGTAAATATTTATAGAATTTACAATATAAGTATTTACCATTCCCCGAGGTATAACAATTTCGCCTGGAGTTTTCTCAATAGGCGTCGACTGAATATTAAGATGCGGTAAACCTGACGAATGCAATATTTAATACACTGTCTCAATTATTATTAAAAAGCTATACATAATTCATAGGTATAGGCAATATAATATATCTGCCTAATAATTCCAGCATTTAATTCGTTAGATAACAATAGATAAATATGACATATAATTTCATACACGATCATTTAATTTCAAACTAAGTGTAGTTTATAGTATGGTAACTAAACAACTGACATATAAAAGATATTAAATAGCCAGAAAAAGAACTAAGAAATTATCATCACATGTTATTGTTGTAAGAATGTGTGGGAATCAAATACGTCACACTAAACTATCAATTTATTTTATCATAATACTTTTAAAGTAAAAACTTCTTTAGGCGAGTTGAGCTTATTTTTGGTAGGGGGAAAACTTATGTGTTCGCGTCACCGATCACCTCGACATGATCGTGACGTATCACGCTTGCGTCAGAATAGCGACGCGTAGTATAGCGACATATGTATATGTAATTTTTATATTTTGTATTGAGCTTGTGCAGTCCATCACACGTTTGATTGATTGATAAACTGTATTAACAGTTATATAATTATTGCTAGGAGTACCAGTATATGTGAACATCAGACTAATGTTAATAATTTTAATTTACAAATTAGGAAATTTAAATAATTCGAACTATAATTGATTCAAAAATTAAAAAAAAGAACAGAGCTATTCCACTGTTTTTAGTTTTCACTTCTGTCAGCCAGTCCTTATGACTGCTTCGAATTTTTTTTTATGATGTTTATTATGGTCCACTACATAAAACTCAAACAAGAAATATGTACTAAATTCAATACAATATATATTGAAGTGTTAGCAGCGTTATATAGATAAAGTCTAATGAAAATTAATCATAGCGTACTGTATAAATCTGTAAATGAAATTAAATGTGCAATAACATACCTTCGGAAACTTTAATTTTTTCTTGTAACCAAAGTCTACAAGGCCCTGCTGGATGTGTCACATAATAGTTCTTAACGCACTGATTAGCAAGAACACGACATGCCATGTAATCGTTTTGCTAAAACAAACATGGATTTAATCATTCATCGTATAGTAACCAATGTCTCTTCTATTTTAATATACTAAGCTTCTTTGTACATTAAAGCTCGTTAACTTTTATTCATACCATGGCCTAAGAACGCATTCGTAATTATTAAAACTACTAAAATATTTGGACCAGCTTAATCTTTTTCCCACCTTTTAAGATGCCCCGAGCAAAACAAAACACATGATCGAGTGATTCACGAGATACTAAAGCCATCTTTCAAATAACATATCTGCCACGCTTTGAAATAACGCTCGCATCATCGCGCGCCAGGGTTCCTTAAGATAATCAAAAAGTGTATTCAAAACAAGAAAGTAAATCAAGAATCCAACAACCAATAAGTCCAAGTTTCCCAACAACCGATTAATTAAAGCGATTATGGTTCAGTTGGTAAGGTGTTCGGACACAGCGTCGAAGGACGTAGGTTCGAATCCTAGCAATTGAGTCGGAGCTTTCGATGAAGGAAAACATCGTGATGAAACCATAGCATGGTGGTAGGGCTTTTTCTAAGTCCGCCTGGCTAGTTACCATCCCCAAGTTGAAAAACTGTCGCCAAGCACTCGTTGATGAGTTCCGGTAACTGCACTTGAGAGCCAGTCAACCTCTAGGCTTAGGGTGACTACCACCTTAGACCACATTATCATTTAACATCAGATGAGATTATGGTCAAACGCTAGCCAATAATATAAGGAAAAAAAACAACCCTTATCCTTGTTAAACTTAAACAACATTTGAAATTCATTACGAGGCGTAAGAAAACAATTCAGCTATATTAGAAGCAAAGATACTACTTTCTGTTCTTCTTCTTTTTGCTTCTTTGTCTGTCAAGTGAATAATTATTTCAGAGTACCTTTTGATGACTTCTGTGTAATATTATGGTCAGCTTGTTAGAACTTTCCAGATCATTTATGTATCAAAAAATACATCCAATGTACTTTATTTAGTCTTCTCTACTTTTACTTTATTTCTGCACAATAATCAAACTACACAAAATGCCACCAATATTACGCAACAAACAGTGGCGTAACTATAGAGTAGCAAAGATAGTAATATGCTATGGACCCACGGTCTGATGGGCCTCCGCCGGCCCGAGAGGCCGCGAATTGAGAAGTAACTACTTCAGTAATTTATTAAAATTAAATTACAATGTGACGATTTTTACTAGGATCCAGGCCTCTGGTGGCATAATTACGCCACTGGCAATAAAGGTTAACTGGTAAAAAAAACAAAGCCAAGTATATGAATGACAAATAAAAACCCGCTAAAAATCCCAAAGAAAAGATTGATTAACAAAGATAACATACAATACTTACAGTGCATAAATACTCGTTTTTCACAATGTCGAGTAATGTTGATGGGTGTAATTCTGTTTTATCGTATTTCGGCCTTTCTTTTATAAAACTTTTTGGTACACATACACCTCTTATGATGAGGTGGTTTTTCGGACACGTGCAAGATTCGCATTTAACACAAGCATTGTTCTGTGGCTTGTAACCACGGGCGCACTTTATGCATTGCACCTCCTTTACAGGTGACCCATCCAAATTTTGTGTTACTGTAAAATTCGAAAATGTATATAGAATTCTATATATCTTATTAAGCCTATCACGTCTAATTCACAATAATTCGTTTTAAAGCGAAACTTTTTGGAACGATGTTCCTTAGACGTGGACTTGCAATGGTAGTTGAGTGGTGGAAATTATCACGTAAGGAAAAAGCGTTATGCTCCCATCACTGCGACTTTCTATCTTTCTCTCTATCTCTTTCTGTACTATATGTATGTATACGATTATTTGTGTGTGTGTGTGAATATCAAAATCCAAGCAGACGCGTTGTATGTTCATTAAAACTTATTTTTATTTGCTACTTTTTTTTATATAATTTAGGATTCACTCTTTTATATCTGTTATTAATAATATTACATTAAACTTTTTGGTTGCAAGCCTTACTGTATGGTAAGGGATTTCATTCTTGATAGGAGTCCCAGAACCGCACACGTTTCTTTTATATAGGAAACAACTAAAGCCTGTGTGCGAGCGGGTGGCGAGTACTCGCGCGGGTGTGTGTAGTTCAAATATACGTAGACGCCGTCGCTAGCATTCAGGGTGATACTCATAGTGAACAACTGATAGTAATTTGTTTTTTTTTATTATTATTATTATTATAGCACGACAATGTGATGGCGCTGTACTTGAGGCATACAATGTAATCCGTAAACAACGGTACCCACCGAGAGATCAACATTCTATCGTTGTTGACAACTCGATATAAAAGTCTCTCAATAGCTGATACATTGTTTAATGACGAAACGCAACAAACTAAAAAAGATTTACTATTAGAAGTTTATCACCATGCTTATGGTGATAAAAGCCCAGACGGCTACAGACATCTAACTATACCGATTGATTATTAGACACTATAGTTGATTATTAGTATATCTGGTGAAGATTGGTAGAAATCTACTCGGACACAATTGGCATGTCCTACACTGAATTTATTCAATACTGATATCTATATATAAATGGGCAGAGACAAGAGAGAGGGAGGAGCGGATTACACCAGAGTACCACAATAAATATTGAAATACAATGTCTTCTTCTTCTTTTTCTCTATTTTTTAGTTCCGGCACGGTTTGTGCACTAGCCAGCGTCAAGTAACAGATTTTGCCAAGTAAGTGTCTTGTGATAATTTTAATGTTCTAACAAGATGGCGGCTCCCTTGTAAGAACTTTCCATGGACTTTTGGTGGCATCTCAGAATGCATGCTCCGTGGTATTATTTCCCATCCACTTCACTTGTGCATAATAACCGAACTATATTACGTAAAACACCACCAATATTACAAAATATATAGTTTAATAACACAAGATTATGAATAAAATATAAAAACCACTACATAACAGGCTAAAATCCCGCCAAAAACTCCCAAATAAAATGTCAACTGAGCAGCTTAACGTCAATGTGTCAATTCTGTGAACATTTTTAAAAATCTCCCTATTGTCTCACTCACTCATTCACACTTTCCGATGGAGGGTTTTTAAAACGTTTTTACTTTTCCATACGTTTGTTAAAATATTCTTTTTTATACAGACCTTGTCCGGACAATTAAAAGTAGGCACACAAGTGCAGCTGTTCTGAATTGATTCTATTACATATATATATGTCAATTTATTTTTATTTACATGGATCATACGTACCAGAAATATAATCATATGGACATTTCCTGCAGACAAATTTACCACTGATATTTTGACAGCGTCTCGGCACACACATCGTTCCGTCAGCTGAAATGACCTCGGTAGCGTTACACGGCCTACAGCTTGCAATACCAGCTGGAACACTGTGATCTTCACATATACACCTAAACCCTAGTAAAAAAAGTGGTATAGTGTATATAATACTTCATAATTAATTATTATTATTATTGGCTAACAGTGAAGAAAATCATGGTAAGGAAACCTGAGAGTCTAAGTAATGTTCACTTAGTACATCCAATAATAGGGTAAATACAAAAATAACGATTATCCAGTGCGTAGCCTAGAAAGACATAGTACCTGAACCGCACTTCTCTATCACTTTTATCTAGCAGTAGGATGTTTACTTGTTGGTATTATTAACTTTGTCTACTGTGTGTTCTTTTCAACTTTCATACCGGTTCATTTTGCATTATTAGATTGTAGTATTTAATTTAAGAGAAACTTTGAGAAACATTAACCACCTCTAACTACAAACTGGACTTGACCGAATATAATTGATCTTTCTTTATTAATGACAATAATAAAAACAAAATAAAACTTAATTGGTATTATTAAGACTAGTTTTACGCATGTGTCCGCCATTTTGGAAGCGCGGTGACATATACGTTTTGCATTCATATAAGACTATGGTTATATTTCAAGGATGATTATATTTATTATTGGTATTGATACTTAAAAAAATATGTTCAGTTAAGTACACGGCCAAAATGTCATGGCCGTTCTAAAAAAAAAAAAAAGGTAGTACAATATTGAATTAAGGTTTAAGGGTGCAGCTCATAGCTTATTACAATGTTGCTCCTTCAAACAGCGATAATACACTTATGAATAGTATTATATGTATTTCTACTTATGATTCGAAATAATATCGATAGAAGAAGACTGCTATGACTTTTTGGATTGCACAGTAAGCTGAAGAAACTAGAAAGTATCAGTATTTTGTTAGGATATCGTATATTCATGGGATTTTGCCATACTAAGGAAACTAACTTAGGAACTACCAGACTTGTCTTTTAAATATATAGCATTTTTGATGCATCTAAATTTATTTTAGCGCCCTATTTAAAGGGAAAATTTCAAAAATCTTTATTTCTCACTTACGCTATATTAGCTTTCGATCGTGGCTTCGCTCGCATTAATGTAGACTTGTTATAGTCCTCGAAAACAGTACATTTTTATTGTATGAAATGTACCCAGTGTCCTTGTGGCTACCTCTAAAAATATGCATGTAAAATTTCATAATGATTGGTTGAGTAGTTAAGGTGTGAAAGCGTGACAAACAAACACTCTTTCGCATATATAATATTAGATGATCAAGAAGTCGTGTGCAAAACGACATACTTCTAGTCTCACTGGCTCAAACTGTGTGTTGTCAGGCTGCCTTCAGAATCGTATTACCTATACTGAGCAATCGTCCACATCGTCCGCATTAAATTACTCTATCAAACTTAATAACAATAAAAAATAGCCTAGGCGTCATCCAGTGTAAAATTATAGTAAAAGGATAGCATAAACACAAATAGTATTGGATATTATTGTTGTCAAATTACGAGAAAATAGATTTGTGATGAGTGGAATCAATTATGAATTATAACTTACCGTCTTTAGAAGTAATCATTGACGTGTTTACAGGACAGCTGCGGCACGGTTAAGGATCCGGTGTCATAGAATTGACCCAATTCACAGTTATCTGGTAATTCTAACCCATTCACAGATACAAAAATCAATAGACTTGAGTAACACTACCCAAAACCGTTTGACTATAATTTCTTTACATGAGAGATATTTTATTTTTGACCACATTTTATTAATAGTTCAGATCAGAGACGAGCTGGAGAGTGAGTATAATAATTACTTGTTTTTCTTTATTTTATAGTCTTTATTATAAACGAAAATGTCTAATATCATAAAAGAAAATTAATTCAAACTATGGATTCGGACTAAATAGATTTTAAATTCTTATACTTATTAGCCTAATTACTACGGATATTGTCAAACTATCGTAAGTTTACGAGCTCATATCGTTTCCGTTAATTGCCTTGACGTCATTAGAAGGACGTAGTTATGTTATACGATCTTTAATAATCACTTTATTAGCAAACACTGCGAAAACAAAGACACTGAGTTGACATGTTGTTATTTTTCGTTGCTTAGCAACCGTATAATTCTTTATTATAATAACGTAGCAGCTATTAGTTTGAGTAAAGTTGAAATTGTTTCAGTTATTGAAGCGAAAACTACAAATCTTGTGTATAATGTAGGAAATAAATCATATAAAAACGAATGTATGTATATATTTTGATTAACTCAGTTGATAACCTAGTTTAAATATCCGAGTTCTGCGTCAAATAACCTCTGTATGAATTTCAGAAGGATGCAAATTTGCCTTTTTTTTTGTTTTAAGCATTACAATATTTTTTCTCATTATTTAAACTTTAGCAAATGTACTACTGTTTTATATGTAAAATATTCCCATAAGTTCACTTTATATTAAAGTAAATATATGCTAGATAATAAAACAGTAAATCTACATTTTTGTGGGCCGGATTACCAGATTATATTGACCGATACTTGTATATGTATATGCTGACTAGATAAAGATTAGGAGATCTTTAATACCTACTGTTTACTCCTTTTGCTATGGCTTCCTTCATAGACAACATAAAGTATTTCAATTTAGAATCCGCGTACCTACTTGGCACTATTTCGTGATGGTTTACCACAAGATCATAATCCTTTCAGTGTTAAATAAATTGATGTAAAGACAGTGGTGTAACTATTGCGTGGCAGAGGTGGCAGAATGGCACGTACCTCCGGCCTGATGGGACTCCATGCCCGAAAGGCCGCGAATCCAGAAGTAATTACTTCAGTGATTTATTAAAACTATGACGATTATGACGTTAAATTAAAACGCTATACCGCTACGTATTCCTGGTATAATTAAAAGGATTTAATAGCTCTCTGTTATGATCAAACAATTACTTGTCTCGTTACAGTATCTTCGCGTTTTCGCTAATGTCACTGCAACGAGTAGTCGATGTATTCATATAAAGTTTAGTTATATTGCAATACTACGAATACTCGAAACCACAAATAATTGGTAATTTCACTTAATTCACTTTCTGAATCGATTACATCATGAAGTTTTTTTTTCTGTATTTTATTTTTTCCCAGTTAGCCTTTTTCTAATAATTAAAATAAAATTTAGAATTTCACTAATTATTAGATCCCACAATCCTAGAATTTACGAAAAGGTAAATAAAAACAAAATGGGGCATTTATTTATAAATTTAATATAACTTATGTGAGTACATAATAATTATGAAAATTATTTTAATTGACACAAAACAAATATAAGCATCTACGAAATCTACAGAATAGAACAATCTATTCTTTTAACATTTATATAAAAATAGACATTTCCTTTAATAATACTTTTTACGTGACAATTTTTCGCAATTTATTATGGCTAATACAACAATACGTATAACATATAAAACATCGTAATATAGATAATCAAAACACAATACATTTTCTAATAATTTGGCACATTATCATACTTATGTATATTGAAATAAATACAACGATAATAAAACTTTAATGTATTAATATAATATGTATTTCTATTTAATTTTATAGAATGAAATATGTCCTTTGTTGAAAATTATTACCGCCATGTTCAAGAAGGTACAGTCCTCGTTAGTCTTTTTGGCCGCTCTGAATATACCCTTAAGTTCGGTCTTGCGCATAATATAGTCCATAGTTTAATACAAAATAAAGTTGAAATATTATTATAGGAATCTAAAATTGGCATTTATTTACCGCTTAGTTATATCGGTGTAATACATATCATATAATATGTATTTATACATAAAATTTGTGTTCTGCGCAACTATATTCAGGAGCGGTCAAAACGTTTAGCGACATTAGTATTACAACAAAATGGCGGCATTTCAAAACTCATGCCCCGTGTCATTATTTCCCAACCAATCCACTTGTGCACAATAACCAAGATATATTACGCAAGATGTCAACAACATTACAAATATGTGGTTAAATAACGCAAAATTACAAATACGAACTAAAAACCCGTACATGACAGAAGATCCCGCCAAAATCTGCGTTTAAATAATCTTGATGACTGACACGTTATATACTCTATGGTAGTGTGCTCATAAAATACTTCATAGATAAAATATGTACACAATTTGTTGCGTTCCAGTTATTATATGCAAATGCAAGTACAGATTATATATTTATCTGTTGGACGAAGATTGTAAAATGTAAATCATGTAAATTTTATAGTCGTAGAGACTTCGAGCGAGTGAATTCTCAAATGAAATGCAAATAAAATGACCATAGTGTTAAATGCACTATGTTGCTCAATATTTTGTTTATCGTTGACGACAGAATATATTTACTTTAACAATCTGTCTTGTTTTCACGATGCGTATTTGTTTTGACAATATTAATAAAATGGAAACGTACAAATCCAAAAGCGCTTCGGTATGAACTTGTCGAATAAAGTTATCGAACTTTCTAGAGTTTTATATAAGATAGGGCATGATTTATTGAAGTTAAATTTATTAACAAAGAACGATATCTTTTCAAAAATATTTAAACCAGAATAAAAGAGTGGATGAAAAATTGACCGCATTGTACCCAATGATAAACACAGTACAATCCAAAAACAACGGTTACCACCATGAGTTATAATCCATCGGCAGTCGCCGAAGCCATGCCAGCAGATACAACTAGATGCTTCCGGATCATGATACGAAAGAACAGAACAATTGACTCCGACACAATTGTGATGAATTAAGCAGCCAAAGTCGGTGGTTCGACGACCAAATAAGGTACTTGTAAAGACATTGCGGGTTGAGGCAAGGCCGGGAATAGTATAGGATATTGAGGCGGTTGCTGTGGACTCTGAGCCAGTGGTCTATTTTCAGGCTCAGAGCAATGAAGCAGCCAGTGGGTTAGCATTCTCCCTCTCCCTTTAAGTTCCACTTCTCCCCGACGCTCGACCACAAATGTTCCCCACTGTTGTAATAGACTCCACGTATTGTCACTCAAATGTATACGTAATGCTGGACATAAAAATAAAATTAATCAGCGTTTCTCGACATGGGTTCTTATAAGTGATTATGGTGTAGTTATTAGGGTATTTGGACTCTGTGTTTATCGACATAGGTTTAAATCTTTACGAATGGGCGAAACTTTCACTGAATAGAAACATTGTGGTGAAACCATAGCATGGGGCTTGGGTTTTTTGTAAACTCGCCTGACTGCCTGTCACACTCGAGTTGAACATCCGTCGTCAAGCACCGATGTGTCCCGACAATTCCACTTTAGAGCCAGTCCCCCTCTAGGTTTAGCGTCGTGGCGCTGACGCCGAATATTTAGTAACGCGGTCCGACTGCCCGCTAACGAGTCACTCGTTTACGCCAATCTGTCTCGTCCAGACAATAATTAGGTCAAAGCAAATAAACATTCTGAATTAATCACGTCCATTGTTTATCACCACACAAATATTGCTAACCCATAGTAAAAGCGTGTTTACCATTTTCCACTACATCGTCATTTCACATCAGATGAGATTGTAAGGAAACGCTAAAATGTACAAAATAAGTAAAAAAAGTAGTGTGTACGTATGTACACGCGTTAGAAGTTATACTTCTTTGGTGTAAGAAGATAAAAGTCTTTTAAAATCTTTCCCCTTTTAAAATCTTTCGCCTTATTCTACGTTTGTAGAAAAAACGACACCAACAATAGAAAAAAGGTATTTAATACATAACATACTTTTTTTGAATAAAATGTTGACTATAGCTAACTTCAGGGTGTCGGTTTTTCGTGACAGTGTGCGCGCGTATCGTAAAAATTTACTCTCATCATTCTTTCTTAACGCGCCAAAAGAAGTATAACTTCAAAACAAAATTATGATTACTTCTGTAGCTCTATGACTAGATTGTCATCCCAACGCAGACTGGCAGCAAGCTTTTAAATTATTATATATCGAATATGTCATAATGCCAATAAATGAAATATATTTTGTTCCACTGTTACTCTCTTCGACATAACGTAGACTCTTACACTTCTATACATAATTTTAAAGTAAATTGTTCGAAATGTATGTACAATTAATTGGACAGATTTTACAAAAACGAGATCATCACACACGAACGATACAAAAATGTACTATTATGATATATGGAAATCGAAGTATAAATATAACGAAGAGTGAACAATTTAAGCTAAAAGCTTCAAGACATGTTTCGCAAGAAAAAGGTTGAACATGGGCCTGAAAATACATATATCAGCCATAACCAAGGTTTAAAAATACAACGACAGTATTATCCTCTGTACGATGATATTACTTTGTAGGAGTAAGTATATATAAAAAAAAAATTTTTTTTTACATTACCATACATGGTTGTACTATAACGGGAAGATGTGTAGCTATTTTCTTTGTTGGTACACCCGTACGAAGCCGGGGCGGGCAACTAGTGTGTAATATTTAACAATATTTGTATTTTATTTATTGTTATGGCCTTAAAATCGTGCGTTTATATTTCGTGTCGCATAAAATACGTTAAGATATCCTATTATATATATTTAATTGTAATACAGTTAAAGACTCACGATATCCAGTGGACTCCATGCGGCTAGCAGTGTTAACAGTATCGCCGAAGAGGCAGTAATGTGGCATTTTAACACCGACAACACCAGCACAAACGGGTCCAGAGTGAACTCCGATGCGAACCTGAGTTCGTAATTAAAAAAAAAATGTGATGGTGACATTTTCGTTGGTACGGTGTATACTAGTTAATAACATATTTGGTTAAACTAAACAGTCTATAACAAAGTCATTTTTAAAGTGAAACTCTTTTACAATTCGCTTCAATTTTTTTCGTCCATCTATCGCATGCCGCATTACAGCTGGCCGCAAAGTAGGGGTAAAGTGAAAGGCGTTCGGCAGAGCTGCCAAGGTCAATATGGCGGCGCCCATGAAGTAATTCAAAAGTTTCACTCGCATCGTGATTTCATAAAACCACACAATTATTATTATTATTTTTAATGTGTATATAAAAAAGTGAATATTACTTCAAAAACATAACTATCTATATAAATAAAAATATTAAGGTCTACCTTTGTGCGTGCATTACGGAAAACTACTGGACAGATTGCGACAATTTTTATTTATTTTAACTTCTTAAACATTTGGTTTTTATCTAATATATTATCACCATATCTCCATTTAATATAAAGTTATTAAAGTCTTGTAAAACTACGTGTTTTATAAGCACTAAGCACGCGCGTAACATTGCTAACAAATATTTTTTTATGCTTATCCGTCTGTACATACAATCTCATTATCAGCCTGTAAGAGACCCACTGCAGAGTCATAGGCCTCTTCCCGAAGGTAGGTATGGGCATAATCACCGCTCACGCAGCTCACGACACATCGGCGATTTCAAATGCCGAGAAATCCACATTTCTATAATTTCCTCCATACGGTGGTATTACAAGAACATTTCTCAGGTTCAGGTTTTCTCACGATGTCATCCTCCACCGTCAACCAATTGGTAACACTACCAATGTAAATGATTAAATGTATGCGAATTCAGAAGAATTCGTTGATACATGTCGGATCTGCGGCATATCGGATCTCTACTCAACCGCGAAACCAGTAGATTGGTTGGATTGGATATATCATCACTACATAGTATAAAATAAAGTCGCTGTCTCTGTCCCTATATCCCTATGTATGCTTAAATCTTTAAAACTACGCAACGGATTTTGATACGTTTTTATTTAATAGATAGAGTGATTGAAGAGGAAGGTTTATATGTATAATAACATAAATTAAATAGTGGAGAAATACTGTTATTTTTGAGGTTACTCCAAATTTAACGCGTGCGGGCCACGGGCAGTAATGAATAAATCAAAACTACTGGATTGATGTTAATAATTTTTTCAGTGAATGACATAGGCTATATATTTTAAACCCGTGCGAAGCCGGAGCGGGCCGCTAGTAATGATAATAAAAAAAACTCAGTCGAAGTTACGGGTATCAGCTAGTCATAAATATACCTCTAGTCGATGAGTAGGTCGATGCCGGACAACGAAACCCCTGACGGCCTCGACAATCGCCAGCGCCATGTGGCAAATCTCTCTGGCGTGCAAGTCGCCATTCCTCTCTGGCAGGCCAGACACCACCATGTACGCGTCGCCAATCGTTTCTACCTATACAATACAATTACTTCTTAATTAATCTTTATTTTTGATTTGAATCCTTGCAAATGAGCTGGAGTTTTCGGTGAAAGGAATCACCGTGATGAAATGACATGGTCACATGAAATACAGGTTGATTTTGGAAAGCGATACACCCAAGCACCTTCTGGATGCCCTGAAAACGTTGCGGAGACGGGCTGTCCGCATTATTAATCATGCAGACATTACCGAGTTTATCGAGCTGCTTCAGTTGCACAGAGATATTACATCATTGAAAGTGCTCTACCGGCTGTATCATGGTGAGTGTTCTAAAGAACTATTCAATTTAATCCCTTTGTCTCTTTCCACAACCGAACCACGCGCTTTGGACATCGAAGCCAAAGTTTCAAAAAATGTTTTTCCTTTTTTTTTATATATTATAGGGGGCAAAAGGAACAGGTGGGTCACCAGATGGTAAGTGATCATCACCGTCCATAGACACTAGCGACACCAGGGGAGTCGCAAGTGCGTTGCCGGCCTTTTAATATATGTGGGCCTCCGGCGCTCTCACTGACCGAACGAAACGCAACAGTGCAAGCACTGTTACTTCACGTCGGTTTTCTGTGAGAGGGTGGTACTACCCCGGGCGAGCCGACCCATTCATGCTGAAACCAGTAATGGCTTCAGCGTAGCTCTACCACCTACAATATACAATATACAGTGTGATTCCTCATCCCTATAACCTGGTGTCCTTCAAGGGTAACATGAAGAGACATTTACTCAAACCGGCATGACAGCGGCGACCGGCGATAGATAGTTTATCTCTCGGTGATTGCCGTTATTTAGGATTGTACTGTTCTTACCATCAGCCATAGTGAAGGCACTTTGCCGCGCTAGAGTAAAAAAAAATAAAAGGCATTGTGGTCTTATATAAGTACCCAGTGTATTGTCGTTGCGATCTAGCCGGGTACAAATGCATCGTCAAAGGAATTTAAACCACATATCCTATTCGATCTTCGACTTCGCTACATAGTATAAAACAAAGTCGCTTTCTCTGTCCCTATATCCCATGTATGCTTAAATCTTTAAAACTACGCAACGGATTTTGATGCGGTTTTTTTTTTGATAGATAGAGTGATTGAAGAGGAAGGTTAAATAGTGGAGAAATATTGTTATTTTTGAGGTAACTTCAAATTTAACGCGTACGGGCCACGGGCGGTAATGAATAAATCAAAACTACTGGATCGATTTTAATCATTTTTCAGTGAATGACTATATATTTTATACCCGTGCGAAGCTGGAGCGGACCGCTAGTTATAGATAAAACATATTTCTTATCCCTAATAATTAAATCACTACAAGAGAATTTCGTAAATATTACGATTCATAAATATCATTCTATAAATTGACAGAGCGATGCATATAGAATTTTATTAAGATAATAAGAAATAATATTATGAATAATTCATGGCAATATATATTTATTTTCAACTAGTAGTCATTATGAAAAGTAAGCAAAAATTTATATTCCAAACCGAAGTAGATAATTTAAGTCGAACAGACTCCTAAAATATGTGATTTAATTATACTATCAAATGTAATTAACTAGGTCGCTTAAAATCTATATATTTATTTACCTTATAGACATCATAGAATCCAATAATCCTGTCGAAAGTGCTGTAGAGGTCGTTAAGTAAATCGACAACCTGCATCGGCGTAGAGGCTGCACATAGCTCGGTGAAGCCGACAATGTCGCTGAAGTACACAGTGACACACTCGAAGCTCTCCGGTTGTACGACTTCTCCGGTCATCAGTTGTTGAGCTACCGGTCTGGTAGAAACACGATAAAACTATGCGGTATGCGAATATTCGAATTAACGAATTATTCGGTAGCGAATCGAACCGAATAATTCGATTCGATATTCGATTCGATATTCGATTCGATATTCGATTCGATATTCGATTCGATATTCGATTCGATAATTCGATCGATATCGATTCGATATTCGATTCGATATTCGATTCGATATCGATTCGATATTCGATTCGATATTCGATTCGATATTCGATTCGATATTCGATTCGATATTCGATTCGATATTCGATTCGATATTCGATTCGATATTCGATTCGATATTCGATTCGATATTCGATTCGATATTCGATTCGATATTCGATTCGATTCGATTCGATTCGATATTCCGATTACGATATCGATTCGATATTCGATTCGATATTCGATTCGATATTCGATTCGATATTCGATTCGATATTCGATTCGATATTCGATTCGATATTCGATTCAATCATTCGATTCGAACATTATTCACACACCCCTAAATAAAATCGATAAATAACAAATAGGTAGTTGATTGGACGTTACTTCGCACTTTCGCCTGGATTTGATTGGCCGCTGTCATGTCTCATTGCAACAAAACCGATTCATTTACTTGCCACTGTAAAACGTGGCAGCGGTCGACTAATTCCAGAGGGAATTGCAAAGTAACGTCCAGTAATAGACTTACGAAAGATTTTTACCAATTAAAAACTTCACCAATCAAATAAAAAATTAATTAAATACATTCTTTTTCTTAATATCTCTGCTACACTATACTCTATATAAATTCTTTTGGTAACAAATTATAAGTATATCTCAACAACCTATAACGTTAGTCCGCATTGGTAACGATTTAGTAACAAAAATATTTAAATGTTCATATTGTAATGTTACAACCTGTACATAAAAAGTATATTACATTCGAACTATGAACAAATATGTGAAACAATCTAGAATTATTCACGGACATCACAAATAAATTCTTAGTACCAAACAAAACGACATAGCGACTCGCCGATACGTGGGAAATACGCACACATTGGAACCTTATCACTTCGAGTATTGTAAACAAACAGAGAAGTCCTCAAAATAACATGACTCCAAACTTAATTCGTTTTTTAAACATCATCGATGTCATAAAACATATGTTAACTGTTTTCTAGAGTATTCCACCCCTAGCTGTTAATAAATATATAAACGCGTCACAGTGTGATATATGACAGTTCTAATCTGGACATTGAAGCAAATACAAGGAGCAGTAAGAGGAAGAAATTTGCAAGAAGACTACAACCACAGAGTTTAACCCGATATAGAATGATGCATAACGTGAGTGTAGGCGTTAACGTATAATACTGACCTTGGAAGGACTTGATACAACAATTCCTCCGACCGTCTCTTCTCTAATGACAACTGCTCAGTTTTCTCTTCGACCAAGGATTCTAGATTATTCGCGTACTGTTCCATACGGCGTAACAAATCGTCCATCAGATTATCGCAGTAGCCTCTAAATGTAAAAATGTATTAGTGCTATTAACAAATTCAATTCCATTGAATATATTAATTAGACTCGGGAAAAGTTCTAACGCTTACGTCATGATTTTTATCAGATTATTTGATTCTGAAATTCAGTTTAAAGATTTCGAATTCGATTCGATTCGAAGGCTCAAATTATTTAAATGTATTCAAGATATCGACTGTTCTTATAAAATTGTACAGCCACTAACGACCGTCTGAGACTTCGTTCGAGTTAATCTACCTATACAGATTGAGGTGTATGTAGTTTGTACGGGCTAATCTACGAAAGGATGACTACACTTTGATTAATTGATAGGGGATTTTTCTGAGCATAATTAGAGCTAAATATTGTTATACGTTTTTTATTGGGGCTTAGCAGTAACGATAAAATTTACAAGAAATTTTATGTAAGTCTAAATGGAAAAAAGGTTTGTTAGGGTTATTTTTTATTTAATTAGTCATTATTGTATACCATTATACATATGAACTATTAGACGTTTCCAATTATGTAGTTAGTACAAAGGGCGATGTTATTGCTAAGAACAATCTCTTCCGGGCAAAGTTTGAAAACCTTTGTTTCAGGGAGTAGAATCAGGGGTATTCTTGGGATTTTAAGTACAGCAAATTAAAAACATGTAAACTACAGCATACATATATAATATATTATAAAATAAAATGTATATGTAATATATACAAAAAATTATAACAATACCAAAAAAAAAAAACAAAGTATATCAATATATGTAAACATTACATTAAAACGGAAAACAGTACTTTTTGACCTCAATTTTAAATATTCATTCGCGTTCAAGCTTGCGATGCGGATTCAATAATAATAAAAATGAAAATAAAATATATATAATCCCAAGTTTTCAGCACTTCCTTAATTTTTTTGAAGTTATACTTCTTTTGGCACGTTAAGGAAAAATTATGAGAGTAAATTGTTACGATGCGCGCGCACACCGTCACGGAAAACCGACACCCTGAAGTTAGCTAGAGTCAACATTTTAATTTTTTTTTTTCCCAACACATGTCGCAAAATTTATTCAAAAAAAGTTACCAACAAAGTAAAAGTAAGGACATCTTCGTAAGTTTGCGTAAGAACTGACAACTGTATTCACGATATTTATTTTTTCTATTGTTAGTGTCGTTTAATCTACAAACGTAGAATAAGGCGAAAGATAAAATTTTTGAAAAGATTTTTATCTTGTTACCCCAAAGAAGTATAACTTCTAACGCGTGTACATAAGTACACACACACTTTTTTTTAATACAAAACTTTACCCACCGCGTCCGCTAACCTAATATAGATTTATCAATCGAGTACGATTTGTAATTTTATGGTATTATAGCCTACATTTTTCTCGTTCTAATACACCCACGTTTATACAATAAAGGCATCAGGTATACTATGCGTTTTTATACAAAACTTACTTGATATAATTCGCATTAATCGTATCGAAGCTAGGTCTCTCATCTGGAGGTTCAACCCAGCACCTCGAAGCTAGTTCCAAGAGTTCAAGAGCTGCTCCTCCTCCGCCTGCAGCTCCAACCTCACTCATAGCTACCGCCGGCCGGAATGGAGGTGTCTCGCGAGCGCATACACGAGACACTATTTCTATGTAAAAAAGACATTGGAGTGGAACATAATATTATTTTTCGTTCAAGGACGACAATCAAGTATTATGACCACGAAATGGTATAATGAAAACTTTTCTATGACTCTTATTAAAAGACACAAATTTAAAACCACATTGTTTCTAAGATTAATTAATAAACACAAATACCGCTCAAATATCCATCGCTTATTGTTCGTGGAGTTTTCAATTCAGAACTGGATAATAACGAACTCGATATTATCATTGTTTCGGAACGAAACGTTATTAAACGACAAGCGACCTGAAGTTGCATCCGCACAAACGTCACTAACGTCAAAAACTAGATTCGAATCGCGCGGACACGTTATTAACATTGTAGAACGGAATAAAGTCTCAACAAATCACAAAGTTTCTCTTTTATTAAATACACATTAATAAGTAGCTTGCTAGCGCAACCGCCGCTACAATCATTTTAATGGCATTTATTTTAAAGATTAAGAGATTAAAATAAGAAAACGTAGAATCTTTCTCCTTTTTAGACTTGCTTGAACGATACTTAAATCATTCTCCCATACGCATTAAAAGCAAGAATAAGAAACGCGCCAACCGAAATATTGAGATTCATCATCATCTTACCCTTATCCCACCTAAGTAGGGCCGGTACAACATGTTTTCCTTTTCCACTCTCCCGTGTCAAAAGCCATCTCAGTATTCACACTATACACATATCATTTTCCACACAATCCTCCTGTTCTACCTCTACATCCGTCCACTTTCAAACACAAAACTTTTCTTGTTACAAGACTTGCGTCTCTTCTCATAATATGCCCGTACCATGCTAACCTACTACTCCTCAACTTCTCTGTCACTGGTGCTATTTTCAAACTTCCTCTGATATACTCATTCTTAATCTTATCCTTTCCTGTTACACCACACATCCATCTTAACATTCGCATTTCTGCCACATGTAATCTTTCCTCATCCGTCTCTTTTGTAGCCTAGTACTCGGATCTATATAACACGACTGGTCTGATTATAGACTTATACACCTTCCCCTTAAGTTTCAACGGCATTCGCGGGTCACAAACTACGCCAGACACCTTTCGCCAATTCATCCACCCTGCAGGTTATGAGGTTATTTGGTAAAATCTAAAAATATATCGTCCAAATTTTTATTTTCCATTTTTAATGTACTAATTTGGAAATGGAGCCGAATATATTTTATAGGGATAATTACAATCAGAACGAGTTCGTGCTATGAATTTCGATTTTTACTATTTTAAAGAGAAAGACGGTCATTAATTATGTATTCACTAATTAATTAAAAGCTAACTATTTATGACTTACCTTTATTAGACATATTAGGTGTATAATGATGGAATGGTCCAGCCCTCACGACAATTTCCTCCAAAATAATACCGAAACTGTACACATCTCCCTTAAGTGAAGCCATTGCTCCAGGATACATACTACCTGTGATCAGTTCTGGAGCGGTCCATAAAAGTTCTGTTATAAGATTATTTTCGTAATAAATAATTTGGAAAGGTTTGATAACACATAAGAAAGAGTAAAACAGAATGATATATAACTACAATAGAATAAAAAAGTATGTGTGTGCTTATGACCTAACGAAAGAAGTAAAAACTTCTTTATAAAAAGTACAACATAAAGCCAACGTCACGCGTTGCCCCTTGGTGGTTCCCATCCAAACTCTGACCGCGCCCGACGTTTCTTAACTTCGTTGATCGAAACAACCGGTGTTTTCAACACTCTGCCCCACAGTGTTTGCTCCCAGTACTTTTCATCACACAAAAAGGTTTGCGGGTCAGAATTTCAAAGCTCTCCCATAAGAAGATACACTTCAATTATACGTTTCTGTATTATTGTACAAAGGCTATTATTTCTGTATGTTTAGAAGACTATGTGTCACAACGGAGAAGGGGTCCCTACTACAGTCCTTGCTAAACTTTTTGCAGAACATTTAGACAGATATAAATACGTATTACATGATATATATAATATCGAGACAACTTAAGGATAAATAAATGCCAATCTTAGTTTAATTGTAACTTTAACTTTGTTTTGTATTAAGCTTTTGATGATATTATGCACAAGCTTGAACTTACTGGCTATATATTCAGAGCGGCAAGAAATTGGTGGGGACTATATATGTTTGTCGATCTTATTTATAATTGACTATTAATTATTGGTCTATAATATTATTATCATCTGATAAATAAATCAATAAAAAACGTTAATGAATAGATCTTAATCGAGATTTCTTTAACCAAACAGTATATAGACAGTTTAATGGATAAATGGTATAAATGGGTGACTAAGATTGGGAGCCATTACTTTATAGAAAGTATGACAATTGAAAATGACAAAGAAATCGAAAAGAAATAAATGTCATGAGATAAGGAATAGTGTCATGAGTGAGATCTACTGCAGAGGCATAGGACTCTTTCCGAAGATAGGTATGGACATAATCACCACGCAAGCTCACGACGTTTTAACGATTTCAAACTCGTGAGAAATCTACAGTTCTATATTTCCCCACATACGGAAGTACTATAAGAACATTTCTTAGGTTCAGGCTTCCTCATGGTGTTTTCCTTCACCGCCAGCCGTCAGTGCTACTAACTTAAGTTAGTAAAGTTAGGGAAATTCCAAAAAAATTATAAATACAAGCCGGGGTCCGAACCGACAGACGTCGTATTGACATTCCGCAGGCCAAACCACTCGACCATCAGGACTTTGTCTTCAAGTCATGACATGAAGAGTATTAATTATGAAGTTGGACACGGATATAGAATGAGATGAAGACTGAAGAAGTAAAATGTAAGAACCGAATTATATAAGAAATGATATGAGTATAGAAGATGTGAATACTGAGATGTTATGTAATGTATGGGTAAGAAGAAGAAGGCCAAAAGAAAATTTGATATAATTCATACAATTTCAGTAATACATGGTCGTTTTGTTTTGTACAAAAGTCCTATTAAACTATCTTATAGGTAAAACGAATTTCAGAATGACTCGAAAATTATAAACGAATTATAAAATACCTACTGTAATAATAAGTGTCGTCTTTAATCAAATCCGTGGGCGTGCACAGAGTGTTGAGGCCGTAGTCGGATATTTTAAGTACGAATCTTCCATCGATCAGACAGTTGGAGGAGCGGAGCTTCCCGTGCGCTCCCAGACCGCCGTGTAGGTAACACATTCCCTAAACGTCGAAATTCATTGTGAAAACTTTTATTGTTCACATTTTTAGAACGTACTTGTAATTTCAGTTGTGACATTACTAAATCTAATGAGGAATTTCTTTATTATACTTTACATTAATTTCACAGTGATATTTCAAATAAGAAAGAAACTATGTCTATATGTTTGTTATATTTTCAAGGTTAAACTGTTAAGCTATTTTAAAAGTTTTACGCAACTACATTTAACACAAAGACAGCTTGAGAAGTATATAGGTTATTTTTCATTCTGAATACACTGAAAATACGGAGACGAAATCGCTAGAATCGAGAGAGCTAATACATTATAAGATATGCATACAAATATACTATAAACATTTGAAAAAGTAAAATTATCATCGTTATAATCCTATATCCCTCCAGAATGGCTAACGTAGATTGAAAAAACAAGAAAGAAAGAAAGGGAATTAATAGAAGGGAAGGGGCCGGTAAGGGAAAGGATGGGGAAGGGGAAGGGAAAGAGAAAAAGGGGAAAAGAAAGGAAGAGGGGAAAAACCGGTTACCATTTAACAATAATATCTTGTCCTGCTCACTTGAATATGTATTGAAGCTACACTAGATTTTAAAACGATTTCCATTCAACACTATTTTAGAAAAAAGGTGCGAACCAAGGGTCTGCAGGAAAAAAGCTATACTCTGTATATACCGATTATGTATAATATAATTAAATTAATAAAGGTATTTGTTGTTGTTGTTAGGTTTTTGTGCGCGTATCACTCGAAAATTTCTGGATGGGTTTCGATCAATTTGGGTTTTACTTCATAGACACTTGGCCCTAATATAAAATAAATTATCAGATATCGTCAATTAATACAAAGTTTTAATTAAAGTCATAAAAAACTAAAATTTTCATAGACGCTATGCGTTCGACGATTTGTTTTGAGCGATCACTATGGAGAAGTGGATGCTTACAGTTTTTTCTCTGTACATAAAATATATTGTTGAGACAAGAAACGACACAGACAAAGTCACGAGCATCAGTTACCTTAACTTAAACTGCCTTCCAATCATGCTACTCATCTCATAATTGCGCTTCGTTCCTCTAATTTACTATTATAATAATGTTGTAATTTTTTCCCCTTTTAATTATTTTCAATCCACTACAATCCAGAATATATCACTTCTTTTCTTACATAATATGCATTCTTTAAAGCAGAATGGTATACACTTGTACTTACTTGAACGATATCATGTACTAAAGAAGTTCTGAAGTTCCAATCCAGTTGGAGTTCTTCATTTGCCAGGACGTCCTTTAGGGAACCCTTCGGACAGTACTCGGTGAGGACGAACACCAGAGGACAGTCGACACAGGCGCCGATAAAACGTGCGGTATTCTCGTGTGATACGTTTCGAGCCTGTATATGTGGTTCAGAACCATATGGTACAATGACATCATTTATAATTCTAAATACTGGATACTGGCAAAGTGGTCGTCCCATGTTTCCGACTCAGTAAAACCAGTAACAGTTTTTTAGGTAAAAGTGTTAGGTTGCATAACAAAGTCCCAAAACATAATACCGATTTGCCGGACTGTAAATTTAAACGCCATGTCAAGCGAGTTTTGGTGTCAAAAGGCCATTATAGACTGGATCAATATGTGATACGATGGTGATGTCTAGAATTGCCTCCTCTGTGCATCCAGCAAATACGATTATAACATGAAATGTATTTTGAATACATAAACATATATGTTAAAAAGATAAACCCGGTCGAATTTCTAGCCGTTTCATCTCGATACTGGGCTACTTTCCGAATCGATGGCAATTTTGAAGTTCATAAGCGTCTTCTTAGGGCCTAAATTGAATAAAGCATTTTTAATTCGAATTCAAAATAGGAAATACTGTATTCAGTATGGACCCTGAAAAGGGACTTAGGAACTTAACTCAACCACCAATTCGGAAAACAAAATAGTAATAAGAAAGAACTGGAAAGAAACTCGATCTGATTTATCTTTTCATTCGATATCTGCATATACATAATTTTTCTGTACGGGTGTATGTAACTGAATTCCTCCTAAACGGCGGGACAAATTCTGATGAAATATTGTATGTGTGTTCAGGTGGATTCAATAATGGTTTAGATTCTCATTTGTATCCAGTAGGTGGCGCTGCGGTCTGATCCTAGATTTTTTTAACTATCAATGCGGGACAATTTCCGCAGAGTACGCTAGTATTTAAAAAAAATGTTGTAGTTGCAATCGTTATTAGTAGCTGCACAGAGAGGAGTCAATTCCAGACAGCAGTATCGTTCACATATTAATCCACGCTATAATAGCCCTTTAACACCAAAACCAGCTTAACATTGTCCTTGAACTTACTATCCGACAAATTATTAATGTGCTTTGCGAATTTATTGTAGAACCTAACACTGTTACCTAAAAAGGGTTACCGACCTTACGGAGCCTAAAATATGGGATGGCCAATTTACCAATGATTATAGTATTAAAGTCATGCCAATCTTTGCTAAATCTATCTATGCTAAATTTTTGCGGACTATTCACATACAGTAGATATAAATCTTTATTTCTGTTCCGTACTAACAATATACATTAGATAGAGATGGAGACACAAGTACACAAGTATTTTTTATGTAGAGAATTATCAGAATTAGATAATAATATACCTGCTTTATCTCCCAAATCAACTTCTTATTAAGGTCGAGCTTCTTCCTATGAATTTTCTTGACAGCGACTCTGTTACCCTTGTAAAGGCCAACGGTAAAAGATGACAGAGTCAAAGATGGTGCTGTGCTGATCGTCGAAGCTGTCGTACTTCCCCGGGCACTCCAGCTTAGCGATAACTGGTGAAGGAAACGGGAATCAAGCTACAGGGGAAAGAAAAACGAACAATGAGGATTACTCTTTTGTTTTGTATCAGGTTTTTTACACCAGTTGTTATTCACGCAATTTCCTCCAGAAAATAGTTTTCTTATTTGTCTTAGACTGCTTGTTTTGTCTTTATTAATTGTAGGATTTTATTGTAATATTGTAATTAGATACATTTTAATTCTTTATAGGTTTCACCACAATCTCATCTCATGTTAAATGATGATGTAGTCTACGATAGTAAACACGCTAAACCTACAGGGGGACTGGCTCTTAACAACAGCTGCCGGAACAAAACAACAGGTGTTCGACAATAGATTTTCTACATGATGGTAGTAACTAGCCAGGCGCATTTAATAAAAGCCCTGCGACCATGCTATGGTTTGATCACGAGGTTTTCCTTCACCGTAAATTTCGACTCAATGGCAAGGGTTCGAACCTATTTCGCTGGATGCGGTTTCCAAGCATGATATCAACTAAGCCATCGTCGTTTCCAAATTTACTACTATAAATTACTATAGATTTAATTAGTACGACCATTTCACTAATTTAAAATGATCTCTACTAAATTTCAGCATTACTACAAATTGTTTTTTTTTTATATTATAGGTGGCAAACGAACAGGTGGGTCACCTGATGGTAAGTGACCACCGCCGTCCATACACACTAGCAACACCAGGGGAGTCGTAAGTGCGTTGCCGGCCTTTTAATATATGTGGGCCTCCGGCGCTCTCACTGACCGAACGAAACGCAACAGTGCAACCACTGTTACTTCACGTCGGCTTTCTGTGAGAGGGTGGTACTACCCCGGGCGAGCCGACCCATTCATTCTGAAACCAGTGATAGTTTCAGCGTAGCTCTACCACCTACAAAACCTTGTTCATATCTCTTTATAACCAGAGACGTAATTGTACAAGAAAATAGTTTTAACACGATTTGAAGAACACACTTTATAGTTATGTCGATGCATTGATGACTCTATTTGTCGCTGCGAGGTTCAATTTATGTGGAACAGTGCGTTCTCCAAAAATTTGTTACTCTTTAGCATCACCCAGGAAGCACGTGCAGAGGAATGAGACGTATACTTTCTGCGGACGCGAGTAAAGAAGCTAACATAAGGCTAAATATGCATACATGCTTGATATATATTTGTATACGTTATAATCACAAATATTATCATTGACATATATGTATCTATAAAGTTTATAACATTGTATAAAATTAACCGTTTTTTTTCCATTTGGCACATTTTGGTTTAACACAACATAAATTTCGTAACTTAATTTTGGTTGGCTACACGCGACATTACATTCATTTCTTAGTGTGGAAACCTACAGATAATTTTAATGCCCTGTAAATTTAATACAGTCATATAAAGATTTTGCTTTGTTTTTATTTTAGTTCCTATGGAAAGTTATCTATCTGCCAGTAAAAATCCGTCAAAGTCGGTGGAACCATTTCTGACTTTAGCATGACAAATAACATATGTCAATTTTATTTTCACGATAAATTTATTTCAAGACACGATTGTACAGCACTTGATGGGAAGTTAATTCAGTTTGAAAACGTCAACCGATCTTTGTTGTGTCGTACGTCTAACTTCACAGTTTCTTTTGTTTCTTGCCCGAGTCAGCATTAATAATATCCTGTCATCGCTATATGATCCCATAACGATATATTTTAAGTTCACGTAATATCAAACTCATTGTTGGCTTTGACCAGACATCTTTCTTCATTATAACCTAACGCGCCATAATCCATTTCACTAACTTGTACTATGACTTGATTTGCTTATTTTTAAATATGTTCAGGATGGAAAATATGGCCAATGTAGTACGCCAGGTCCTAAACTAGCTATAAGTCGAATTTATCGGTTTATATATTCGTGAAAAAGTAACCATCAAACAGATTTATTTTCTTATTTACAATATTAGTTTAGATAAAAATTTAAATAACTTAATATATCCAATGCACACACTATCATAAATAAAATATAAAATTGTAAAAAGGCTTAAAATTAAAAACAAACAAATTTCCTCGGTTCGAACGAACATTATACGCAAGACACGTTCACATATTCGAGAGCAATGCAGATACACATCGCAATATTCGAGGATAAACACGCAGTATGTACAATCTCATCTTTACTTTCAATTCAAATAGAACTCTCTAGAAAAAATAATCAACAAAAGTACATCGACACTCACCTTTATTATTTATTGATCTAAGGTAAATGACCTAACCAGACTAGTAAATATAAATCTCTGAATTTTCTCAATTTAATCGGAGAATTGTAATTGAAATATATAGATAGAAAGTAAGAGATATCTTCTCATCTCCCAATTTCAAATCTGAAACGCATCACTTCAAAACGGCTGCATATACGATTTGCTAATTGTATTTTTGTCGCGTATGATTGTCAGGACATGGTTTGTATTAAAGACTAGCTGTTGCCGCAGCTCCGCGTGCGTTTTTTTTTTATAATTGTGAATTATTTCTTATTAGGTTAGCTATCTGTTAGTGAAAGTTCCGTGGAAAATGGTTCACACGTTTTGGAGATAGTACTGTAAACAAAGCCATGGGTAAAAGCTAGTCCAAAATAAAAAGCTTTAATTACTTTTTATAACGTTAACTATCTATCAGTGAAAGTCCCATGAAAATAGGTCTAATCGTTTTGGAGATAGTACTACAGACGAAGCCATGAATGACAGATACTCTAAAATAAAGTAGCCTATGTCACCCGCTGTAATTTTAACTATCCGTCAGAGAAATTTATGTCAAAATCGGTCCAGCCGTTTCGGAGATTACCCGGAACATACAGCCAGATAAAAATTTCAGAGACAGACAGACAGATAAGAATTTAAAAAATTATATTTTTGTTATCAGAATCGTGCATACGTTCATATCCAATCAGTAAAAAGTCGTTATGTTGATATTACAAATAAACACTCCAATTTTATCTATACGTATAGATAATTTATGAAAAATCGTAAGGAAAAGTGAAAAGTTTGATTTCAAAAATCTCCATACAAAAGAGTGAATGAGACACGAGAAGTGAGGGAGGTCTTCAAAAATATTGATAGAAATTAGAAGATTGACGTTTAGTTCTTTCGTTAGCATTTGGTTTTATTACATTATCACACTGTAAACTGAGGATGTGGTGTCATTTTCTTTATCTGTACACCCGTACGAAGCCAGGAGCGGCCATCTTGTTTTATATGAATGTTAGTATATTTGAAATCGATAAACTCCAAACGTGTTTGCAACTATACTTATCATAGTTGGCATGTCTGAGTATTCATAGAGCAGGTTTCTATATTATTCATTTTACTATTATTCGCCGCCAGATAGCACTACACTATAGTTTACTGTTATTATCGTTTTATTTTACAATTTAAGATAGACGAAGTCGCGGGCGCTTACTGTTATAGTGTATACACAGTTCATGTATTTGATTATTTTTACATAGTGGCCTGAGGTATATTTTCCGTATGAATTGAAAATATTTAACAGTGGAAATAAACATTTATTTATTAAAAGTACACAATAATACTTCTTTTAGAGTCTCAGGTTTCACAATATTATTTTATTATCAGTTTGAACTGGTCATTCCAAAAACCATGTAAGCAACGTTTTTCTCATAGATAGGTACTTTTTGCGAAGACACATGAAATAATAATTTCGTCTATTTATTAATACTCAATACGATATATATATATTTGTATAGATACTTGGACTGTACATAACACAAATTGGATTGTTTGCGCTAAGAAATCCATTTATTTTATTTTTATAAAACGAAATATCTTATAATTTTTATCCATTTGTGCACATATCTGCTTAATAATAAAAAAAAAACAATACTTCATTCTCGTTATCACGTGAACAAAACCACCAATCACAGCGCTCGACGTCATTGCTTCCGAAACATTGTTCAGACATCTATATTTTTCCATTTTCATACTGAAGTAGAATAGTATTGCTGAGAATTGTTTGATATCATTGAAAAGCAGTAAATATTTGAAATATGTAATTTTTAGACAACATTAAAATATATTTTGTAGATATGATAGACGTATCGGTAAATGGAGTATTTAAAAAAGTAACTACAACCCCAATTATTGTATGTCACTACTCTTCATTGTATCATTTCTACATTAATTTTCATTTGACGAACATTTCGCTATTCGGAAATTCATCATTTTGCCTGAAAATTGTAACTCAACGAACCGGCCATACGTATTTTACATATGGTTTGTTCACTAATTAAAACAGCGCCGAGTGATTGAAATAAATTAATTAACGTTGAAATTTCATACTACCATTCGCTTGTTAAAGCGAAAAATAATACACAATTTAAACGTTGCACTGTAATAATAATATAAAGCAATTAAAACAGTTACTTTTGTTCGAAAAATAATTGAAGATTCTTTTCCATATAAAAAGCTTTATGTTGGATACAGTTTTCTTTGTGTTTTTATAGGAAATTCCTGCGGTTAATGAAATATTTTCCCTAGTATATTGTATTCATAGTGACTTAAACAAATTACTTATAGGGTTAGCTGAAAACCAACGATAAACTTATTCTTATAATATATTCCGACTTATACTCGTAGTACTACTAGCTATTGCTCGCAGTTGCGTTTGTGTGCATTTAACCTATCCCTCAGCAACGGTACCTTGTTTTCTGATAAGACGTACCTATGTCCTACCCTGTATCCTTGAAAACATGTATGACAAATTAAATGACGGTCTGTTGAATAACTAAGGCGTGAGTTAACAAATAGACAAATTTTTTTTTTTTTAGGAACTGATTCCTCTGTTCGGTTAACAGGCCTCTACAGTTTCACCGGACTACAAGCAAAGAAGTAAGCTCACTTTCGCTTAAGAAACTGACTACACTGTTGGCTTAAGAGGCCTCTATAGTTTCACCGGACTACAAGCAAACAAATAAGCTCACTTTCGCATTCATATATTAGTTAGGAAATTAGGATTATCAACGAGCCGTGACATTCCTTACGTATATTAAACATAATTGATTCATCTATGCATATCAATAAGAGTGAACGATCTGTTGTTGTTAAGGTGATCTCCGAGGCGGTTCAACTAATTTTAACGAAACTTTAATATGGAAATAGATGTTATTTCAGAGTATAATGCAGGTTTCATATCACTACACTTCCCCATGAGGGCTAAATAGCAATGATGACATAGAAGAAGATAAGAATGATATAGTATATTGGAAGAAACTGAACATCAAATCAAGAGTTATTTACATTTACATATACTACAAGCAGGCCCGGTGGACGTTGTCCTGCCCCGATAATAAAGAATATATACTTATGTGCATGAAATGCTTAAAGTAACTAATCTATTGATAAGGATTCATACTGTATCCGTCTAAATAGCCTTCCAATTACCTCATTATATGTGACAATTTGATGGGTATAATAAGCTATCCTAAAAAGATAGGTATAGACTTTTTTGTAGACCATAGACTTTTTTGTAGATCTATAAAATGGGAAGATTTCAGTATGCATTGTTTTGTTATATCTGAAAGGGATTATGCGGCGTTTTCGACGAAAGCTTCAAGATGGCTTAACTTTTTCCGACTCTTTCAACAATTATCATTATATTTCAACCCATTTACAAAAAAATAACCTCGACATACACCTACTTAAACCTAAACCATCCCCGTGAATTACTCTATCTATTCGTGAAGACCGCATTACAATCCGTTCAGTAGCATCCAGACAGACAGACAGACGCGGCGGACGACTTTGTTTTATAATATGTAGTGATATAGTTATACATATGTATTTTAAGTTTCTGTTTTTATGCTTATGACTTTTTAACCGTGCAATGAAAGATACACAATTTCCTTTTTTCCGGGGAAAATTTGAGGCCAAGCTGAAAATCAGCGCCGTGTTTACAGGTAGCAGTACGCTGACGGCAGGTTAGATTAACATTTTTAATTTCAGTTCTTTTTCTTTGTACACTTTTTGCTGTGACAATAAATATGCTTTATACTTTTCTTTTATTTTATATTTTTCTTTTATAAAGCAAACAAAATTATAGAAAAAAAAACTAAAAGCACAATTTATCCAGTTAAAACAAATAATCTTCTCTATACATAAATAAGCAAAGAGAAAACCGATAAGTACATTTTCCTCCACTGTTTCTCAACGGATTTTCATTATTGTTTTCTTTTTATTTAGTAAATATTGCCGAGCTTTAGTGTCACCGATAAAATCATTTAGAAATAGATTCTTTCTCGTTATTTCTCTATTCCTCATACTTCTATCTATCTATTCTATATATATAATAAACGGCTAATGAGACGAAATCTGTACATTCAATATTATAAAAAAAATACTGTGGGGGTTTGAGAATCAATGACAAAACGCATTTCTATTGTTATTAGAATTTTTGTCAGTCTGTCGTTTGTACGCGCATCACGATAACACTGCTGGATGGATTTTGACGAAATTGGGTATGGTGATAGATTATACACTTGTATAACATATTTTACATATACCTAAATCGCATTTGTATATATATATTTATCTTACTTATAAGAAAACACAAAAGAAAAGTAATTTACGCAAAAGCTGCTGGACAGATTCTGGTATTACTAATTGTTGTTTTGAGTGCCGCACCGTTAATCGAAAGTCAGAATTATACATTCACAGTATAAACAACTACTAGACATTGTAGTGCCACGCCACGGCTCGAAGAACAAAATCGTTCACGAAGGGTCGATGTCGAGTTTTGATACGGCTTTTTATCTATGATTTTATTAATCACTATGTTTAGAATTGAAATTCTACGCGGGCGTAGTCGCGGGCACAGCTAGTAATATAATAGAATAAAAAGTTTGTACACCTTATAAAATCGAATTATTACAACCAATCGACGATACTTCCCTCTATGAATCGGCAAAACACTTTTTTATAAGAATTTAATAAAAATAAGATGTTTCAATCATCTTGACCGTAGATTTATATGAGCAGAAGAATTTTAACAATTGAAGATAAATAGTTCCACACTAATGTCTGACCCACACATGAGGTAATCCTTTTACCCGAGGCGTAGCTACCGTCGTATTATTCGCCACTATGATACAGGACCCCAGATGGTTGTAATCAAATATTTATAAAATTCAACATCAATTTCAACTCCTCGTGAGGCTTTCATAATTAATTAACAATAAATATATGAATATGAAGATAGTGTTCGTTCCTCCAGATGACTTATAACTCAAACGCCGAAAACACGTTATAAATCAACACTATAAGGTAACCTCCATTAAAGATTTTTAAAGTGAAACTTTTTTTACATAGCCTCAAATTTTTTCGTCAATCTATCGCATGTCACATTTCAGCCGAACGCGGATTAGGGGTAAAGTGAAAGGCGTTCAACTGAGCAACGAAGGCCAATATGGCGGCGGCGGCCCAAATCAAAATGATTCAATGATTTAAACAAATATTGTGCTCAGGTTTGAAAATGCGTGTATCATCTGAATGATTGTATTTATTATGTATTCCGTACTCTAATACGCAGATAGGAAAACGCGATTTTAATACCCTAAATCGCAAAATTTTCCAAAAATGTTCAGTTCAGTAAATGAAAAAAAGTTTCACTTGCATTGTGGTTTTATAAAACCACACATATTTTTTTTTATACCGGCACTTTAAACATTGGCCACGAGACTGCCCTCTACAAACCTCTTCACTAACTTCAGCTGTTTGTAATATAATTATGAATTAGTACCTAATCACAATTAATTTATATCTAATATATGTTAGGTTAGGTTATGTTTATTATTTTGTCGAGTATGTAAACGGATCACTTCGGAACGACTTCATCAAATTTTTTTTTGTTGCGTCTGTAATTATCGGGACAAAACAAAGAAAAAAGAAATTCTTAAAAAATCGTATAAAAAAGTGAACATTTTCGATTTAAAAATGTACATATAAAAAGTTTCTAAGCCAGTTCGACAGAAGCCATGGCCATTTTATTTCATTACACGGTCGTACAGTAAAAGGAATGTGTAGGTGTCATTTTCTTCTTTAATACACCCGTGTGAAGCCGGGGCGGGTTGCTAGTAAACAATATAGGTTAACCGGATTACCTAGTCTGAATTAATTTCGCCCAAAATAATACTTAAATGAATGTTCTTATTATAACTGAACATATACAATCTGTATTATTGTTAGATAAATGAAATAACTTACAATTGTGAATTTTTAAAGTCAAGAATACTTATATAAAATCGTTTCTTCACTCTAACGAGATTAAAATATCAATTTCATAAATCCTGCTTTATAACTCCGTAAGTCCTTAAAGCGATCAGCTGAGTAAAGCTGGAAACAAGGAAGATGGCGCGGCGGTTCGCGAGAGTTACGTTTGTCACTATAGATAGATAGGATGCTTTTTTGAGGTAAACTTCTTATGGAAGAGTGCTTTAAAATTTTCATCCGCAACCTTTTTGTTTGATGAAGAGCAGTGGGAGGGTAAACACTGTGTCGGATAGTGTGTTTAAAACACCAGTTCTCGTCCGATCACCGAAATTAAGCAATGTAGGGCGTGATCAGCACTACGATGGAAACATTGCGTGATATTGGCTTTTTGTTATACTTTTTATAAATAAATTATCTTCTTTTGTGTGATCATAAGCACATACAAACATTTTTTTTAACTATGAAACGTTCATTGTGACATAAATAGGTGTAACGATGGTACTTTTCCAAATGATGTATGAGTTCTATACAGAAACATACCTTAAAAACTTCATTGATGCTGTGTAAGGCGGGACTTGCTCCGAGCCCCGTTCCCACTTCCACAAGTACCTCCTCGGGACGAACTCGCCAGGCTGTGTTGTTTAGCTCGGCGTCGATTCGTGCCTGTCTACTTGCAAACATAATTATTATTAGAGTCCGGATTGGCGATTTCAAACTTCGAGAAATCTACAGTTCTATATTTTCTCACATACAGTTCTACACTAAAAGGACATTTCCCAGGTTCAGGTTTCATCGCCATGATTTCCATTACCGTTCCGAGAAATTCCTTGATAAATTCCAGGGTTCGAATATGCGAATATCGAATTGATATTCCACGTAACATATCATTCGGTCGCACGATAAAAAATAATGGCTATATCTTTAATAAGGAATTCAACAACTAACTTTTGTAGTAGGTACTTTAATGACAAATTAATATTATACATTCTGAATTAAAATATTACACAGATTTTTCTTTATATATCTCTCTGGTACTCTGTTGCAAGTTATTGAGATATTTCTACAAATATTTAATCCAAAATCTAGTACCGCTGTTAACAATCGTTTCACTTGTCGTTAGTTCACTAGAAGATACGTTTTATTCTTTCTACCTTTCATTATATTTCAATAAAATAATAAAGCGTACAACATTATAATTCGTATTTTGGAACGCTATTAATAAATTATTTTGTGAAAATTCATACTCACTTATAAGCTACGCAGGCGGCCGTTACGGCGAACGCCAAGAAAATTGCCAAACCAATAAAGCAATATATAATAACTGTCTGCGTTTCTATAGAGCAGCGTGAAAGAAACACAAAATATTGTGAAACATTAACCCCTGAACAAAAACTAATAGAATACTTGGTATTATTTTTTTTATAAATATGAAATTTGAAAATTCATAATAGCACTAATGAAATATTTGTTTATCTCAAACTTGTATTTTTATGAATTAATTCGTTTAATATCAGATACCAGTTTAATAGAATGAATGGAAAAGTTACATTTATAATATACTAGCGGCCCGCTCCGGCTTCGCACGGGTATAAAATATATAGCCTATGTCATTCACTGAAAAAATGATTAAAATCGATCCAGTAGTTTTGATTTATTCATTACTGCCCGTGGCCCGCACGCGTTAAATTTGTAGTAACCTCAAAAATAACAGTATTTCCCCACAATTTCATTTATGTTATTGTACATATAAACCTTCATCTTCAATCACTATCTATTAAAAAAAAACGACACCAAAATCCGTTGCGTAGTTTAAAAGATTTTAGCATACATAGGGATATAGGGACAGGGAAAGCGACTTTGTTTTATACTGGATAGTGATTATAATGAATAATATTAATGTATATATATATATATATATATATATATATATATATATATATGGTTTGTTTGTTTATCCAATCAGTAAGTAATAATACCCTATTCAAGTAAATATGGAATTAAGAGAATTATTAAATTAAATATCTATTTATATCAAACTTGTATTTTGATGGATTATTACATTTAATATCGAATACCAGTTCTTCTGATTGGATAAAGAAACCAACAAGACAATTATAAATACATAAATAACATATATTTTAAATTTGATTTTTCTTATTTATTTTAATACAATATTTAAATGTCATTTTTTTTATTAAACATATTTTTTTTTTATAATAAACGTAGTGTAATCTCTATCTGTTATCTTTACTATCTATTATTTATATAAGCAACACGTTGTTGAGATTTATTGAAAAGCTTAGTTTTCTTAATCATTATTTTTTGTTGTGTTTTCCTTTTAGTTATATATCAACAAGTCGATAATGTATTATTTGATTTGTAAATACTATAGTATCGTCACAGATTAAATAGAAACAATAACGGAAATGAAAGCAGAAGTGTGTCAATACAATGTACGAACAACGTATATCGTTTAACAACAGTTTAACAGCAGGAAATAACGACCTGACTCTATCACAGACTGCCTACACAATTCACACGGTTGCAAATATCTATTCGTTCTGTTTATTTTATGTGATTTATTGCTCTATTTTATTCGAAGATTTCCAGATAATATTATGGTGCTTATTGAATTGGGAATTTTGGCGGGATGTTAAGCTAAGTTGTGGAGGTAAGTTAAACCTTAACGGTCTTATTACAAAAACAAAACTGAACACGCGTATAACACGAGGTTTACTAAACAGTATCTAAAATTTTAAACACAAGTTTAAAATATTTTAATACAAAAGAATGTCTAAGCGGTCTCTAGCTAAATATCTGGTTATTGTTTTTTTATGCAAGCAACTCTGAATAGCATTCATTCAATTTAACCTCTTCGTTCAAAAACGTTCCAATTTACAAATAATGTTTTTGTTTAGATCTTCATTAAGAATATTTATTTAATTTACGTGAAATGGCTATAATTATTGTGAGATTTGACTTAAAGAAAATGATGTAATTATTAAAATAAGCATTATATGCGTTTAAAATAATACCCCAAATTGCGTGAAGTGGAACAACAGTATAATCTCAGAATAAATACATTGTAAAATGTCAATAATGTCATATTGTAGGAGATGTCATTTACTTCAAAATCGTCTAATTTATCTACATCTTCCAAATTAATTATGCACACGAAATCCATAATTTACTACGAAACGTCTTTTGCTGGCAAATAGAAATAAAATAAATCGCAACAATAAAATGAGAACTGTGAACTTAGATAAGTGTTATACATTATTTAAATATAAATTAGTGCCTATTCCTAATCAAAGGTAAGACATTCTTTTGTGATCAAACTTTTTTGAAACAAGCGTTCGACGCGTATTTAACTTTTTTGTAATAACACGGTAAAAGACCTGAATTCAGTAACCCTAACAAAATAAAAAAAACAAAAAGGAAAAATATTTATCTTTATGTTTAAAAGAAAACGCCGAATATTTAGTAAAACGAAGTAAACGAGCACGGTATAATAATAAACATAGTAAGTTATGCCCCACTGTTGTATCATATCCCAGTTGGGGTAAAATTTCCATTTAAATATACTTCTCACTTAACTCGTTCTTTACTAAACCAAATGCGAGTAGATTATCAATTTCTATGTTCTCAAAAAGTTAGATTCTTTTATTACATTAACGTAGATATCCTACACGTCAATAATAAAAACAAAACAACAGTGAAAGGAAAAAACAATTAAATATATATTTAATTGATGGAGGCGTTACTTTGCTAAAAATCCATCATTAAATGTTAGGGTGGACGTAATTCCCCTTGGAATTGATTGGGTACTGTCACGTGTTATCGCAACAGAAAACGTTTACGATACGCCGCCAATCAATTCAAAGCGGAAATGCGAAGTAACTTTTATCTTAATATTTAAAAGTAAACAAATGAATAAACTAATATATAATCATTTTTCCCTTAATCTCGTTGTAGGTACCTTCTAGAATTATATATTATAGAGTATAAGTCTAATAAAAATATTAATTATGACTCGAAAATAAAAGGCATTGTTACATACGTACTGAAAAGCTAATAAATAATATAAATTTGTTGTTTTTTTTTAAATCTTCAAATAACATAATTAAAATCGAAGAGCCATCGTATTAACTTTTAATATTAACATTCAAAGCAATTGCAAAGTAGTTCGATCCCCCAGAGCTTACAGTCTAAAACTTTTCACGTAAACTTTGCACAATTTAATTAAAAGCGAAACTCGATTTTCACGATATTTTAATTCAAACACGAAATAAAAACGAACACTATTCGATTGTATTAAACGGGATTTTTATTAAATCATTTCTAATCGTATTCGGTCTACAAATGAATGAAAATTAGAAGAGCAATTGTTAAAGCTACAGTTGTATTGGATATGAAGTAGAAAAATTAGCATTTCCCCTGACAAGTGCGTCAGCGGGATGGAGGTAAATGAGCTGTCAAAAGAATGTTATTAAATTATATGACAGCTTCGCCCGTCTGCTAAGAATAACACATACATTTTTAACTACATTTACGCACGCGTATTCGTTGGGGTAAACTCTAAGATTGTTACAGTTACAATAATTGAATTTATATGTTGCTATGAATCCGGTTTAAGTGTAAGTCACTTTTTTATATTGTTTTTTTTTTTTATATGGTGGAACACACTACCAGGTGCTTGGCGACAGTTTTTCAACTTGAGAACGGTAACTAGCCAAGCGGACTAAGAAAAAGTACTACCACCTCGTTATGGTTTCATCACGAGGTATTCCTCCACCGAAAGTTCCGACTCACTCGTACTAATTTGAACCTACGTCGATGGACGCCTAACAAGCTATCAACTTAGCCGTCATTACTTCAAAAAAGTCATAATTCAATAAAGCATGCTTGTTTGTATTCGGTGTTAAAATATGCAGATATATGTTGAAATTGACTGTGGAAGAAGACAAAAAGAATTAATTTGATCAAAAAAGCATTATTTCCCAAGCATATTCATCATCATCTTATCACCTTCTTATCCTTATCCTATCTATGTAGGGTCGGCATAACATGTTTCTCATGTTGTGATGTATGGTTTGGCCTAATTTTTACGATCGGCCGCCGTCTGATATCAACCCTCCTTGGGTTATAACCAAATTATAAACGTAAAAATCAAACATTTTTTTGACTATGTCCAAAGTACATAGTAATATTCTCCCTCAAATTTATATTTTGTAATCTTAGTACTTTGAGCGAGCTGTGAACCAATGAATCGATTAGGCCATTGTCTTTATTATATCAGGTTCACTATACTAATTTATATAGGTTTATTATACTAGTTTATATGTATGCATCCCACCCCTTGTTCAATATATATTTATACGACTTATTCTTGACTGTAAAACGTATGAACAGGAAACTGGTAGCCGGAAGTAGGGTTGGTTCGTTGTTTCCTTTAATAATTGTCGGTAGTTCGTTGCGTGGAACTTATCTAAATTCATTTAGTTGTATTTTTATTATTTTTTACTTATTTTTGGATAAAACTACATTTAGTGTGATAATGTGGGCACCTTCGTCACCGGGTACAGAGTGGTCGAACATTTTGTGTAAACGGCAGTCGATGTTGAGACACAGACGAATACGCAAGTGAATAATAGGTGGACTGATTGTTCTCTACAATTAACATCTAATATTGAATTTATTGCGTTTTTTAGTTTGTACACCGGCGAGCTTAATGCCACGAGGCATTTTCTTCCTGCTAACCAGCGGTATTGTTGTCAAGAATGAAAGCTCATTAGGTAGTCTAAATACAAAAAAAATAGTGTGTACTTATGTACACGCGTTAGAAGTTATACTTCTTTGACGTAACATAATATTCTTTTTTATCTTTCGCATTATTCTACGTTTGTAGAAAAAACGACAAGAACAATAGAAAAAAGATATTTAATACATACATACTTATTTGAATAAAATGTTGACTCTAGCTAACTTTAGGGTGTCGGTTTTTCGTAACGGAATGCGCGCGCATCGTAACAATTTACTCTCATCATTTTTCCCTAACGCGCCAAAAGAAGTATAACTTCAAAAACGCAAATAAAATGAATAAAATTCATGATAAGCAGATCGCTTGATAAGAATAACCCTAAACGTACCAAATTATTTCGTGACCAAAATTTAACATTACGCTAAGCCCCAAATGAAAACAAATTATTATAGAAAGGAACTCCCAAAACACAGTGACAGGTTAAGCGCTAATAAATGTCCTGGTTGAAATGCGCTAAGAAATGCTTTGATGCAAGCAATGATATTTATGTTGATAACAGACTTATTTTAGAATTTTAGCTTCCGTCATTTTATTCTTCGATATTTCAATGGGTATAAACAAGGTATCATAAATTCAATTGGAGAACAACGAAGCAAATTGCAAACTGGACTCTAAAAAGTTCCCAATTTTACAATATCCTAAGTTTTAAGATTTTAGATACCCTACTTTTTTTTTATTTGCATTTATGCTTCTATTGTGTTTTTATGTGTTATATTATTCTAATGATTTATTGTATCCAATTTTACTCCGAAAGATATCAACTTTATTAATTTAAGCCAATATACACCGATTTTAGTGACACAAAATCCTAGAGCCGCGCAGTCTATAACTATATGTACTATAACAGTCGCCAACGTTGAACAGAAACATGGTTTCTACTACAAAATAATCCCAAGGGGGGTTAATGTTCAGGCAGGTACACTGATCCTAAAAATTAGTCAAATCCATACATCAATATGACAAAAATCTTGTGCCGACCCTTCTTAGGTGGGATAAGATGGTGATGATCATATAAGATCCTAAGTGTAATATCTACTTACCCCCTTGGCACACGGGATCTGTTCCCAAGAATCCACATCTTGGTGTGTCAGGCGGTGGCCCGCGCCGGCCTCCGGGCCAATGGATGGCTTTACCAGCGACAGGATTGTAACTACTATTGAGACCGTGATAGAACGCGACTACCTGTATACCAATTAAATAATAATTATTGCACTTGCACTAATAAAAAAATAAGACACCATTCTTCCCTTTACATTACGCCCATACAAACAACAAAAGAAAAACTGAGAGTCGGTATGTCAATTCTGACAATATTTGTCAAGATCACCCTACTGTCTACTATCTTATTCACTCACTTATTTTTTTGAATGCAGTTTTTTTACCCGAAAATTTTCACGTCCCCAAACGATTTTTCAAACATTTTATCTCATACAAACCTTGTCCTGACAATTATAAACACAACTAAAAAATAATTAGACAAATGTGTACAGCTATTCTGAACTCGTGAAGTGATGCGCTTACTTAAACATCCAGCAATAAATTATTATTTATAAAAAAATATTCGGGCGTTTCATTTTTTTTTCGAACTGACTACATGGTTGACCTGGCAAGGCCTCTACAGTTTCACCGGACTACGCGTTTCAGAAATAATCTCAAAGCGTAGTAGATCTATTTATCTCTGAAAATACAAACTTTTAAAATTTTTAGCCAATCGTAATTTATTTTGTATAATAAAGGTTGTATAATAAAGGTCGGTAGGTGCCAAGAAAAGCATCGAAAGAGAGTCGTTGATGAGTATTACGAGTGTTAATTGCCAAGACATCGGTATTTGTCACAAAATTTTGGCAGAACCCTGTTCGGAAGAAGCAAAGATATTGTATGACTTCGTAATAATATCTCATCAACGACTTTCCTGTTGAAGCTCAAAAGAATACGGAACAATGGGGCTGATATATTCAATATTATAAAACCTCCTAAATATAAGATTAAAAAAAAAGGTCGCAAGGCAAAGTGTTAACCCATTTCTGCGAGATGCCTAAACTTTTGTTAAATGTCAAACAGAGAAATGGTTTCCAATTTTAAATCATCGTCCCTTGGGATATTAATAAAAGAAAGCCATTATACTGTAGTTATAAAAGAATATATTTAACCTTTTTATATTTCATTATGTCTTATTACTTAGGAATCCACAGTTTGATTTTTTTATGTCGTTATAGCAGACGTAAGTTATGAAAACAAAATGTCAATACATTGTAACAACTGCTTACATAAGCTGTGCCTTAAGAACACTATATTCAATAGATTCAATCCTTTTAAATTCTCCCATTTCTCCCATAAATAATGCATATTCCCGTTCAAACTTAAAATCTGTCCGAGGAAGCGATGGAAGCGAAGAAAAACAACATTTTGCAATTAATATTGGAGCTCCGAGAGTTTTTGTTATCAAAACATAATCACAATAGTGCTTCAACAAACAGACGATAGAAAATGGATTAGTTTTCTTTAGGTGTATTATGTTTTACTTTTAATTAGAATATATTTTAGGGAAAGAAGAACAGTGCGCTTTGTTATTCGTCTCGCTTTCAAATTATATTTGATTAAAGAACAATAGAAATATAATAATGGTAATTAAAATAAACGCGAACAATGGTTTCGAAACGACGTTTTCATACTGAGGTTTTATTTGCACAAAAGATGTGTTAATAAGTGACTAAAGGACGAGATGATGTATCTGTGTTTAAGTGCACGCTTATGCGCCTTAAAATATATCATAAACGGCAGACTATTTCTGGGAATACTGAGTCACTTTAGCCGAAATGGGTAAGGCAGAGACATGTTAATCGTAGATATGTTCAATAAAAGACAAAGTCAACTGCACACACCTATTAATGTATTGACATAAATTCTTGGGTACTACACACAAAATATCATGATGCATTCACTCATATGACATATATTTGGAAAAGACCTAACTTGTGTTGAGTTTGGACACCTTTTTTTTTTATTAGCGTGGGGAAATCAATCATGGATACGGCACCCTCTCGGGGGAGAGAGTGGGTAGTGTGAGACTCTTACTCACTAAAACCCCCACGGTGTACCGACATCCGAAATGGTCGGGGCAACAAGGGATCGTGCAGCGCTATCACCATGTCGCCCCAGCGGTCAGCCGGGCGAAAACACCTAACTGGACACCTAACTTATCCCCCTTAAGCAGAGTCGACACAATATGTTTTCCACATCCACTGTCCTCTGTCAGATGTAGTCTCAGTTTTCACACCGATGTATTCATTGATATATGTCATTCTTCACCCGATCCATTGGTATCTTATTCGGTCTTCCTTTACTTCTATATCCATCAATCTTCATACTTATAACATTCCTGGTGCACATAACTCCCATCTCTCCTTTTAACATGCCCTTACCAAGGTAAACTAATACTCTTAACATTCTCTTTTATTAATGCTATTTTCAAACTTCCTATGATATACTTATTCCTAATCTTATTAGTTCATAGTCTTACACCACACATCCATCTTAACATTCGCATTTATTCCACAATCTTCTCTCAGCCGTCTCTTACGTACTCCAAAACTCAGATCCATACAGCACGACAGGTATTTATTCGAAATGAATCAATAATAGAACTATAATATAATAGTCTTATATAGCCGTTCCTTTGAGTCTCAACGCGATTAGTCCTTAGTCCGATGAATCTATAGAGGCCATAGTGCCAACAGAGTATGTTAGTTCGAAAAGAAAAAAACCAACCGGAGGTTAGTGAGTCACAATGCGATCCCAGACACATTTGTCTATTTCATCCACCCTGCATTTATCTTATTCCTAAGGTCCTTGTCTATACCACTGTCGTTTTGATTCAATGAACAGAAGTACCGAAAATTCGATCTGGCTGTTAAGACTATATCAGAAAACTAGAAGTACCACCGATGGGACAATTAATATTTACTAAGTATACTTTTCACCTAACAGTTTATTTTAATTTCAAATCTACGTATTCGTAACTCTAGAATTAATCCAAAAACATAGTTTACTATTTATTGCAGTCAAAATAATATACTTATTTGAATAACTATTCTATCCTTTTAACTACCGTAGTTTAATCTCCGATTAGATTATAAACGTAGACATAACTTTACACGAGCCAATATTATACGAGCAAATATCTTACTTCAAATTTTCCAGTGACAGGGTCCAAATCCAGTATAGCGTAGTCGGCATCTCTGTCGCCCAACGCATCGATACGCACGTGCCCTGTTATGCCTGTTATGAATTCAACAATTAATTAAGTCAATATAAAACATACCTGTGAAGTAAAAGAATCTGTAATCTTCCAACTCGACAATTCTACTAAGTTAGAAACCGAATGGGTATGCCAATATATCAGAAACATATAGGAATATTACGACGTCGAATGTATACATTCTGGATATATAAATTAATAACGCGTGTTTTGCTCTGCCCGAGATGCAATCACGTTGAGTTAAACTCATAAAACAATGTTTAGCGAGTAACTGGGATATAAAAGGTCTGAAGCGGCTAGTCGCATGTATCCAGCATACGATCTACGGTGTACGAGATGTAGTGAAGACAAATTACTATTTCTCTTACAATATAATATGAATGCTTTTAAAAATAAAATTATCATTTAAGACTTGGAGAGTATATTTATATCTCTACATTTCTAAATTATCAACCTATCATCTACTCTCAACCACTAAGACGGTTCAGAGACTGTATTTTGCATTATCGAATTCGATTTTGTGAATAAATAAAAAAACATTACGTGTCATAAAGACAAACGACAGAAGTGAAACTTTTGTATTACAGGGAAACATTTTAATTAAAAGATACAAAAAAAAAGCCAACATCACGCGGTCTTCCCGGGTGGTCATGCATTCAAGTATTGACAATGCCTGACGTTGCTTAACTTTAACTATATGACGAGAACGGGTGTTTTCAACACTCTACCCAACAGTGCTTACCCCCTCCACTTTTCGTTACACAAAAGGTTGCCGATCTGAATTTCAAAGCCCTGCCATGAGAAGTTACATTTTAATAAATAAATAATGTATTTCCTAAAAATATATTTTTAAAATAAATTTTAGATCCTTACAGAATTTTGTATATTTTAAAGTACTACTTACCATTAAAATCTCGTCCCCACATTCGCCTGGTAATGTTGCCGCCGTCCCTGATGTTACCGCCTTCAGTCAATGTCTCGTTCAACGCCATTCCCAGCAGACATACTCCATCGTAAAATGCTCCGATGAAGAAATTCACCTGATTGTAATTAAAACAATGACTCTGAGTACTACCACCGACTCTTTTAAAGAGACTGTTCCACGAAGACCGAGTATCCGGAAAAATAAGAAAAGTAGACCTTCACCCAACATGGAGACTATCCTCATATACTATCTCATTCAGGAATGAACATGCTTTTTATACTCTTCTTCTACAGATTCTTCTGGTGTTCTTCTCAACCGACGATTTTACATGCACGTTCTCAGGGGTACAGAAAGGGACAGAGATTAATACGAATTAATGGGTACAACACCTCTTAAGTTAAATTCCTTAAAATCGTTCAGGCTTCAAGGTGCGCCAAATAAATACGTACGTTCATACGTATAGTTGAAAAACAAATTATCTTTAATTTTATATAAAATGAATAATAATAATAACATTTTATTGTACACCTTGAAAATAGACAAAATTAAACAAAAATGTACAATATACGTATACACTTGGCGGCCTTATCGCTTGGAGCGATCTCGTACAGACACACCTTAGCAGACATTTCATTTTTAAATTAAATTACCCGGTGAAAATATAAACACTGTACATACAAAAATATAAAGACTATAGAGAAAAATAATAATAATACATACATAATAATTATTCATATATACCTATATATATTTTTCTTTTTATACGTTATAGGGTTTGACCACAATCTCATCTGATGTTAAAAGATGACGTGCTCGAAGTTGGTAGTCACAATAAACCTAGAGGGAGTCTGGCTCTCAAGTGTAGCTGCCGGAACACACCAACAGGTGCTTACACTATACTACACATGTTGCATTCTAAAATTACTGGCGAAAGGTAAAATAAAGCATACTCATTGCCTTGGAAACACAATATAATGTGTTTATTTGAATATTGGCATTAGGGCATTAAGCTCGCCAGTTTACCAATTGAAAGTGTAATAAAGTATTCATTCATTCATTCGTTCATTCAATATTGTTCATAATCTTCTTCTCATATAAGAAATTTTTCACCACTAATAATAAAATATTAAAGTAAATGTCAACATGTCGCAATAATGTCATTGAAGCAATGAAAGGAAAATTATTAATCCTGTAATCCATTCACTCAGTACTGAGTCAACATGATTAATTTTATAGCCTTCTGAGTAATGAAACAAAGTAATAAAGAAAGTTAACATTGTGAAGAGTTTACGCTTTGTTTGAAAAATGCAAGACTCTCTCTCGGTCTTTGCTTTAATTAAATACTTTTCTATCAGATTATGAATGAAGTAATTAAGGGCAAGTTAATAAAGTTCGTGATTATGTGAAACTCACTGATTGTAATTATAATAGGGGATAAGAATAAAATTGACCAGATAATTTAAATTAATCCGAAAATTTACCTTTCCGTTTCTTCTATAAAGTTATAATAATTATTTAAGATCGATTTATATATACGTATATATATATTTATTTCTTTGTTTGTTTCCAACAGTAATAGTAATTTACATTTTAAGGTATTCCTACATACTCCTCCCTATTCATAAACATTCCTATATAATTAATTACCTATACTTCATAGCTAGCCTGTCTTTTCACCTATTTAATTTTAGTCTATTTATATGTTGTATTATTACATTTCCGATCACACGTCACATAAGAACACTTTAGAATTACAAAAATTATACATAAAAATATTCGTTGCCTAGCAACACAAGCAAACACAATGCTAATCTTCTTCTTCTTTATTTTTTGGCTCCGTCACGGTTTGTGCACTAGCCAGCGTCAAGTAACAAGATTTTACCAAGTAAGTGTCTTGTGATAATTATAATGTTCTAACAAGATGATGGTTTCCTTGTTAGAACTTTCTATGGAGTTTTGGTGGCATCTCAGAATGCATGCTCCGTGGTATTATTTCCCATCCACTTCACTTGTGCATAATAAACGAACTATATTACGTAAAACACCACCAATATTACAAAATATAGAGTCTAATAACACAAGATTATGAATAAAATATAAAAACCACTACATGACAGACTAAGATCCCACCAAAAACTCCACAATGCTAATCGTATCGTACACTCGTTCTCCAGCACGAACCCTGCTCGTAATTTACGTGTCCCTTGTTCTAGGGACAGATTATAAAAAACGTATACGTACGATTCTCACATGGACTGTATTCATTTCAATGATAATGGCATTATCAAGCCTTGGCTTGTAATGTCATAAATAAAAAGGATTCGAGCCATAAAACAAGGTTTAATTCGTGCCAGTTCATTGAATACGCATAAGCTGTACCCTATTGGCTAGTTTTAGTATTCACAAAGACGTAGTATTGTGTATATGATACATTATTTACATTACATACATAAACGGTGTAGTACTTTGATCCTACTTGTATATGAAATAAAATAATGAATAGTTTTTTTTTTATATTATAGGGAGGCAAACGAACACCTGATGGTAAGTGATCACCGCCGTCCATAGACACTAGCAACACCAGGGGAGTCGCAAGTGCGTTGCCGGCCTTTTAAATAAGTATACGCTCGTTTCTTAAAGGTTTGTAACTCGTAATGGTTTGGAAACACCGCCGCTGGGAGTGGATTCCACAAGGTCGAAGTTCGAGGCAGAAATGATCTTGAGAACATCACCGTAGAAGACCTCCAACCATCGAGGCGGTGTGAATGAATGAATGTGTGAATTAGTATTTAGGGTACTGTTTCAAATACGTTGTTTGTATTGTGACAGCAAAATACGTGATATACGCACATATTATATAGATACCAAAAATCTCAATATATTCACCAAAGAAACATACTGCTTGTGAAATATTTCAGTATGACATCACACGTAAATTCTAAAGCTTCCATTGTGCCGCGAAAGCTATAAACGGAACTATGAACAAATTATACCTTGGCTTGTGTTCATAAAAATATTTTTTTCTTTACAACAATTTACCAACCGAAAACGGGACCAGTCGAGACTTATTTATGTTTATCTAATAACAGATACAAAATCAAACATACTTGATTAAAGATTAAATATAAACACGATTACTATATTTACGAACCTGTACTTAAAACTGATATCCGATTATCTTACATTCTAGAACCTTCAGCGAAGTACATAAATTATCTCGTTGGAATTTAAATTGCCAATAAAAGTTGGTCCTGTAGTTTCTGAGAAAATCGTCCACATGAATACTAGTAAAAAGATTTTATTCGTATTTTTTAAAGCTAATTAAAAGCAAATTGTAGGAAAATTGAAATGACTAGATGTTCACATGAAAATGTGAAAGTATTTATTGATATTCATATTATATATATCGTATCGTATATTTATAAAAATAGAGCCCAATATTCTACCTGCTGAGATAAGAATATGGCGTAATAGTATATAAGTCACTGACCTCTTCACCATCGGAGAACGTATAGTTATAATGCAGCCTTGCTCTCGTTCGGACCGCGTCTGCGAATTCATCGAAGCGATCTCCAGTGGGCAGCTTCAAGGAAACGCGGAGCAGGGCCTCGTAAGCGACGCGAGCGGCCGCATCGCGACTATCGCCTGCAGCCCACCCCGTCTCACCCCAGTAACCACCCTAACATAACAAAACATTATTATTGTGTAGTAACACACCTATTAAGTAAAACATACAATTAATTAAATAAACCCATGCACATAGTAATATAATATAGAATTAGATATAATATAAACATAGAATAGTAAGTTCATAAATATTTATCAACATTTATTATGTCAATAAATGAAGACATGGTATATCGTCGAAATCCAAGGTCCATTGCTGAGGAAATTAAAATAGGGGTCCCATTTTGAAAATATCATCTTTACAATAAAGTAATAGTTTTCCTAACCAGCTCATAAATGACAAAAAAAAAACCACTGAATTGACACAATCTCCATGTTTTGAAGTCGGTTAAAAAAATAAGCAGTAACTTTTTCTTGACACGAGAGACACGACTGTCAAGGGAACTTAAAGGCAATGCAGGTGGTGTTTACTCCATACAAATGTATTCCTTTGTTTTATTCACGGACAAAGATATTAGAGCAAATATTTTTACATAAAACTGTAACAATCTACCATTGTCATCTTTCTATGTTTTGATTTTTTTCCATTACTTATGTATTATAACAACTAAGATCCTTCTAAAAGTACTAAAACTGGCTAGTTATACAACCGTTCTCAGACATCCGGTAAACAAATTTCACGAACATAATAAATTTAAATAAAAATATATGGGCAAAGAGTCAAAGAGTGCTTCTTACATTATTTTTAAAATTTCGCATTGAAAACGATTCAATTTAGAAGAATAAATCAGAGGAGTATGAAACCATGACGTCGTCTATTTTAGGTATATATTAGCTTTTGCTCGCAGTTGCGCTTGCGTTATCTAGAGATCGGGGATTTGAGTGAGCTGAGTCCAGCGACTACGAAAGAATAAAATGAAAAAAAAATTATGTGGCAGAGATGCGGCAATTAAGAAGAATGCGTGGTGTAACTAGAATGGAAAAGATTAAAAATGAGTATTTCACAGGATATGATCACCACCAGTGGCAGAGAAATTACGAAATAAGATGTTAGCACGGTATGGACATGAACAGGAGAGAGATATATAACCAGAACAGTATTAATTAGAAAGGTGGATGGATATAGAAAGACCGCAGAATATATGGGAATCTTCAAACAATCTTGTTTGAATAATAATGTGCTTAAAAAGCGTGAATACTAAGTTGACCTCTGACAGGGGAAAGTGGAAGAAGAAAACATGTTCTATCGACCCTACTTAGGTGGGATAACGGCAAAAAACAAAGATACTTTACTATAAACATTAACGATTTCGTATTCACAAATAAGTTGTAAATTTGTCCAAAACTGTAAAACGTTGTTGTTTTGATCAAAATAAGTTGGAATTAAAAAAAAAACTCTCTCAAATATTTTAATTCTATTTAACATATCTAAAAGTATTCAAGAGTAGTCAGATAATTACTTAAAACTATCATGAACTTTTTTATACGAAAGTCTAGCGAACAGCCAGAGATGATTACCGTCGCCATTAGAAAACTACAACACCAAGGGCATCAATATTATGTTACCGACCTTGATGAACGTGTTTTAATCCCTTTTTTTGAAAAGTCCCGTATCATAACTCTGAAGGAAACCCATACCGGGTAACCCATTCCACAACGCTAGCGTTCACATAATGAACTTTACGGTTGTCGCTATTTTGCTAGCACTTAAACATATATGGCATTTCCTCAATATTACTGAACACAATATTATAAGCCGTTACATAATTTAGAAGAGTTAAGGAAACATACAAACAAACGTGACAAGCAACTCCGTTTTATAGTATTGATAATGTACTTTTATTTCGAAGCCACGTACGCAGTATTTTCTTTGACTACACTAAACTTATTCATTTGTAAACTTTAATATTTCGAATAGTCAACGTCGTAACTACATTCCAAGGATGCATTAGAAGTTGACTCAGCTCCCGAGGACGTACGTACCCACGTTCATAATATAGAAAGTTTAAAGCCAACTTCACCTTATGAATGTTCATTTATGTGGAACAGACGGGATTGAAGTAAGTTGTCACCTTCATTTATTTATTCAAACTTTGTAATAATTAAGCTTCTTGGTCGATTCGATTTGCTTAAGCATTACTAAACAAATTTTTTAAGAGAAAGTCTATTATTAGTATTTCTTTACCTTTTTTAAGATAATAAATAACACAAACGAATTCGAGGGTATCAGATAATAGAAAATAAACAGAAAGACGCTTTAAAATTCTCCTTGTAGAATATTATAATAAAGGATCAATTATTTTTTTATTCTACAATCTGATCCTAAATAGCTGTACCAAATTTTCACAAAAGGATCGCTTTCATGAAAAATACTGAACAAAGGTATATTTTCATAGATCTTCCAACAACTATGAAAATACAAGTAGTACTTGATTATTTAGTATTCTCAGTGAAACATTGTATCTTATTGTATTGTTGCAATGATTAATTATTCAGTAAACACTTTCTCAGAAAAACGAAACTACTTACTAATATTTTCGTGTAAAAAGGTGAAAGACAAAACTTGTGAATTTAACCCTTGTGTATAATAAGGGCCGTGTTTATCTTGTAGATAGACTGCATAATTTGTTTTTTTTTGTAAGCTTGTACTGTATTTAAAAATATAAGAAATCTGATAAGGCGGTCTTTATATTTTAAATTCTTTAAATAAGATTTACTGTAAAAACAAATTGGTTATTCCCGAGGCTTGTTTAAAGTTTTAATTACATCGTATCTCTGCAAGGTTATCTTAATACTTTAGAAATTACTATCATTAAATGGACTAATATATTTATTTTTCATTTCAGTAAACTTTTAGTAACTTGAAAGAAAATCGTTAGCAACCTTCGTATTTACATCGAAATTTATCGCCACTACACTGAATTTAACTTAATACAGAGTTATTACATTAATACTAAATGACACCAGCGACTTCGTCTGCGTTGTATATATAACAATATATTTCACGTACAGAGAATAAAACATACCGCAAACACACCGCTCGCCCCACTTCTTCACGGTAAGAAAACACATCTCTGAACGGGTAGTTCTGATAAAAATTTAATTCTCTTAAAACTTTAATAACTTTGTATTAAATATAGCTGTCATGATAGTTATTGTTTACATAAAGACCATGAATCTAAAAAGTAAAACAAAAAAAATTGTTCGAAATATGCAATAGTAGTTTTTGAGTAATGCAAGCAAACACCGCTAGACGCCTATAATATTATGTATATAAATTAGTAAGAAATACAAGGCGTTTTTTTTATTTTTTTTTTATTATTTATTTATATGTAAATGGAGTAATAATAATAATTTATAAAAAGAAAACAATCTGATAAATTGGATTTTCCTTGTCCGTACATTCTTTTTCATATTTGTACAAGGAATAACTATAACAAAGCTATACGAAAAATGATTCTCAAATAGTTTTTTTCTGAATTTAAAAATACATTTATCAGAAGAAGTATAATTCTTAACAACATGTACAACAGAACTAATTAAAATGATACTTCCAATTAATAAATTAAGTGCTAGAGACTAATTGGTTGACTTTCTTACCCATTCTCCTTAGCTTTGACATAAATGAATCGAGTAAAATTGATTTTTACATTTATTCAATTCTTTCGAAAAATATAAATCAAATTCGAATGATACTAAATAAAATATTTTAGACGCATAACTCACAAATAATCATTTAAAGCATATTAAAATACTTATAAGGTGTAAGCAGAATAATTGCATCCGGTCAATAGTACAGTTGTCTCAATCGTAAAACGTCAATAGTATAAACTATTCTTTTAAAAAATACATTTAAAGTAAATTTGAATTAATTACTTTAAATAAAAATCCACACAGACAAAACTATATTATGCAAATACAATAATATCTGAAGTTTAATTGTTGAAGCGTTTTGTTGTTTCCGCGAGATGGCGTATTCGGTTACCATGGTAACGAGTTGTTAGAAAAAAGATTTTGTGAAAATTGAAATAAAATAATTAGCTCCTATAACAATTTCGAGTATTTTTATTTAAACGACAAAAAGTATCGCCGATAGATTGATTCGGAGTCGTACATTTGGTCCATCGAGCTGGATTATATATCGGCAGGCGGATAAAATTGATACTTTTTGTCTTCGGTGGAATTCGAACGGAGGATTGTTCTCGAAAACATATTTTCATTCAGGAGCACTGGTGTAACAGCACCAGTAGGAGGTTGCAGACAATTTCCAGAACGGGTGTTATCAAGCTTCAATAATTGGTGTGGTAGACGGAGCCGGGTGATGTTGGTGTCCGCTTGTGTAAGCAATCGGTATATGAAGTAGAAGCAAACTGAGGCGTGCACGGAAGCGGTAACCAGAAAAATTGGCCATAGTGACGCCATGATACGATATCATATGAAATTAAGTGTACGGTATTACGTTAGATATAACAGAAAAATCGAAAATTCAATTGTTTGTTGAAATTTATTACTTGTAAAAGAAAAGGTGTTGGGAGATTCGAAGGTAAATTAGAGATAATATATAAAGAAATTTGGGTTTGTTAAAATTTGATAAAAATTTGTAATAATTTCTTTAATTGTTACATATTTAAGTTAGTAGTATTTTTGTTTATTATATAGTAGGTACTTTTGAAGTTTGTGTCACGTACTAACCAAATTTTGTACATATATTTGTTTATGTTATAAGCATGGAAGCACTACTGAATTTCCAGTTAGATTTAAGTTCAAGAATAAAAAAGGGTTTTACAAATTATAAAAAAAGTTCTAAAGAAAGATTAGCGGTAAAAGGTTATACTGATACGCGTTTGGATACTTTGGAACAGTTATGGTTAGAATTTTTATCAGGTCACAAGGAAATTGTGCGTAATTACAGTCCACGAGAGTTAAAAGATACAAGTTATTTGAAAGAAGATCTATACGGTACAACTGAAGAAGTATATATTGATTATAAGTGTGAATTAAAACAGGTTTTGGAGAAATTCAGCAGTGACCATCAAACAGTGTCGACCGTTAAGTCTTCTCAAGTTAAATTACCTAAAATAAATATCCCAGCATTTTCGGGTAAATACTCTGAGTGGTCTACGTTTCGGGACTTATTTCTAGCACTAGTACATACAAATGATAGTCTGGACGATGTTCAGAAACTACACTACTTAAAGGGTTATTTAACAGGAGAACCTGAGCAATTACTTAGGTACATACCGATTGTACATACTAATTATAATAGATGTTGGAATATATTGGAGGAACGATATAATAATAAGCGATATGTATGTCATCACATTTTGCAAAGGTTTTTCAATCAAAAGAACATTGTAAATGAGTCTGCTAGTAGTTTAAAAGAGTTAATAGATACCACAAATGATTGTTTACATGCTTTAGGAAATATTGATATAGACATAAAGGGCTGGGATGTTATAATCATATACATATTAATGTTGAAGCTAGACCCAGAATCCAGGAGACAATGGGAGTTTCATATTAATCAGGGTAGCTCATTAGATGAACTTCCTGCATATAAACAGTTCGAAGAGTTCATAATAAGTCGTTATCGAGCCATTGAGTTCCTGGAACCTGGATCCACTGCTAAACGAGGTCAGACTCAGGGGGATCCTGTAAAAAGAACGTTACATGTTAAAAACATGCAATGCGAGTTTTGCTCGAACGAACATAGGCTTGCATATTGTAAAGGGTTTGTTAAGGAAACCGTTGATGCACGTCGTAAATTTGTAGAAACTCACGGTCTATGTTTCATTTGCTTAGGAAAAGGTCACATTGCTAAATATTGTCGATATGAAGGGCGATGCAGGGTTTGTAGAAGGAAACATCATTCCCTCTTACACCCACGAGGCAATTCGGTAAATATTGACGTTGATAATCACAGTGTATCAAGTGATGAAGGTAAAAGTTTTGCTGAACATACAGCCGCAGACACTGAAGATAGAGTGGTTTCATGTTTTTCGACAGGAGAGGTGTATAGTCATCAGTTATTAGCTACTGCCTTAGTCATGGCTAAGTCGAAAATGCGAAGTTATCCAGCACGAGCATTGTTGGATCAAGGGTCACAATCTTGCTTCATAACGGAAGCAATGGTTCAGCTGCTAGGTTTGAGAAAGTTTTCTGTAAAAGGACAGATCTCAGGATTAGGTGAACAGGCATCGACATGTAAAGCTATGGTTGTATTAGATATAGAATCACGTGTTGATCCAAGCTTCACTATTAAAATTGAAGCCTATGTGTTGGAAACAATTACTGGACTATTGCCATCGTGCGAAATTGAGTACATAGATTGGCCAGAAATCAAGACGTTAACTCTAGCCGATCCTGGGTATGGTACCCCACGTAAAATAGATTTACTTTTAGGAGCCGGTGTGTACGGCAAAATAATTCAGCCTGGTTTGAAAAGAGGTCCAATTGGAGCACCAGTTGCACAAGCTTCTGTTTTAGGTTGGATATTATTTGGCGAAATTGTAACCATAAACAGATCTTGTGTGGTAAAGGCATTGCATTGCCGCACGGAGAATAATGAACTTCTGAAGAAATTTTGTGAGCTTGAGCCAGAAACACATATGCCGAAAAATAAGATTTTGAAGGAAGAAGAAGAACAATGTGGAAATACATTCGGTAGAACAAATCACCAAGATGAAAAGGGACGATATGTGGTGAAAATGCCATTTCGAACAGATGAGCCTGAAGTACATAAATCGCAAGCTATTGCTGAGAAACGGTTTTATTCACTAGAGCATAAATTAAACAATACTAAAGATTTGAAAGAAACATATGCTGATATCACCATCGAGTACCTGGTCCTCAACCACATTGAGAACGTACCTGATAAAGAAAATAATAATTCTCAGGCCATTTACTCACCTCATCATGCCGTCATGCGCGAAGACAAGGATACAACTAAGTCAGACTTTAGACATCTTATGATGCGGTGGATAACGGCACCGATTTGTATGACGGCAGATATTGCGAAGGTGTATCGCCAAGTGAAAGTAAATGAATCTGATGTGGATTATCAAAGAATTCTTTGTAGAGAAGACGCAAATTCTGCGATGAAACATTACAGATTATTGAGACTCACAATTGGGACAGCGTCTGCTCCTTACCTAGCAGTCAAAGCACTTCAGCAGTTAGCAGTAGACGAAGGATGTCATACTATAGAAGAGAGATTAGAATTATATAAGGAAATAAACGAATTACTATATAAAGAACAATCTGAGTTATTTAAATGTTCAAATAATAATAAGATACTCATACAAGAAATGGAAACGGGACATCAGTTTATGAAGGAAGTGGAGACAAATAGAAAATGTTCAATTTTGATTCCTAAAGGGTCTCACTTGTCAAGTCTGATAATTACAGATGTCCACCGACTAACTCTTCATGGCCGTCTACATTTTATACTCTATTACTTAACAAAGAAGTTTTGGTTACTGGAGGCAAAACAGCTCATCAGATTACATTACCGAAAACACCAACGTTTTCGGCACAGGTGGAAACCTTTCTCAATTCCAGTCCTTTAGTTGTAGTTACTGATGATACTGAAGACATGCTAATACTAACCCCGGGTCATTTTCTGATCGGAGAATCATTGCTGATTTCTCCAGATCGAAATTACGAATTGACTAATCTTGGACTCTTGAGAAGATGACAATATATGCAGAAGATATTACAGGATTTTTGGCGTCGTTGGTCACAGCAATATTTGACTACATTTTACAACAGATATAAATGGGCATGTCAAAATCCTCAACCTAAATTAGGCGACATTGTGGTAGTAAGAGAGGATGGCCTTCCTCCGAGCAGGTGGTTGATTGGTAGAGTAATAGAACTTCATCCGGGTTTGGATAGTATAGTGTAGTAACTTTAAAAATCAGAAACGGTTTTCTTAAAAGACCCATATCCAAGTTGTGTCTACTACCAGTAGAGTCAACAGATTAAATTAGAAAAGATTAGTTTATGACGTGGTTTTAGTTAAGATTTCGTAGAATATTTTATGTTTTAAGTTGCTATCTAACGTTACGGTGGGCGGAATAATAAAGAACATTGGTTGTTCTTGGTGGGCGGTATGTTGAAGCGTTTTGTTGTTTCCGCGAGATGGCGTATTCGGTTACCATGGTAACGAGTTGTTAGAAAAAAGATTTTGTGAAAATTGAAATAAAATAATTAGCTCCTATAACAATTTCGAGTATTTTTATTTAAACGACAAAAAGTATCGCCGATAGATTGATTCGGAGTCGTACATTAATGATGCAATTACATTTAGAAGTATTCACTATAGTTTCCAACTAATACAGTTAGAGGGAGTGATCATCAATTAGAAAATCTAATTGGACTTGCGAATCAAGTTAAAACTTCGCACTTGTAATTTACGATTTTGTGCTATAGTTTACCGAGTTGTTGTACCGTAATTATTAACATCAAATATAAAACATATTAAAACATAGTGATTAATGACATATTTTAATAATTTTTGATTATATACACATTCTTAACCCCATTACTAACACTCGCTTTATCGACCTTTTATCTATTATTGCAATAGTTATTAATTATAGTCGGCTTCAAACTACATATTTGGTCGCTTTGAATACAGCCTAAGTTCGGTCTTGCGCGTAGTATAGTCAAGAGGTAAATACAAAAGAAAATCAAAAATTTTTTTTTTTTATATATCATAGGGGGCAAACGAACAGGTCAATGTCAGGGTTGGGGTCAATGTCAGGGACCTCCTCGTGGTGCACCCCGGGCAACGTCGGTCCTGTTGACCGGCGGCTGACTCCTGACCTGGATGTGGTACGTGCGCAGCGCATCCAGTACCGGGCTGGGGCGGATGAGGGCTCAATTTGAGCCCCAACGGCCCAGTCCCGGACAGCACCCGGCGGGGCTGGTGTTTTAACACTGGTCCCGGCGGGTGTACTGCAAACTAGACGTGTGAAGGTGTGAAGGATGAAGGCGAAATTTAAAAAGTTACTACCCCAGGAGGGTACCTCCCGCTCCGCGGGAGGAGAATCCCTCCCCAGGCCTTCTGGCCTGGGCAGCCCCTCGTTCTCTGGGGGGGGCAAAATTTCGCGACCGATATTGACAAGGACCCGAGCAGCACAAAGGACTACCGAGACTGCTGATAACACGAAGACCACGGCTACGCACTCAAGGACTACCGATTTGCCTAGCGATCAGGTGGAACTCCAGCCAGCACTGGAAACCCTCTTGGAGGGTAACGAGGCGAGCCCAGGTGAGATGCACACGGCAAGCGAGGGGGAGGAAGCACCACCCGCCAGCGCCAAGCCAGACCCTGCGCGACGGAGGTCTCGTTCCGCAGGGAGCCCGGGCGCTGAGGAACAGGTTGCGGGGCGTTGTACTCCCGTCGCCAAACCCAAAAAGAAGGGGCGAGGCAGGCCGGCAACAACAGGCCAGTTCGTCGGGTTGGCCCACGCGAAGGAGCTCGAAGAACGCCTGAAGAAGGAAGAGCTCCGACTCCAGGCGGAGGCCGAACTGGAGGCGCAGGCGGCGCGCACCCGGAAGGAGCGGACCGTAAAAAAGCCGATCGTGGTCCCGGACAACACAGGGGACCAGCCGACGGTGGACCTGCAAAAGAGGATTATGGCCGATGTCGACGTGGTCATCAACGTCGGCAAAAAGTCGGGCCATTTGCAGGGCCCCTTTATACGGGCATTAAACGAGGCGGCTGCATCCATAAAGGATGCAGTCGACGAAATGTGTGCCCGGAAGGCAAACGACGAGGTCAAGAAGTTGCAGGCGGCTTACCTCAAGCTGGAAGAGGCGCACCAGAGGCAGGAGAGCGAGCTCGCCGGAGTCCGCAGGGAAGTCGCGCGGTTGGAGGCGGAGCTCGAAAGGCGCAGCGCGCAACCTGTGGCCGCACGGGTCGCCCCGCTGGAGCCGCCGCCGACCCCGTCTCCAGAAAGGCTGGAGGACCTTCCTCCTCTCCCGCAGCGGCGCCAGGGGAGACCGCGGGCTGAAGGGCCTCCTCCTTTTGACTCCGAGGCGAAGTTTGAGGTGTTGGCGCGCTCCATAATGACACAGGTAGGCGATATGTTGAGCGCGCGCCTCGAAGCCTTAGAGGAAAGGCTGCTGCCTGAGAGGCGCCTGCGACCGCCTCTAGCCTCGGACAGGGTGGCTGCGGGGACAGCCGCGAGGGCAGCCGAGCCAAAGGTGGCCCCCAGGGTGAGCCCACGGGAGCCCGCCATAAGGCCAGAGAGGCCGAAGCGGAAGCGGCCAAAGAAGAGGAAGAAGAAGGAAGGGCCCCAAAAAAGCAAGCCTACCCCCGGCAGCAGGCAAGCCCCAGAACCCGGACCAGTGGCCCAGGGATGGGTCCGGGTAGGAAAAGGGGGAAGCCGGCAAAACCGGCCAAACCGAAGAAGGAGCAGGCCTCCAGGAGGGACAATATCCCGAATCTCCGCGCCCCGAAGACGTCAGCAGTGACGATAACGCTTAAGTCCGGGGCGCGGGAGGCGGGACTGTCCTACCTGGAGGTCCTGCAGCGAGTAAAGGCGGAAGTCAAGGTCACGGACCTTGGCATCGAAGGCATCCGGTGGCGCAAGGCCGCCAATGGTGGGTACCTGTTTGAGGTGCCCGGGGCCACCATTGGCGCCAAAGCGGATGCCCTCGCCGCCAAGGTCCGGGAGGCGGTCCCCGAAGGGGTGGCAGTGTCCAGGCCCATCCGCTGTGCTAACGTGCGGATTTCGGGCCTGGACGAGGCCGTTACAGAGGAAGAGGTCATCGCCGCAGTCGCCAGAGCTGGAGACTGTCCACCGGAACAGATCAAGACGAACGGCGTCCGCCCCGGTTTGAGGGGGCTGTGGGCGTCGGTAGTCACGTGTCCGGTGGCAGTGGCTAAGCGACTGGGCGATGGCCGACGAATTTTGGTTGGCTGGGTGTCGGCGCAGGCGCAGGTCCTGCCCCCCCGTCCCCTCAGGTGCTTCAGGTGCTTGAGGGAAGGTCACCTGGGGGGATCATGCTCTTCCGCAGTTGACTGCACCGACCTTTGTTTCCGGTGCAGTCAGCCGGGGCACAAGGCCGGTGGGTGTACGTCCCAGCAACACTGCGCAGTCTGCGCAGCGGCTGAGAAATCCGCCGGCCACAGAATGGGGAGCAGGGCTTGTGGGAGGCCTGCGCCGCCTGCGAGGCAGGCGAAAAAAAGGAGGGGGAGGAGGGGGAAAAAGCCCCAAGATCCCCCGGAGCCGTCAGGGGCCGTTGGGGCCAGGACGGCACTGCTGGAGGAAGTTGAGTGTCCCTAATGGCGGCACTCCGCTTCCTCCAGGGGAACCTCAACCACTGCGCCAGGGCCCAGGATCTTCTATTTCAAAGCATGGTGCAGTGGTTGATCCACGTCGCTGTGATGGCCGAGCCGTACTTCATCCCGCCCGGGGATAACTGGGCGGGTGACCTCAACGGCTCGGTGGCCTTAGTGACCCAGGCCGCCGCCGGCTCCCCCCCCCTCTCTAACATCTTGAGGGGCCGGGGATACGTAGCGGCGCATCACAGCGGCGTAGTGGTAGTGGGGGTGTACGCACCCCCAAGCATGAGTCTCGCCGACTTCGAGGGATTCCTCGGGGACCTACAAAGCGTCGTAGGCCGCAGCCACCCTCGCCCCGTCCTAGTGCTCGGGGACTTCAATGCCAAGTCTACGGCTTGGGGTTCCCGGGCCACGAACGTCAGGGGTAGGGTGCTGGAAGAGTGGGCCATAACATCGGGCCTACTCCTCCTGAACAGGGGGTCCGTTAACACGTGCGTGCGACAGCAGGGCGGGTCGATAGTGGACCTAACGTTCGCTAGCCCTGCTCTAGCACGGCGTGTTCGGGGCTGGAGAGTCCTTGAGGGGGTGGAGACGTTGTCGGACCATCGTTACATACGGTTCGACGTCTTCACCCAGACCTCGGACGGACCAGCCCGTAGGACCCCCGTGGCGGAAGGACCGCGTTGGGCACTGAAGCGCCTAAACATCGAGGCGCTGCAGGAGGCCGTCGTCGTGCAGGCCTGGGTGACAGGAGAGTTACCGGACAGGCCTGCCGACGTCGACCTGGAGGCGGAGTCACTCCGAGCGGACGTGACGAAAATCTGCGATGCGGCGATGCCCCGGATTAGGGGGCCGATCCCCGCCAAGCGTCAGGTGTACTGGTGGACCGCCGAAATCGCGCAGTTGCGCGTAGCGTGCACGGCGGTCCGTCGCCAGTACACCCGTCAGCGACGCAGGCGGGGCCACTCGCAGGTCGCGTCCGCAAGGGAGGCAGAGCTTTACGAAGGGTACAGAGCAGCCAGATTGGCGCTCCGTAGAGCTATCGAGCAGGGGAAGGCCCTTGCTCGGGAGGAGATGCTCGAGACCCTCAGCCGGGATCCGTGGGGGCGCCCGTACCGCGTAGTACGCGGGAAACTACGTCAGGGCGGCCCCCCGGTAACCCAGAGTCTCGAGCCAGATCTCCTCCACGAGATTCTGGCTGCTCTGTTCCCTTCCAGGACAGAGCATACGCCTCCCAGGATGGCTCCGCCCACGCCCAACGCGGCTGGCTGCGGCGAGGACGACGTGGTCCCCGAGGTGACCCGGGAAGAGTCGAGGGCGGCGGTGAAACGCCTCCAGGCGAAAAACACCGCCCCAGGACCCGACGGCATACCTGGCCGTATCTGGGTCCTGGCTTACGAGGCCCTCGAGCCCCGACTACTGCGGATCGTCACCGCATCGCTTCAGCAGGGCCGGTTTCCGACCATCTGGAAAACCGGCCGTTTGGTCCTGCTGAAGAAGGAGGGGCGCCCGGCGGACAGTCCATCCGCCTACCGGCCCATAGTGCTGTTGGACGAGGCGGCAAAGCTCTGCGAGCGAATAATCGCAGGCCGCCTCGTCCGGCACTTAACAGGAGTAGGGCCGGACCTGGCGGAAAACCAGTTCGGTTTCCGCCAGGGGCGCTCCACCGTTGATGCGGTGATGTCAGTTAAGATCCAGGCGGAGGAAGCATTTGCCCGGGGCGAGGTGATTTTGGCGGTGTCCCTTGACATCGTCAACGCTTTTAACACCTTGCCCTGGGCCTGTATTGAAGAGGCACTCCGGTATCATGGAGTGCCTCGCTACCTCCGCCGTGTAGTCGGGGCGTACCTCTGCGAGAGGTACGTCACCTTCCCGGGTCAGGGAGGGAGGATAAGTCGGCGAGACGTGGTATCCGGTGTTCCGCAGGGGTCTGTCCTGGGCCCCCTCTTGTGGAACATCGGATACAATTGGGTGTTGCGCGGTGCGCTCCTCCGGGGCGTCAGCATTGTCTGTTATGCTGACGACACTTTGGTGTTATCCCGGGGGAAGACGCACCGCGCGGCCGCGATCCTGGCAACTGCAGGAGTCGCTCAAGTCGTCGGTAGGATCCGGCGTCTGGGACTAGAGGTGGCGCTCAGTAAAACCGAGGCCCTGTTTTTCCACGGGCCTCGGAATGCGCCACCCGCAGGGTCCCAGATCGTCGTGGGAGGCGAGTCCATCGGTGTCGGGTCGAGTATGAGGTATCTCGGCCTCCTCCTCGACAGCCGATGGACGTTCAAGGAACACTTCCGGCAGCTGGCCCCCCGTTTAATGGGAGTAGCGGGCGCATTAGCCCGTTTGCTTCCCAACTTGGGGGGGCCCAACTCCGTCTGCCGGAAGTTGTACCTCGGGGTCGTGCGGTCGGTGGCCCTTTACGGGGCCCCCGTATGGGCGTATGGCCTGACGGCCATCAGCAACGCTCAGCTGCGTAAAACGCAGAGAGTGATGGCCGTCAGAGCCATCCGCGGATACCGCACGATCTCCTTCGAGGCGGCCTCCCTTCTAGCCGGATCCCCACCCTGGGACCTGGAAGCGAGAGCCCACGCGTCCCTGTACCAACGACGCGTGGAGGCGTTGGAGCAGGGCCGGAGACTCGCACCTTAGGAAATCGAGGTGCTCCGGTCCCAGCTCCACCAGGTCCTAGTCATTGAAGAATGGGAACGACGACTTGAGCGACCGAGCTGGGGCGTGGCTACCATAGAAGCCGTTCGGCCGGTCATGGCCGAATGGCTCACCAGGCGGCATGGCACCCTGAGCTTCCGGCTGACACAGGTGCTGTCGGGGCATGGTTGCTTCGGGAGTTACCTGTGTCGCATTGGCCGGGAGCCAACGCCAGGGTGCCACCACTGTGGCTGCGCAGCCGATAATGCGCAGCACACACTGGAGGAGTGTCCCGCCTGGGACGAGCCACGCCGCGAGCTCGTCGCGGCCATAGGCCCGGATCTCTCGCTCTCGACCGTCATCGTCAAGATGGTCGAGAGCGAGACCGGGTGGATCTCCGTCGCCTCATACTGCGAGGCAGTCATGCTCGCGAAGGAGGCGGCGGAGAGGGAGAGGGAGCAGACCACCAGGCTCCCCTCCCGCGGTCGACGAACACGGCGGCGACGGGTCGGCGACGACCTCATGCCGCCGTAAAAAGGGCCTGTGGGCGACGGGACGGGCGGGCACGTCCGTCACCCTGAGCAGCGTCAAACTGCACAGGCCCGCGTGGTGGAGGCGCTTGTGCCGAGCGACTCCCACAGTTCGTCGGGGGGGTCTAACACCCGCCCCCTCCGGAGGGGTCTACCACCTTGACCCCTCAGACCGCAGAAGGGGCCCCTGAAGAGGGGCCGACACCTGTCGGGGAGCAGAAGTAATGCCTTTGGCAGTTCCTGCTCCCCGGCCCAATAGGTGTGAGAGGCACCGTGGGGTTTTTAGTCCGTGGGAATCGGACATAACCCACCCCCCGCTGCCCGACGGGGTGGGTATCCGTTACGGATTTTCCCCACGTAAAAAAAAAAAAAAAAAGGTCACCTGATGGTAAGTGATCACCGCCGTCCATAGACACTAGCGACACCAGGGGAGTCGCAAGTGCGTTGCCGGCCTTTTAAATATGTGGGCCTCCGGCACTCTCACTGACCGAACGAAACGCAACAGTGCAAGCACTGTTACTTCACGTCGGTTTTCTGTGAGAGGGTGGTACTACCCCGGGCGAGCCGACCCATTCATGCTGAAACCAGTAATAGCCTCAGCGTAGCTCTACCACCTACACAATCCTATAATATTATTATAGGATTTAAAAATTGGCATTTATTAATCCTAAAGTTGTCTAGATATTATATCATCATCATCTTACCTTCATCCCACTTAAGTAGGGTCGGCACAACATGTTTTCCTTTTCTACCCTCTCCTGTCAGATGTCATCTCAGTATTCACACTTTTTATACACATATAATTTTTCACACAATCCATCCCCACCTTTTTCGGTCTTCCTCTACCTCTATATCCGTCAGCTTTCAAACTCAAAACTTTTCTTGCTACATGACTTTCATCTCTTTTCATAATATGCCCGTACCATACTAACCTGTTACTCCTCAACTTCTCTGTCACTGGTGTACAATATTATATATTTTTAATTAACTATGATTCAAGTAGATATTTGCCTATTATATTAAGTACAAGGGATGTGGCGGTATACCCTTCTGCTAATTTCATAAAACTTTATATGTAATTTGATTAAATGATTCCGATGGGGTCGTCTTGTAAACGCTTTTTAGAGCTAATTCATGAAAACCTGTTTATATGAATTGAACGTACATACACATACGAGTACATACTCCAGACAATAAAAATTAAACTATTACCTATTGGATTAATAAAATAAAAATAAAATCTAGAAATTAACAATAGTAGCTGAATAATAAAGTAATAGACAAAACTAGAATAATAACAATTCTCCAGATTATGTAGATATCTGATAAGCAGTTATAATTAGCTGTAGATAACATTTGATCACCACTTTGCCCGGTTTCTGAAGCCGTCAGTTAAACTATCAATAGCTATTCATTCAATAAAGTTATCCATAAGACAAGCGCCGTTTAACTGTCAATGCGTTTCTGAATACACAACGAGACGTCAAATAATAATCAAACCAATAACTACTTCTTTGATATTCACTAGATGACTCTTTTTACAAAATGGTGTATACAATTGATTTTATCATTTCAATTCGTCATTAATTGTTGTTCTATTGTAAGAATTTTTTCGTCAATTTAGATTCGTGGCCTTATTTTAATTTTAGTTATAAAGTTTGTATGCTGATTTGTTACATAACTGTTTCTCAAAGACTGAAAATTGACCCCTCATTCCCAAAATGACGAACATTTTAAAAACTTTTGGTTTTGTTATTGCTTGAATGGTATTATTATCATGCATAGTAGTATAATTTTTGTTGATTCAGATATATTTTATACTCAGCAATCCTGTTGAAATCATTATTTGTATGTATTTTATAAATAGATAAAAAAATATATGTACGATAATAAAGCACGAAAACAATATTAAAATATTATATAGTTGCTAAAGAATTTGTGTCGACAAAAAATAAACATAAAATTATTTTGAAGTACAGAAATTAGAAATTATCTACAATATTTTTATACTGGATTACGATGAATTTTCGGATCCTTATTCATATTATGGAACATAATCTTATATTATAAAACAAAGTCGTCCGCCGCGTCTGTCTGTCTGTCTGGATGTTCGCGATAAGCTCAAAAACTACTAAACGGATTGTAATGCGGTCTTCAGCAATAGATGGAGTCATTCACGGGGAAGGTTTTGGTATATAATTTGTCAAGGTTTTGAGTAAGTTGGTTGAAATCTATATAAATATAAGTGAAATACGACTGACTGACAATTACATATTCTCCTACAGACACCGACAATCCCTGACATTAGGCGACCGTTGTTATAGTAACCAATAATATTATTCCCGTGGCAATAAGTATATTTTTAGGGGTGTGCAAATAATGCTCCAATCGAACCGAATTGAATAATGATGTTAAATTTCGAACTATTCCTATATTTTTAAAGTAAGGTAGAATTATTACACTAATAGTTATAGGAAGAATTACAACATTTTACACTACTTTAATAATTGAAATTAAAAAAATTATAACGTTTAAAAACTATTATTTCAACATCAGGATTGCCTTTGAAAAATAACTTTAATTTACTATGTAATTCATTTCTACAATAATACATTTCTATTAGTGAAAATATTTAATTAAAAATATACTTTCTCCCTTAAATCTAAGTAATTTTGTAGTATTTCAATTTTAACAAAATTTTGATAGATATAGCCGAAATATTTCCTTTTAAAGAAATTACAATATTTTTATAATTTCATATTTTAACAGGTTTCTAGAATTTTGTGCTCTTATTTTATACTACATACATAAAAAAATGTTTTAAATTTTAGCACTCAAAATTCATTAACAACTAATAAGGTACAAACATATAGCTTTTACTATATTGGTATATTTTGAGTGGTCATTTATAAATAAAAAAATCGATTATAGTTTATAAAGAAGATAGTCAGATGCGTTGAAAAAAAAGCATTTTCATATAAAAATAAATGACATTTAATTTCTTGAATTTGTAATTTTCGCTTTTTCCGCCAGTTTTTGGCTAGAAATAGAGATACAGTAATTTTTAATGCATTCCATGGCTGGTGTAGACTATAATGGTGTTGCTGGTTAGTTCGTAACATTCTATAGTTAATGCTTATTTAACGTATAAATAATTTGAATAATCCGAAGAGTTTGAATTATACGTGTGTTCAATTCGGATTTCGAATCGTATAATTCGGCTCGATTTGATATCGATTAATTCGTTAAATCGCATATTCGTACACCCCTATTTATTTTGTGTTCATTGAATTAGTAAGTATTCATTTAAAAATGACATTTTAAGTCAGTATTATTTCGAATTTTTGATTTGCAACCTATAGATACAATAAAAATGAAAGTGTCTATACATAATAACAAAATACCTCTACTTTGTACTGACTGGATATGAAAGTGTAAAAGCTACTTATTGTCAGTCTATATGTCTGTTTATTCCGATTAATCTCCGAAATGGCTGGACCCACTTTGACGGAAATTTTACTGGCAGAGAGCTTAAATTGCAGGCTATATTTTAGACTAGCTGTTATTCACAACTTTGCCTACAGTGGAATATCCGAAACGGCAAAACCAATTTTCACGTGACTTTTACTGACACATAGCTGATCTTATTAGTTAGCTGTTACCCGTGGCATTGTCCATCGAGGAATACCTGAAACGGCAATACCGATTTTTTCGGGACCTTCACCGTCAGATAGCTGACCCCATAAGAAGTAATTTAGGTTATTTTATTTTAAAGTAGCCTTTGTCCGCAGTGATATATCCAAAGCGCTTTAACCGACCTTAACGGGACTTTTACTGGCATATAACTGACTTTATAAGAACTGACTTAGGTTAATTTTTTTTTTATATTATAGGGGGCAAACGAACAGGTGGGTCACCTGATGGTAAGTGATCACCACCGTCCATAGACACTAGCAACACGAGGGGAGTCGAAAGTGCGTTGCCGGCCTTTTAAATATGTGGGCCTCCGGCGCTCTCACTGGCCGAACGAAACGCCACAGTGCAAGCACTGTTACTTCACGTCGGTTTTCTGCAAGAGGGTGGTACTACCCCGCGCGAGCTGACCCATTCACGCTGAAACCAGTAATAGCTTCAGCGTAGCTCTACCACCTTTAAACTAGCTGTTATCTGTAACTGTGCCCACAAAGTAATCCCCAAAACAGATAGAACGATGTTTATGTAACTTTTACAGTCACGTAGTTGATCTTATAAAGAGTAACTTAGGCTATTTTATTTTAGACTAACTGTTACTTGCGATTTTCTCCTGTCCAATGTGGACTCTCCAAAACAATTCAACCAATTTTAAGGACACTTTCACTTATATACAACTAAAGTAATGAGCACTAACTAGAGCTATTTTATTTTCAACTAGCTGTTACTCGCGATTTCATCCGTGTAGAATATCTGAAACGATTGGACCAATTTTCATATGACTTTCACTAGCAAATAATTGAAGTTATAAGAACTAACTTAGGTTATTTTATTTTAGACTAGCTGTCACCCACGACTTCTCCCGCGTGAAATTTAGCAAAAGAATGTTGTTCACTGTAAACATGTGCGTGATGCGTGCACTGTACTGGACTTCAAGAATTAATATATTTGTATGTAAATTGCTTAATGGTAGTCATTTTGTTTTATTTACCGCGTTCGCGTCTACATATCTCATTAACCATAGCTTCGGGAAGTCGGACCTCCATATTTCGCGTAACGATTTGAAAATTCGTAGAGAGTTTTCCCATAGATTTCCCATTTTTGGCCACCTTTTAATTTTTTGCACAACTCTATAAAGAAGCTACGAAGATTTAAATTGCGTAGGCCAGCATTCAAAAAATTTTAAATATCAAGGTGGATTCTTGAAATGTGTCGTTTACCCACGTTTGCCCATCTTTTACTTTTTTGGAAAAGTCAAATGCTAAGGGGTAAAAATTGGGGGAAGGAAAAAATGAATGGTCGAGAATTTTGTAATGTTGCATTTAAATCTAATTTATTTGCCCACATTTGCCCATCTTTTACTTTTACTCTTTACATATTTTGCCCATTTTCTACTACTTTTAAAAATCAATTTCTAAGGGATAAAACTTGGGGGAAAAAGTAAAATTGAGGGACAATTCATAATTTTTCTTTGATTGCCCTCTTACTTACAGAGATATTATAAGAAGAATATGACGTTCTATACTCTAGCAATAATAAATTATACTATGCCTATCTCACGATTAATTTTGGAAAACTGGGACTTAATAAGGGTCAGTCCCATACAGAAGGACATTATAAGTAACTAAGGGTGGGCAATAAAAAAAAATGATGGGCACTATTTTAATTTGCAATTATAAAAAAACTGCTTACAGATAGATATAGAGTCTTGAAATCTGGATGTATGTATGTTAATGCAAAATTTTAAGACTTCAATTCTTTCTGTATTTTTAGTTAGAAAAAGAATCATCAACACTTTGTTTATAATTCAACATTATACTTAATAGGTATTTGAATATAGAAGATTAACAGTTCCATTATAAAATTTCTTGCCGAATAGAGGAGTAATTTACTTTTTGTAAGATCGCAAAAACTTAATTATGTTAATATTACATATATAACATAACATCTTTAAGAGAAATTGTGTAACTTGAAATTTTCATTACTTTCTTACACAGTGTAAGTGAGCACTGAGGGGATTCTATAGTAAGTTAGTATTTACAAAATGTACGTGATATGTTCAAGTAGATGGCGTGCGTGTCGTACCTACAAATATTTGTAAAAGAGCATTTCTATAATTCTACGTCATCTCACTATTTTATATTGTTTTAATACAATTTAAAAAACGCGTGCGCAGCTGCGGGTATCAGCTAGTATAGTATAAAATAAAGTCGCTTTCTCTGTCCCCATATCCCTATGTATGCTTAAATCTTTAAAACTACGCAACGGATTTTGATGCGGTTTTTTAATAGATAGAGCGATTGAAGAGGAACGTTTATATGTATAATAACATAAATTAAATAGTGGAGAAATACTGTTATTTTTGAGGTTACTCCAAATTTAACGCGTGCGGGCCACGGCCAGTAAGGAATAAATCAAAACTACTGGATCGATTTTAATCATTTTTTCAGTGAATGACGACACAGGCTATATATTTTATACCCGTGCGAAGCCGGAGCGGGCCGCTAGTAAACAATAATTTAAACAACATTTGTGCTAAAATTAATATACCGACATAAAGAAAAAAGGGTTTCAGGTCAATTTTGGCAGATGAAACGTCAAATTCAACTTGTCGAATAGATAAACGCCCAATCTTGGCCAGTTAAGTTGAACCGAGGTTAACTGACATTTCTCGTATAATTGTATGTTCAGAAACCCAATTTGACAAGTTATCGAACCGATAGCACTATTGAACAGATAAACTACAGTTAAAAATGCTTCAGAAACCGGGCATAGCCGGTGAGATTTGAGTAATCGCGTCCTTTAATTGAATGATCTGCATTATACAGTATTTGTTTCTGTCTGTAGGTTATGTCTAGTGCTGTGCGTAGGCGAAGGAATAATAATAATAGTACTACCTACAGACTAGTCTGTAGGTGTTGTGTATATTTCACTACAATAGTACTATGATAGATGCAAAAAAAAATTGCTATAAATAAATAATTGATAATAAACACTTATTTATAGTACAGCAACGGTTTCCATATAATTATCACTTTTCGATGACGAATCGAATAACTACTAATTATAACAAATAACAATAAAGAAAAAAAAACGAAAATGATGAGTATCAAGAGAAAAAGGAAAATAGCAATAACATATGAATGACAACAACGAAACTATTTTGTATTCAATACGACTGTCTGCAATTAGCACGCACACTACAACACGAGTCGTCATAGGTGCAAGTCCGCTCCGCCTGCGCTTGTACTTTAGTGTGGTCAAAACGTTTAACGCGGACTATAATTTGTCAAAATATTTAAAACTAACTAGTGTCTAGTGTACTCAATTAATAATTGAAATGTACATTGTTGTAATTTAGTTAAAAAATAAACTCAGGAACTTTATGACGTACGCTCAATGATTATAATTGTAAATTGGGAGCGCGTTCCTTATTCCTATCGTGACTATGATCAAAGCAATGTGCTCTCTCTTTCATACCTTTAGGTCGTTACATAATTCTTGTTTGCTCACATTTTTGCCATAAAACCGACCAATCATTATTATCGTTAATAACAGTAATTGACTCGGGTTAATCGGCAGTCGAATAATTATGTCATCAAGAAATTGTTATACATTGCGTGAGAATAAAACATTACGTTATTGGCTATTATAACAATCAACATTTCTACGTACCAATGCTCGCGGAATCCTAGTTAATGTTACTAATGAGAATGTCAGTTTGTTTGTTTATAATAAAACACGATTTTGTATTATAGATAAGCTACACGTTTTGACACACGTTTATTTCTTATTAATTTATAACTATGGCAACCGATACCTTTTTTTTTACGTGGGGAAGTCCTACATCGACACGCCACCCTCCCGGGGGAGAGGGTGGGTAGTGTGAGATTCCTACTCACTACAACCCCACGGTGTACAACCGCCGCTTTTGTTGGAGCGGCACGAGATCTCTTGAGCACTAATCGTGCCGCCCCAACGGTTGGCCCGGTGTCAAAGAGCGCCACCGGATCCCGACCTTGTCAGGAGACGACCGTGTACACATCGGTCGTCTCCTCCGTCCGCCGGACCTGTGTAATGGGTACCACGTGTAACCCCAGCGTCCCACCCTTCCAGGCCCGGCGAAGATGGTGGCAGGAGACGAGCAAAACGCCCCCTCCTCCCACTTCCCCTCCGTTGGCGGAGACGGCCGCTCTGAGGGTCCAGCTCGCGAACCCTCTCCGCCGCTACTGCGAAGCTACTGCGTTCCAAATAGACTCGCTGCCGAGCGTGGTAAAAGCCATAAAAGCCACATTGCTTTATTCAAGATTTGTAAAATAATTTTGAAGACTTTTAACGAAATGAAATTATGTATTCTAGAGAAACGCTTGCTGGGTATTAAAGCAAGTTTACCTTTTATACGTATACTTCACTCGCGTTAATTCTATCGTGAATGTTTCACAGTATTAGCGAAGAGCTTTTAACCTCGAGATACCAACATCTACATAGCTCCATAACCCTGATAATGTATATTACAGAATTAATAACTCTATTTTAACAGATGTCTCTATGATTCCTGTTTTCGTAAATATCTCATATTATTCAAATGTAATATCTCGATTTATTTAGAGACATTTAAACATATTTCAATAAACAATCGTAACTAGTATAATTTATTTTTTGGTTAAACAATTATTATTACGTTTATCAAATTAAACATCGCTTTTCAATGAGGACGTCGTCTCATAATCCACTCGCTAAAAGTAATAGCCTAGATTACTTATTATCTGAACAGTCGCCTATCTGCATTGACACTGACGTGGCTTTTATAGAAAATTTCCATCAAAGTCGGTGAAACCGTTTAGCCCGATTAAATAAAATGACAAGAGAACGTGTGTTTTAGGAATTTATTATCCAGAAGCTTATTGGCCGCTCTGCTTATAGCCGAAGTTCAGCCTCAAGAGTTTAATACAAAACAAAGTTAAAATATTACTATAAGGGGCTTAAAATTGTCATCGTGATGATCTAACGGTTTGACCATTGAAATATCGATCCGATGTCCACAGGTTCGAACTCCGGCGCATGTACCAACGATTATTTCTCAATTCGTGTACATTTACTAATTGAAATTGGCAACACTATCGACTGACGGTGATGGAAAACATCGTGAGCAAATCTGAAGCTGAGAAATGTTCCTATACCTTATGTGGGTAAATATAGAACTGTGGATTTCTCAGAGTTTGAAATCGCCAATACGTCGCGTCGTGGGCTGACGTGGCAATTATGTGCATACTATACTTCGGGCCTAAGGTCCTACTGTACGTTTCTAACAAGCTGACGAATATATCTTTAACCAGATGACATAATACGCAACTATACTCAGAGCGATCAAAATGTTTGGTAGCGACTGTAAGGGTAAATAACTGCTTGAATTAAAATAAATGCTGTCGTCATCTCGCAATAACAAATAAACATTTTAATTATAACAAAGATACTTATTGCCGACGTCAATAATCTGTGTAACCGTGCCGTAACGTCGAGCAATCAAAATAAGTGTTTAAGGCTTTCTAGACCCGTCAAATACATCGTAAAGTGTACAAAATGCGAAAAAAAAGAATCTTATACACTTTTTTTTAACTTCATTAGCATTTGACCATAATCGCACTTGAGATACTTTAGAGATACTTTTAAGACGTGTTTTAAAAATGGGTAACACCATAAACGCTGATGCAAACTGGTTCCCAAGTGCCACTGTTGGTACACACTTAAAGATTTTTTTTTTCGAACTGACTACGCTATTGGCCTGACAGCGCTCTAAAGCTTCACCGGACTACTAAGGGGAGCGCTTAAGGCACTCACCCCATTTTATAGCGGCCACTAGTTCAAGAGCAAATGGTGTGCCTTGGTTTGGACTGTACACACTTAACGATGCTTGGCGACAAATATTTAAATTACAAGGTGCAAGCTAGATTCAAGCTTGTAATGTAAGAAGTTGGTGTAAAGGTTAGATATACGAGTACTATATTATGTAACATGTAAGGTAATGTAAGCTTAGAAACAAGCCTACCAACCATATCATGGTTACATCACCATGATTTCCTTTATCAAATGCTCCAACTTAGTGCAGGATTACGAACCTACAACGATCGACTATTGAACAACTATTGAATGCTTAAGTGTGCTTTATCGTATGTGTAACGGAGAGTGCTCTGAAGAACTTTTTGATATGGTGCTCTCATCATCGTTCCAAACTCGCACCACCCACCGTTGGCTGGTTGCTCGTCCACATACCCTAAAGCCCAGTAGAATGACGACAACCGTAAGTTTCTCTAGAAGCTTCATTATGCGCATGCTAACGTTTCCAAACACAAACACGATGTTCTCCCAGGGTTATCAGATGGGATTCATCAAAAAATGATTGGAGCACGCTCTTCAAGGTCGGCAGCACAACAGTTATGCACCTGGTGTTGCAGTTGTCCATAGGCGACGGTAATCATTTAACATAAAATGAGCGGACTGTCCGTTTGCTGCCTTTGGCATAAAATAAAAATCGCCGTCGCTTAGTTCTTCGATATGTATTAAAAAATGTATTATTAATAGTGACGAGAAACTCCGTCTATTTTAATTAAAATTACCCGTTTCCATCGGAAGAGTCAACATCGCGATTGTTCCGTGGGAGAACGAAACACATGCAATCGAATAAGGTTTCAATTTCATTTTCATTTTATACTTTACTTGCCGTTGCCCGCAGCTCCGCATGCGTTTTTTTTTATAATTGTAAATTACTTCTTATAAGATCAGCTATCTGTTAGTGAAAGTTCCGTTAAAAAAAGTTCAAACGTTTTGGAAATAGTACTGCAAACGAAACCATGTGTAAAAGCTAGTCCAAAATAAAAAAGCTTTAATTACTTTTTATAACGTTAGCTAGCTGTCAGTGAAAGTCCCATGAAAATAGGTCGAGTCGTTTTAGAGATAGTACTACAGACGAAGCCACGGATGGCAGCTAGTCTAAAATAAAGTAGCCTATGTTACCCGCTGTAATTTTAACTACCCGTCAGTGAAATTTCTGTCAAAATCGATCCAGCTGTTTCGGAGATTACCCGGAACAAATAGACAGACAAAAAATTTAAAAATTGTATTTTTGTTATCAGTATCGTGTATACGTTCATATCCAATCGGTAAAAAGTCGTTATTTTAATATTACATACAGACACTTCATTTTTATTATATGTATAGATAAGTTTTAACGTTTGACCACAACCTCATCTGATGTTAAATGACGATGTGGTCTAAGATGATAGGACACGCTAAATCTAGAGGATTATAGCTTTCAAGTGCAGCTGCTGGAATACCACAACAGGTGCTTGGCAACAGATTTTCAACTTGAGGGAGGTTAGCAAGCCAGGCAGACTTAGAAGAAGCTCTACCACCGTGCTATAGTTTTATCGCGATATTTTCCTTCACCGAAAGCTCTAACTCAGTTGCAAGAATTGAAATCTACGTAGATCGGCGCAATGTCCGAACCCGATAACGACTACATAATCATCGCTTCCATTTTAATTTATTTTAACTTTTATATTTTACAGTAACATACCAATAGTGTCAAGCGTGAACTGACGACAGATTAAACAACCTTTTTTGTTGTTTCTATTACTAACATTTCGAATTTTCTAATATTATTCTCTCAAGCACTCATCACGCAAATAAAATAAAAACAAACGTTTTTATCGCAGTGGAACGTAACAGCGGCCAATCCATTCCAAGCGGAAGTACAAAGTAACGTCCACTTAAATACTCAGTGATGAATTTACATATAATAAAAATGAAGTGTCTGTATGTAATATCAAAATAACGACTTTTTACTGATTGGATGTGAACGTATATACGATACTGATAACATAAACACAATTTTTAAAATTTTTATCTGTCTGTCTGTCTGTCTATCTGTCTGTTTGTTCCGGGTAATCTCCGAAATGGCTGGACCGATTTTGAAAAAAAATTCACCGACTGATAGTTAAAGTTACAGCGGGTAACATAGGCTACTTTATTTTAGACTAGCTGTCATCCGTGGCTTCGTCTGTAGTGCTATCTCCAAAACAATTGGACCTATTTTCATGGGACTTTCACTGACAGATAGCTAACGTTATAGAAAGTAATTAAAGCTTTTTTATTTTGGACTAGCTTTTAACCATGGCTTCGTTTGCAGTACTATCTCCAAAACGTATGAACCATTTTTAACGAAACTTTCACTAAGAGATAGCTGATCTTATAAGAATTAATTTACAATTATAAAAAAGGCATGCGGAGCTGCGGGTAACGGCTAGTATTAAATAAATATGAGTTTTATTTGGCATTTCAAGCTTTCCTAACTAACAAACCTGATGACTATTTCCACAACAGTTTCAAATGTTATTATCAAAGCAAATGTATTATTTACATGTTTCATAAGAAATAATTTCGCTGACAGCTCACCTGAAATATTTCGACGTCAAGGAAAGCCCAATCGCCCCTCGTCATTCCGAGAGCGTGGGCCGCGAGGAGAAACTCACGAACCAAGGACCCTCTCACGCTTAGGATTACCACTAAAAAATAGTATATTTTATTTAATATTTCACATCAAGCCAAGCTTATATATACTATATAAAGTACGCAAATGTATGCCAATTTGGACCTATTGTAGTAATATGACTAGTACCTTTACTTCTGCATGTGTATATACTTTTAAGGCAACATTACATAATAATTATTTTGAAGGAAAACGTATATTATCGCAAATGAAAATTGAACATACTTTTGTTGTTGTTTTTTTTATAGTCTTTTATTCAAAGTTATATATCGGCCTCAGTTGTATCACATCCCTCTTAGAATTACACCAGGAGAGTCACCAATATGATAGCACTACTAGATCGTACACTTCTTTGCAGCATTCCAATAGGGTTCTGTTAAAATACGGTGATAAACAAATCCAAATATACTCTATTCAACTTTGACAATGAGATGACAATCAGTAAGAATTAAAAATACTACCGCCGCGCGCCTATAAAATATTGCCTGTCATTGATAAGAGCCAAAAATTGTATCATTTATTATGAACGTCGATTATTATGTTGTATACAGACGGCCTCATATTAGTCAATTGGAACGTTATCGAGCTTTTCTATTATAGCCTTTCAATTATGATATATGTAGAATGCGTTTGGAATGCGATAATGTGACTGCCACGATAGCGGATCATAAGCACAATGACATCCGAAACAACCGCGGCCATCTAGAAATGTACAATCCGCTGGCAATCGCCCTTCTCATCACCTAAACCAGTGATTCCCATAGTGGTCCAAGTGGATCCCCAGAGGTCCACGGGGGGCTCGATGCGGGTGTACGTTGGCGTGATAAAGAAATGGTGGTGCACAATGAGTAAGCGGGGGCCTATGAAAATTGGTCTATTTTCGATAGTGTGAAGAACTAACGATGTTGACTTGACTTCATATGGTTGTATAGAACCTGCAGGGGTCCACCAGAACCAGTAAAATTTTGAAAGGGATCTATGAGAAAAGAAACTTTGGAAGCCTCTGAGCTGTACAGTGACTGATATGAAACATGACAAACTAAAACAGAATAACTATGAGGGGTTTATCACCATTGGTGGCAATCAAATAAGGTGGAGACACTACCACCCTGTTTCATTATTACATGCGTACAAGCATGCGTAATCGTGCCACTATTTCGAGTGTTACGTCTAATGCGTGCAGTCAGACATTATCGTCATGTCCTCCCACACGGCAATTCTTCCTATTATTCTTTAAGAAAATAGTAATATAGTACACGTATACAGAATTACCCACTTTTTACATTTTATTATCCAAACTAGCTACCGTCCCCGGCTTTGCATCGGTGTAGTAATAAATACAATGAGATCAAATCTTTCCTTAACAATATGACCACATTATAAAATAAAACTTCAACTGAAGAAGTGAACGTCAATCTGTCAATATTTCTGAAAATCTCCCGCTGTTGCTGCTCCCTCAATCATTATATAATATGAAGATTTTTTTAACCAAAGTCTTTCTCTTTCCCGTAATATTTTAATATTTTTTTTCATACAAGTCTTTCTTGACAGTCGCAAAAACAACAACAACAAAAAAAGAATTAGCCAAATAGGTATAGCCATTCTGAATTGATGCGTTTACATACATTCATTCGACAATTGATTTTTATTTATAGCTTAGAGACAAAACGAATATACAATTTATAAATGAATATTTCTCTCACTTCGCATATTTCAAGGTTATTATAAAAACCTAATACTATAGATATATAATGCACACAAAAATTCAACAATTCTACAAAAGGAACCAAAATATTAAAAAAAATAACTAATTTGTATTAGTTAATATGTATATAAAAAGCGAAAAGTTACTTTTTTACTCGGGGAATATTATATAAATAAAATTGTCGTTGATGCTGAGTGGTCGTTCTATGGAATACTTTTTAATCTAAAAGGTGTTAAAAACATACACGAACTCTAAAAACTTTACAATATTTTTTTGGCACTGTCGTATAGAAATAAAAAAGCGAATCAATCTTCTTTTAAGAAATAAAATATACCACACGCTCGTATGTCATAAAGTGGATTCGAGCTATCTCTCGCACAAAATAAAAGTACTTAATTTCACAAAACATTTCGACTCGCTTTATATAAAAACATAAACGTTTGAACCGTAAACGTGTTTTACTTTGAAAAAATTTCATCCTAGTTCCTTTTTATAGCTTCAATATTCGTAAACCTCTAGATAAAGCAGTGCTCACTCGTGTATGCGAAAGATAACATTTCTTTGAAGCAACTGATTAAAAAGAACAAAGCATTATAACTGAACATTGAAATTTTCTTTGCAATATTTTGTGAAACATAATTTTAATTCGTTGATCAAATAGTAACCTGCGACACAAGGCTCACACAGTTTCGATTAATCCGCAGATAAAAGACAACATTATATGGATAAGATCTTTCATAAGAATATTAGGCAAAAAGCTCTAATGAGAGAAAGTAGAAATCAAGTTGTTTTCTCTCTATCAATTCGTTTGCAATAATCAATAAAAAAATAAAAATTTGGGTTAAAAAATTGCCACCAATATTGGTGGCTGAACAATGTGCACTGGTTGGCATTTCTTAATTTATAATAATAACCCTAACTAACATATATAGAATATATATGTATATAATTAGGAAAAAAGAACAGCTGTACCTATTAAACGAATTCTTCTTTTGGCATTGTAATTATTGTTTGAACGAGGTTTGTGTGAAAGAAAAATCCTACAGAAAAATTAAAAATCTCCATACAAAATGCGAGTAAATGAATGTGATAGAAGACAGTAGGGATATCTTCAAATATATTGACAAAATTAACGTTCATTCATCATCATTGTCATTCTATTTTATTACATGGTCGTACTATGGAGGGAAATATCGAACTATTTCTCAATTTGACCAGGATATACAATAGTCATAGGATCAACGGCAAAGACTGATCTGTGTACTGCTTACAACATAGGCTTATCGAGTTACAAAAAAATATCGTTATCTTTAAAAATCTATTCTTCCAAACGAAGACGACGGGAGAAAAAAGTCTTACTTTTTATATGTCCTTCTTAGTTCCCCCAGGTGGAGGCAGACCACGTATAATTGACTTATACAATATCGTTTAAACCAACATTGTACTCGGTCTGAATATTTCTCAGTTAAATGCCCGCACTGAAGTTCAAGAATCATTTTTATTAAGTTATTTGCACAATATTTACAATATTTGATACTATACAATTTATATAAAAAAGTAGTGTGTACTTATGTACACGCGTTAGAAGTTCTACTTCTTTGGCGTAACAAGATAAAAATCTTTTCAAAATTGTTATCTATCGCCTTATTCTACGTTTGTAGAAAAAACGACACTCACAATAGAAAAAAGGTATTTAATACATACATACTTTTTTTGAATAAAATGTTGACTATAGCTAACTTCAGGGTGTCTGTTTTTCCTGATGGTGTGCGCGCGCATCGTAAAAATTTACTCTCATCATTTTTCCCTAACGCACCAAAAGAAGTATAACTTCAAAAATACATGCAACAAACGGTGCCGCGCACAAAATTTCTAGAAACATCTACACTCTATTTCGTAATTATAAAAAGAATTCCTGATTTTTCTTTACGTTTCAAAAAGTATATGTTCTTATAAGGATTTAATAATATATTTTGAAGATAATAATAGTCTAAACGAGTATCGAATATAATTTGTCCAATCAATATTAAAAAACATGGCTACCACGTATCGTGTACGATTCCTACGTTATTCCTTAATTAAGTCGAGAAAACAAAAACCAATCGTCCAAACATTAACAAGATCAGACCAATCATAAATTAAACTGGCTCCAGTGGGAATTGACGTTTGGAACACTCTTGTTTTAGTCATAAATCGTTCAGATCGTGGAGTTATTATGATAATAATTTAAATCAAATAATCATCTTCGAAGCATAAACAAACTTGAGATATCTTGAAAATAAGGGAATAATATACAATGTTACAAAAGAAAATCATACAATAACAGCAAACATTCAATTACTCAATTCACTGAACGCGTTGACTTTGAACTTCAAACAAAGAAACGTCCGTGTAAGACGTCAATAATTCAATGAATGAGACTGAAATAGAAAAACAGTAATGGAATTCTATTAATCTTACATCAAGTTTAAAACACCAAGTACGTTTAAAATACCAATATTTTCTAACGCTTTTTGGATGAGATCAAATTTGCGTGGATCCTTTTTTGTAGGTGGTAGAGCTACGCTGAAGCTATTACTGGTTTCAACATGAATGGGTCGGCGCGCCCGGGGAAGTACCACCCTCTCACAGAAAACCGACGTGAAGTAACAGTGCTTGCACTGTTGCGTTTCGTTCAGCCAGTGAGAGCGCCGAAGACTCACATATTTAAAAGGCCCGCAACGCACTTGCGACTCACCTGGTGTTACTAGTGTCTATGGACGGCGGTGATCACTTACCATCAGGTGACCCACCAGTTCGTTTGCCCCCTATAATATAAAAAAACAATAAATATCTCCGAATTCACTTCTACGTATCTCAAATAGGTGAATAAGCGGCACAATGTATAAATTAAATTTAAAATTATTTTATCAAATGTATGGATATTATTTATACGTGTTCGCACACTGCGTCGAATGAGCCGGGGCTTTCGGTGAAGGAAAACATCGTGATGAAACCACAGCATGGTGGTAGGGTTTTTCTAAACCCGCCTGATTAGCTACCACCTTAGAATTACAAATCTATCACCAAGCACTTATAGGTGTATTCCAGCAACTACACTTGACAGCTAGTCCTCCTCTGGGTTTAGCGTGTGTTTACCATTTTAAACACCATCGTAGTTTAACATCAGATAAGAATACAGTCATACGCTTAAGCCTATAAAATATATAATAAAGGAGTATGAAATATTTTTCGAACTGTCTACACACCGTTAGCCTGAAGGACCTTTATAGATTATAGATTAACTAGCGGCCCGCTCCGGGTTCGCACGGGTATAAAATATATAGCCTATTGCATTCACTGAAAAAATGATTAAAATCGATCCAGCAGTTTTAATTTATTCATTTGGCAAGTAAATAATTTGCCATAGCAAGATAAATAACCTTATATCTATACGTTGATACAACATATTATATGCTTAAATACACGCGTGCTAAATATATGTGTACATTAACTGATTCCCGCATTAAGTTAACAAATAGTATATTGTTTATTAAAAAATGGCAAGGAGTCAATCGAATCTAAAAATAAATAGTCTAGAACTTTCTGCGAAAAATTCCGCAAGGAATACTCATAGTCCTATAGCCGATACATACCTTTGATGTGGTTGCGCGTTAAAGGAACTTTATTTTCATAATATGTACGTACATATATAAAATGCAGATGATGTATTTGTGATTTGACAATTATAATGAAATCAATAACCGTTGTACAATGTATTGGCGCCAAAATGAGAAAACTTAATGAACAATCATATAAAAATGACAGATTCCAAATTCAAATGTAATATTTTGCTTTTTTTTTTATTGTAACAATATTTATGGCCAGACTAAGTATATATAAGGTGTTAATACCTGTCTTTATAATACATAAGGTCTTCACTAACAACAGCTGAAAATTAAAACGTGGAAAACTAAAAAAATCTTTCTCCATTATTTTTCTTTACCATTACGGCGCAGTTTGCACTTTGCTCGGTTCAGGGCCTAAGTTGAATAAAGCATTTTTGATTTTGAAGAGTTCATACGGAAAACAGGTATCCTGAATATCCATCGTGCTAATTTTAAAAATCGGGTTAAGATCAATTCAAGATAATGAATTTTGGTTGTGAAATTATTTCACTGTTTCTCACATTATGTCTTTCCATGTATTATCAATTAATCAAATACTTCAGGAGATAAAAGATTTGTTGAATATCCACAAACTGTATTTCTTAAATCTTATTCTTATTATAAAAACGCCATGTAAGGCAGATATAAACAACGTCAAGTGTACTAAAGCATTTAATATTACATTACATTTCATATAACATGAGAAATTTACTATTAATATAAACGTATTTGTAAAAGAAAAAAAAAAAGGAAATACCTCTAGCGTACATACTGACGTCACGTAATAGAGAATCGCAAGACTCCCGTTCGTTGCCGTCTAACTCTCTCACAGCCTTCAGTACACCTTGTTTCCTTAGACCCCATTCCAAACTTTTACCTGGACATGAAATAACCATATCAATTATCAACTATAATTAGTTTAAAAGTAGACAAATGTCTTTTGATTATTTATGCCTTAAAGAAATTTCCGTTGCACAATATGTATACGACGCGACGTTGAGTTTACGTCAATCAACTGTAAGTACTTTTAAAGGGTATCCTATTGTGTACAATTTGCGTTTTAGTCCGTCACAGTAGCATTAAATGCTGCCAAGTAATAGAACATTGGAAAAAAATAATAATGTCCCATATATTTTGTATGGAATAACTGCAATACGTAAAAAAAATTGGATCAAAATTAAATTAAAATTAACAAATTTTGGCGGAGAAGTGAAAAACAAATAGTCATTCAAAACGAATCACTCTAATATCTATCTATACATATAATAAAAATGAAGTGTCTGTATGTAATATCAAAATAACGACTTTTTACTGATTGGATATGAACGTATACACGATACTGATAACAAAAATACAATTTTTAAAATTTTTATCTGTCTGTTTGTTCCGGGTAATCTTCGAATTTTTACAGAAATTTCACTGACAGATAGTTAAAATTACAGCGGGTGACATAGGCTACTTTATTTTAGACTAGCTGTCATCCATGGCTTCGTCTGTAGTACTATCTCCAAAACGATTGGACCTATTTCATGGGATTTTCACTGACAGATAGCTGATCTAATAAGAAGTAATTTATAATTATAAAAAAAACGCATGCAGAGCTGCGGGCAACAGCTAGTATGTATATATAAACGCCGCAAATAAAATTAACGTAACGCCACAGGGTATGGCAATTTTGCCCACAGGGGACACCTGACCGACAACGGAATGTATATTTGATTGTTGAAGGTATTGTAAATTATATGTCAGGCATCCTATCACTACACATAATAAAACAAAGTCGTCCACCGCGTCTGTCTATCTGTCTGGATGTTCGTGTTAAACTCAAAAACTACTGAACGGATTGTAATGGTGTCTTCGCCAATAGATAGAGTGATTCACGAGGAAGGTTTGGGTATACAATTTGTCCAGGTTTTTTTATAAAGTGGTTGAAATATAATGATAATTGTTGAAAGAATCGGAAAAAGTCAAGCCGCCTTAAGCGTTTCATGCACGTAAGTATTAATTTTCAATTTATTAATTAAAATACGTTGAATATAATAGTTGCTGTAGAAAAAAGGAACTGTTTCAGTTATTTTTATTGATAACACAAAAGGTCGTCAATAGCTAAAGCTAAACTAAAAAAAAATAGAAGATCTGTTGAAACATAAAGGAGAAAAAAAACTGACCTGTTTTATACACGCTTATATATTATAAGTATAAACCGATGATTTATAAATTAAGTTACGACAAGGTATTTTCTATATAGAAACTTATCCAAAAGAAATGTCTACTACATTTTCTTTTAGAAATTGATTTAGCAAACCCAATTGTGAGACGTGTTAAATCCATTAAGGAAAGTATGAGAAGAATTTCTATTCAAAAAACGTCATTCAGATAAATGAGTTTAGCTATTGTCCATTGTCCAATATAGCTAAAAATAGACGAGTACAGAATACGTACCACTATTTATTAGCTTTCGTTCGGTCGTTGCATTCGATAACTTTACCATTACGTTTACACATTTACTAAATAACGTGTACATTTCATTACACAGCATTTAACTGTGACAGATAAGTAAACGTATTTAGCGCCTTAAAATTGTTGGTACAAGACGTTCGTTTGGTTTAAATCATTTTTATCACTAAATAGTATATCGTTTTCACTGTCCCTATATCGTTATGTATGCTTAAATCTTTTAAAACTACGCAACGGATTTTGATGCGGTTTTTTTAATAGATAGAGTGATTGAAGAGGAAGGTTTATATGTATAATAACATCCATTAAATAGTGGAGATATACTGTTATTTTTGAGGTTTCTAATGTGATGTCGTAAATAATTACATTTTTTCCGCTTACATTGCAACAAACGCAAGCTGAACCCTACGAGATTTATCAAAATAATGTGTGCAGGCCACGGGCAGTAATTAATAAATCAAAACTCCTCGATCGATTTTAATCACTTTCAGTAAATGACATAGGCTATATATTTTATACCCGTGCGAAGCCGGAGCGGACCGCTAGTAAATTATAAATGCAACTGCTTTATTTATTGTATTGTTACTTTATGACATTGGTTAATCGGATACGGAGTAACACAAGCGTGCCGGTTAGTAAAATTTTTAAAACCGTCTAGTTGGTTAACCAGACGATTATACTGTAAATAATATTTTGTATCTGAATCGCGGTCATATATAAATGTATAACATAATCAAATACTGCTTAAATCGAACACTACATTTTTTACATGTCCGCTTTATGTAGAATGCCCAAGAGGCTGTGTAAAAAATCATGACACTGACAACTTTTTTGGGCGTAATTTTGATGTTCCGTTATCTTTTATGATAATCATGACATAACCTATATTAAATGCTCAACGTAACTAAAGAATATAATTGTATAACGATTAATACTGTATTTAATATTAAAAGAATATCGTATATAACCAACTATTTTTTTAATAATGTGTAAAGATATGGTTACTGTGGGCTGTCTATAAACGATATACGATATAGTTCTGTAGACATTTTTAGGATTTACAATTTTGTATTACATAATTTTTTTGTATCTCATCAAGCTTAGCCCGCGTTTCCAATGTAAATGACCGAAAACTCTTTCTTACGACTTCACTAGAAAACATCGACTTTTCTCTACTTTTAAAAATGTTATATACATCCATACTAACATTCTAAATGCGGAAATGAGTTTCTTTTTTTTTGTTACAGTTACATGCCTTACTTACTCTACCAATCATCAAGAGATTTTGCATACACGTTGTCACAGGTATACAAAAGGACAGAGGGTGGTTTAAAGGTGATAGAGCTACGCTGAAGCTATTACTGGTTTCACCACCCTCGCACAGAAAACCGATGTGAAGTAACAGTGGTTGCACTGTTACGTTTCGTTCGGCCAGTGAGAGTGCCGGAGGCCCACATATTTAAAAGGCCGGCAACGCACTTGCGACTCCCCTGGTGTTGCTAGTGTCTATGGACGGCGTTGATCACTTACCATCAGGTGACCCCCTTTTGCCCCCTATAATAAAAAAAGGTACCTTTCGCCTAGAATGAAAGTACTATTCCCGAGGGATATATCAAATCTACTACGCTATACATATAAGCCTTACGGAAGAAAATTTCCAAACGGTAGTGAATACCGTATCAAAATACATTGCATGGTTTCGAAGAACTAAGGGAACACACAGACAAATAAAAAAAGTGTCTTCGTTTTATAATATTTACAGATATATTTAGATAAACAGCCTTCATAAACATTAATTTTATACTCAATAATAAATCTACTAATACGTAAAATATTTAAATTGTGTACATACAAGTATAGTATTTGTTATGAGCACCATATCACTTGCCCCATTTCGCCACCGCAAGAGAAAATACACGCAACGAACAAACATTGTAGTTCCCTAAAGCTTTAATAATATTAAAAAAAACACAATTTCATATTAAACTACCAGGCCCGGCGGACGTTGTCCTACCCTGATATTAAAAAATATATACTTAATGTATGAAATGCTTAAGTTAATAAATGTATTTTATTTGATAAAGATTAATAGTGTATCCGTCTAAATAGCCTTACAATTACCTCATTATATTTCGACGAAAACTCTCAGGCCGCTTGACTTTTTACGATTCTCACAACAATTATATATTATTAAATATATTTCAACCAATTAAAAAAAAAAAAAACTTGACAAATTATATACCTAAACCTTCCCAGTGAATTACTTTATCCAGTGGTGAAGACCGCATTACAATCCGTTCGCTAGCTTTTGAGTTTATCGCGAACATCCAGACAGACAGACAGACGCGGCGGACGATTTCCTTTGATAATATGTAGTGGATATAGGTATCGTCATAAATTGTTTTTTTAGATAAGGTTTAATGGTCTTAAAAGTAGAAAAATCGATCGACATCTATCTATTTATCGCTTTTGAGTGATGTACGCAGACTTTTGATAGAGTGAACCGATGTTAATGAAACAAAGACTAAATGTTACTCGATGATATGCTTTATGATTTTTTCTTGTTGATGTTTTATCATAAAAATTGTACTTTGACAGTGATGCGTCCAAAAACTAACAGACATACAAAAATTTCTAATAATTATGTAAATGTTCCAGATTATTTATTTTTTCCAAAAACAGCTGAAAAGTACAGAGAAACGTTAAAGATACATACTTATTATAACTATGTATGTATGCATATAGTTACAGAAGAAGGAAAAAATGTATTAACTGAAATAAACTTACCGACTGTAAGAGAGAACAAGTCTGATTTATCAAGCAATAAAGCAACGTGCGACCATCCGAACCTCTCGAAGACGCTTGTGAACACCTTCGGCAACCGGCACTGGCAGTAGGACATGCGAGTCAGTGTCGGATATTTGCCCTTATCGTTAAAAAGGGTCTGCGGCTGTGTACAAGAAAATACCATAATAATATCATTATTAATAGATGACTTCCGTACCAAAGATCCGAATTTAGATTTTATTATCGTATTATTTTAGTAACCGTCAGTACGATCTCTTGGGAATGTTTTCGATATTCCACGGAAAGTAAGTGTCTTAACTAAATTAAAATTATACTATGTTTTATTAATTTATATTATTTTTATCATTATTCTATCAAAACAACGTTTTTGAAGTTATATTTCTTTAGGCGCATTAGGGAAAAAAATGATGAGAGTAAATTTTTACGATACGCGCGCACACCGTTACGAAAAACCGATACCCTGAAGTTAGCTATAGTCAACATTTTATGTATTAAATACCCTTTTTCTATTGTTAGTGTCGTTTTTCCTACAAACGTAGAATAAGGCGAAAGATAAAATTTTTTAAAAGATTTTTATCTTGTTACGCGAAAAAAGTATAACTTCTAATGCGTGTACATAAGTACACACACACTTTTTTATAAGAGTACCACTACAGGGCCATAGGCTTTTTCGTGAAGGAAGGTATGGGCATAATCACTACGCCAGTCCATGATGTATTGGCGATTTCAAACTTAGGTCATATTTTTTCACACACGATGGTACTACAAGCACATTTTTCAGGTTCTAATTTTCTCACGATGTCTTCGTTCACAATAAGCCAATAGGGCTACCATTTCAAATTACTGATTGTACGCGATTTCCAAAAGATTCGTTGGTACATGACGGAGTCCGAATCTCAACCCCCTATGAGAAAATATAACAATTTTGAAAATATAATCAAGAGTTCTAGATATTTCCACCTATAAGTAAATTCTAACTTTTTTACCTTGTTTTAAAATTAGTATAACTATACAAAATAATATATAATATACAGATATTGTCCTCTATATGTAGGATTAAGAGATTTTAGTCAAAACAGTGTTCTGCAACATTTCATAATTTGTAACATTTTACCAAATACTTATTATATATAGAATTTTCCAATATCAATTGGTTTAAGCCCATAAAGTCAATTGATTCGTAATTTCTGAGTCCGTAACACAAGTACTAGAGGATCTTAATATGTTACTGCAACATAAACTTAATGTAAATATTAATTAAAATATTGAAATAGTACCTGTGTGCCTTTCCGCAGATTCCGAAGTCTATGCATACGACTGACGACGCTTGCTGGTGCTGCTAGTTCACCTTCAGATGGAGGCTACAATTAAAAGATAGAAAACATTCTCAAGTCAGATCAAATCAAAAATACTTTATTCAATTTAGACCCTAAGAAAGGACTTATTAACTTACCATACCGTAATAAAACATAAAAGTACCATTAAAATTCTTAAACTACAAGTCTGAAATAATGAGTCCGAGTTTTCAATTAAAATATCATGGTTTATAATTTGAATTTTGACCTTTAACCCTTGGATTACTCTTTTTTAGGACTTTTATTTAGGACAACTTGCAAATAAGTCTTCATAATATTCCAAAGAATGCACCATGATCCAAAAGCACTGAGATTAAGGTTTCCCACAAAACTTTACTATATTATTTGTTCCGACACATTCCATGCATATAACATGTCATGCATATTTTCAATTTTGTCGCATATGAATTTTTAGTACTCTCTTTGCTAACTATCGCGTCTGTATTGGAAGTCTGCAGTGAAGACTTAAAAATGCGTCCCTGGAGTCACACAAAGGTACCAATTCTCTTTCAAAGGTTTACGTGTCTTCGATTGCATAACAGAATATCAGTTTGAAGCGATGATGGCTCAATGAGCTGGAGCTTTCGATGAAGAAAAACAGTATGATGAAACCATAGCACGATGATAAAGGCTTTTTCTAAGCCTTACTATATATCTACCACCCTCAAGTAAAAAATCTGCTACCAAGCACATGTTGGTGTCTTCCGTTAGCTGCAACTTAGAGGCAGACTCCACTAGTTTTATCATTTGACATCAGGTGAGATTGTCGTCAGACACTGAAACCTATAAAAATATGTTTAATTGCTTTAAATAATATCTAAAATATATAAATCTTATTACAAAACTAACATTAGGCATTGCTGTAATTATATATTGTTACAAACTGGTGCATCGGACATCATTGTCATCAAAATGATTTTGTTGTTTGTCTGATGTTGATTTACACCTGAATTAATAACGGTGGGCTATTTGGTTAATACAATTTTATTATTACTACTTAGCCCTTAACAAAAAGCGTGATGATATGTAGTCTAGACAGTATTTCAAGACGTTCTCTATCTACCACTAAACGTCTCGTTAAAATCGATTACGTATTTCAATTGTATTGATACGCAGGTATAGACTATAGAATTATATTGGATGTCATAAAATATGTATACTGTAAACAATATTCATACAGTGTCGTATGGCCTCCGGAAACACTCATATTAAAGAGCACTCATAGTAATTCGACGTGACCTACTCTGGTTTACTATAAAACCTTGCGACTCGCGGTGTCTATTAACTCACACATCTATACATATAAATAAAATTGGAGTGTCTGTTCGTAATATCAAAATAACGACTTTTTACTGATTGGATGTGAACGTATACACGATACTGATAACAAAAATACAATTTTTATCATTTTTCTTTGCCTGTCTGTCTGTCTGTTTGTTCCGGGTAATCTCCGAAACGGCTGGACCAATTTTGACAGAAATTTCACTGTCGGATAGTTAAAATTACAGCGGGTGACATAGGCTACTTTATTTTAGACTAGCTATAATTCGTGGCTTCGTCTGTAGGACTATCTCCAAAACATTTGAACCATTTTTCACGAAACTTTCAAAAATCTTTATTTCTAGGAAACTTTACAAAATCTTAGCTTTAACAATGGCCCCAAGCTAGGCAGTGCCTGTGTCATGGAAGCCTAATATCTAGGTGATTTAGCTGATGGTGGCGCATTTTAACTGAATGGTTAGATAAATGGAAAGGCAAATTAATGAATGGGACATTTTCATATGCCCCTGTCCAGGATACTACAACCTTTTCTTGACATAACTATGAATTAGAAGCACACTAGTTTGTTTTCGACAACCTGTAATAGATTTTCAAACCATTAAGCAATCACACGACTTTGAACAAACGTCACGGGCATCACGGTCGGTGCGAAATACAGTTGTCACCGCATCATTTGTCTCTGAATTCCGGGATTAGAACAGTCACAGTTGTTGTCGAATTAAGGACATTTTGTAATAAAACTTTCTCTTACTATTTCAACACAATTTCTAAACTAAAGGGCTGGTATGACATGATTAATATTAGTAATAGTTATTGTGTAGTCCAATATATTTTTTTAACGTGGGGAGATCCATCATGGAGACGCCATCCTCACAGGGGAGAGGGTGGGTAGTGTGAAACTCCTACTCACTAAAATCCCACGGTGTACATCCGCCGCTTTTGTTGGGGCGACAAAAGATCTAAGCCAACAGTTACTAGTTCAATTCCTCTACAGGAATGACTTTAATGTGACAAGCATTATCGTTATTTCTTATTTATATGTTACTAGCGGCCCGCTCCGGCTTCGCTCGGGTATAAAATATATAACCTATGTCATTCACTGAAAAAATGATTAAAATGGATCCAGTAGTTTTGATTTATTCATTACTGCCCGTGGCCCACTACGCGTTAAATTTGGAGTAACCTCAAAAATAACAGTATTTCTCCACTATTTAATTTATGTTATTATACATATAAACCTTCCTCTTCAATCACTCTATCTATTAAAGAAAACCGCATCAAAATCCGCTGCGTAGTTTTAAAGATTTAAGCATACATAGGGATATAGGGACAGAGAAAGCGACTTTGTTTTATACTATGTAGTGAAGAATATTCTAGTAGTATCTATGCACGATTCGATTGAGGAAGCTGACCGCCATACCTATACTTTTCGCAAGGCGGGAATGCTTGCGCTACTGTATTCTGTTCCGAAATGTATGGTTGGAATTACTATAATGTCATATAATACTGTTAGTAATACTTTATTCATAATACAGTTATCAATAAAACAGGTGATCTAATCAGATCAGATCCAAATGCAATAGGACAAACACTCCTCTTTTGCGAAAAATATAGGTATGGAGGTGAGCTTCCACAGTCAAACCACGCATAAGTTCTACCACTATAAACGTTCCTAACGTCTAAATAAGAAACAACGATAATGCTTGTCACTTCTGTAGAGGGATCGAACCAGTAACGGGTAGCTGTTAGCTTAATAGTAGGACTTACTAGTACTACACTACGAGGTCCGTGAGATCCTCGTTTTAAATTCCAACATTGCTAGATTTAGTACTACTTTTATATCTGGACGCTGTTAAAATATAGCACAACTGTTTACATCAATTTAGCTGTGTGGTACCGACAGAGTAGAATACCACCAGCCCATATCTTCCCATGGGTATCGTAAAAGGCGATTAAGGGAGTGTGAGATAGTACTGACCCCTTGTAACCTTTTCACTGTGATACTGTACCATCTATCTGAGTACTTCTCCGGTCGTAACGGTTACCGTTCCACTGGGTTTAGAAGAACAAGGATGAGTATGTGCGCCTGTCTCTTGCGCGTACACTTGTGCACCTTAATATATCCTGCGCATCTGACCGCTTCCATTACTGGACTCCGAGTATGCAAAAGTCCTGTGTTTCGGTCGCCATGACCGAAATCGGTCGGAATCATCATATCAACTAACTGTTTTGAACATGTTTTGAAAAAAGCCACCACCTGAATACGTCCATAAAATCCTGGTCACTCAGTGTCAATTTTCGCCACGGCACAAACTATTTCTATATAAAATACGACTTATGCAAAACCGAAGCAAAAGCTTGTGTAGTTGGAGATGTTAGCATGATTTTAATGTATTCACTTTTACTGTCCTTGCATTATTTAACCCTATAACACTATTATACCCTATAAAGTTGAAGGCATCTTACGTAACATAGCTTGGTTACTGTGTATAAATGCATGGATGAAATATAATAAAACGAAGCTTGAAATCTGCTATTTCAAAAAAAACTGCTCGGAAGCCGCTAATAAAAGAACCGCCATTTTATTGGAACACTGAAATATCACAAAACACTTTGTAATAATTAAGTACTTTCGCCAGCTAGCCTCATTAATGTGAAGGCAGATTAGAAAAGCTTTATTGCTCACTACACTGTATTGTACCTTAATAGCATACAATTAATATTGAGCACTTAAAAAAAACAACAACAACAAACGAAGATAAAACAGGTCAGCATCTTTCTCTGCTCCATTTATTAACCAATTTCCTTTACTTTTTATTGTTCAGCAGCTATCGCTGAGCTTTGGTGTTATCGATAAAAAATTGTAAATATTATTTTTATCCATACCATTATCGAATCGAATCCTTTCCTTATAAGTCTCTATTAGCCATACTTCACGCTCACATTACATCACGCTATTTTTTTATACATCTATATTTGTACAATACTCAAAAAAGATTTTAATATGTATAGAAAAAATAATTACAGCTATATAATTACAACTATATATCTTATTATAATCGAATCTCGACAAACAGAGCTCGGTCAATGGCATAATGAAAAAACAGAACACACAAATCTATAGTACTCGTCAAACTTTTTGACCGCTCTGAATGTAGTTACAAAGAACACAAATTTAGTTATAAATACGTATAACGTTATATGTATAACATCGAGACAACTTAAGCATAAATAAATGCCAATTTTAGATTCATATAATAATATTTTAACATCGTTTTTTATTAAACTTTTCACTATGTTACGCGCAAGCCTGAACTTACGGCTATGTTCAGAGCGGACAAAAAGATTAACGAAAAATTAAGTCTTTTCTCTTAACATCTTGATGACGGAACGCAACTGCCAATGCTACGGCGTCAGCCAGTTTTCGTACCTAATTGACTTATATATTTGACTAGCGGCCCGCTCCGGCTTCACACGGGTATAAAATATATAGCCTATGTCATTCACTGAAAAAATGATTAAAATCGATCCAGTAGTTTTGATTTATTCATTACTGCCCGCGGCCCGCACGCGTTAAATTTGGAGTAACCTCAAAAATAACGGTATTTCTCCACTATTTCATTTATGTTATTATACATATAACCCTTCCTCTTCAATCACTCTATCTATTAAAAACAAAACCGCATCAAAATCCGTTGCGTAGTTTTAAAGATTTAAGCATACATAGGGGTATAGGGACAGAAAAAACGACTTTGTTTTATACTATGTAGTGATAATGAAAATTATAGATATTCTTCAATAAGGAGGATTGGTTTCCAAAGTAGCTAAAAGGAGACTGTCTATTTAAATCTGTATACATTAGGGTGTTTTTTTTAAATGACTAGAAAATTCACTTTTCTACGAATTTCTCAACAATTTTTCTCGTTGGTGCAGCCATTAAGAAAATAACAAAAAAATTCTACAAAATTTGACTTTAGTGACCTGTATTGCCACACCGATGTGAGTTACATTTAAATTTCAATAGGCACTATTGAAGAGTGCTCAATCCCGAGTAAATTCGAACGATATGACAGCACAAAGTGCCGGCGAGTTATGATTATTAAAAAAAATACAATCAAAGTTTACGTGTATTTTCACGCACTGAGAAAGTACTTAGAAATTAATAATTAAAAACTCAAATTTTCGGACAATTTTTATTTACATATTTCCAACAAAATTTAACTTAGGGACCGAAATAAAAAAAAACGTAGTCGTTAAAAATAGCAGCCTAGTATACATATATACCTACTGAAATGGTATATGCTTAAATAAATCAGAACAGGCGACCTTTATATTAAAGCATAAAAGATAAGTAAGAATCGAAACAAAATCGTTGATGCGAAACGACACGTGGAATGATATTACAAAGGCAGACAGCGGGGTCGAGATGCGTCATTACTTTTCAATCCACTTGTACAGTCGCCGTATCAATGTCAAGTTCGCTGGTGACGGGCTTTCACGGTGATTTGTTCGTACCCTTGACCAAAGAGAGACAATCTTGCGAGTCTTACTACTGAGTATGCCCTCGGGACTCGTTGAACGCGGCAATGATGAGCACCGATGCTTCCTTTTTCTACCTTTTATTTTATTGTCATATTTTTTCTTTAGATAAAGTTTTCTTCGTATTTTTGTTTTATTTAAGACGATTATAATAGCGTAACCTTTAAGCTTATTCTTTTATGTAACTATCACCAACCACAAATCCTATTAATAACATAAACAAGCCGTTACCCGCGACTTTGTCTGTGTAGAATTTAGCAAAAAAAGTTTGATCTAAGTAAACGTGTGGTGGGCACGCGCCATCTTGGACACTCCTTCTTCGTTTTATTATATTTGCGCGTAACCCTATGTTTTAATAAAAGTTACCACGTCACTCCTTACAGCATCAGCTTTCTTCCAGTGAAAACCCTTTCAAAAAGAGTCCAACCGTTCTGGAGATTAGCCGATACATTAACAATTTTGAATAACAGACAAAAATGTATATTTATTGTTAAAGTATAGAATACCGTAAGTACAATTTTTCTACCTTCGTAGGGACTCACAGCACAACACTTCACTTTACTTTAACTTTTATTTGGGTTCTATATACATAAACTGAGAAGGATATACGATTAAACTTAAATAAACAACACCACTATAAACGATCGGTCCGAGCTATATATTTTTAAAAGATGCTACCGTAAGCGCGTGCTAAGTCGCTCCATGCGCCATCTATTGTTTACAATATTAAATTGGACACCGTATATACTTTCATATTCATTTAGTAAAAGGCCGTTATTTTGAGTTTACACACAGACACTTCAATGTTATTAGGTCTACCGGAAAGTACTGTCCGTTTGTATGATACAATTTTCGACGTGTACTCACATGAGTATTTGGCACATGATCGGTTCTCTATTTGTATTCCTTGATGTCCATAAACTGACGTCGCCAAATTAATGAAAACAAAGTTGATTCTAGTTAGTCTTAAGAGGGAAGCGATAGTGTATTTATTATTACTACTGATAAAGTTAATTTACGTCGCTGTAGTTAATAAATATAACCTGCCGTACTCACGTAAAATATATATAGTAAAAGACACAATAAGACCTACAAAAGGAAATCAGACTAAAATAGGTCGAAAACTTTCACGTATAAAATTTGCACGCAATTTCCTCAGCAATAGAGTAGTACTAAACTGGAACCGATTACCTGATGAAAGAGTACCTGTTAATTCAGTAAACTAACTTTAATAAGTGAACATCTATAGTAATAAAAATATCTAAAAACTTCGACACTGTGTGATATAGACATATCATTTTTTTTTTGTTTTATTTTTACAATACTTGGTTGTTACGTAAGACAATTATCACGATATTGTAAGCGACGCAGACGAAATCGCTGATATCAGCTAGAGTAATATAATAAACAAAGACGTTACACTGCGGAAACCATCCGTAATTCATATATTATAACTTTCACCCGCGGTTTCGCTCGCTTTAATGTAGATTCTACCTCTATCCCTAGGAAACGACAGTACTTTTTCCTAGATTAACGTTGTTGTATGTCTTTTCTTTATCCCTGGCAACACCTATGCGAAATTCTATGATGATCGGTGGAGTAGTAGGAGGTAGCACACCCAATACATTTTCAATAATATAATGTATGCTCGCAAAAAATACAAAAGTTAGAATTGTAGTCCGGTGGAATTGTAGAGGCCTGACGAAGCCAACAGTGTAGGTCAGTTCGAAAAAAAAAAAATACAAATGTTAGAATTAGTAAAAAAAATCGTTACAACTTAAATACTCAAAACAATCACAAATTGAGCGTCCCGTAACTCAGGTTTAGTAAGATCAATAATAGTGTTAGGTTCTACAACAAACTCCTAAAGCACATTAGCGTTTTGATGGATGTCAAAGTCAAGCACAATGTCACGTGGCTTTGATGTGAAAAGGTTATCTAGAGCGAACCAATATATGAACGATGGTGAAGTCTGCAAATAGCACTCCTCTCTGTACATCCGGTAAAACGATTGGAAATATAACATTATTATAAAATATGCAAGATAAAAAATATAAAGCAGATCGAGTTTCTCGCCGCGCTTTCTCGATAACTGGATTGTTTTTCGAACCGGCGGTACTTTGAACGTTCATAAGCACATTTCCAGGGCGTAAATTGAAAAAGGTATTTTTGATTTGATTTAATTTAAGTCATAACACCGTAGGAGATAGAATGTTCAAGCTCAAATACATCAAACAAATGGCAGTGAAATATTTTTTTTTGTTACTTTTAAGGCTAATAATAACTTGTGTTTACATTTTGAGTATATTAGTTAATTACTTCAATCAAAACAAAAGAATGAAATCAATTTCTATAACTAAAACAATTTAATGTACTTATTAAGAAGTTTGCAAGAATACCTAATCAATTTTATTTATTTAATAGTAAATAGTTTTATCTTGGGTAACGCGTGATCCTTCAATTTCCAAGGCGATTAAGTCTCCCCTCTCACATGTATTATATAAACATCTTGGAGTATATGTATGACATGACATATTTGTTTCAATGAAATAAAACAGATGATTCTCTCTCTCTTTCTGTGTACGTACTATACCAAAAATGGCTAATACTTACTTCTTTGTAACGAGCTGATGAACAATATTACTAACCAGACGTTACCCACGACTTCGTTAGCATGGAATTTACCAAAAAAAAAAAAACAGCGAAAACGTGCGCGCGGAGCACGTGCTCGCGCTGCATGTTTATTTTATTACATACTAGCAGGACCTGCGGATGTCTTGATAATAAAAAATATATACTTATGTGCATGAAACGCTTAAGGCGGCTCGACTTTTTCCTATTCTTTCAACAATTATCATTATATTTCAACCAATTTACAAAAAAACCTTGACAAATTATATACCAAAACCTTCCCCGTGAATTACTCTATCTATTGGTGAAGACCTCATTACAGTCCGTTCAGTAATTTTTGAGTTTATCGCGAACATCTAGAGAGACGCGGCGGACGACTTTGTTTTATAATATGTATTGATATATTTCTTAAATAAAACGTCGAACGTAAGCTGACCCATATATCGTCATCATCAGTTATCTGCTAGTGAAAGTCCCGTGAAAATCTCTCCAACTGGTTTCGGAGATTATTCGGAACAAACAAACAGATAGACAACAAATTTAAAAGATTTATATTTTTAGTAAATACAGTCTATACTTTCATGACTATTTAGTAACGTATACCGTTATTTTGACATTACAAACAGACACTTCAATTATGTCTATTTGTATAGATTTTGTTGTGTTGGTATTATGTTTGGTTAATTTTTAATCAATAAATACTCATTAATAGATTGCACACAAATTACAATTCAAATTATTACAAAGAAATTATTTTATTTTATTATAAGAATATTTCCAAAAAGAAAACTAGTTTTCTTATATTCGATTAAATTTTACTGATAAATTTTAATTAAAGTCAAAGAGTTTTTGTCAGGTTCTTAATCCATCATGTAATGACTTGTATGTTTTTTATTCATAATCTTCTTGTCTTATTTGCCTCCATGTTTTGTAATATTAATGGAATTTTGCGTAATATAGCTCGGTTATTGTGCACAAGTGAAACTGATTGGTAATGATACCACGGAGCATGAATTCTGAGATGCCACGAAGACTCCCGGAGAAGTTCTAACAGGAGAGTGACCATCTTGTTAGAACATTGAAATAAATACTTTTATTATAGTTGCCTACTCGACAATGGCAGTAATAATTTAAAAGATTGTTTGCCAAAAGTCAAAAAAGAATAATAACTCATTAATAAAAGAAAGTGTATCTAATTGATTCCAGCAGACTGAGATTTAGAAACTAATTTCTTAAATACAAAAAACAGAATAATCAATTGTAGCTATGTGTCCGGCATCAGGCATTTTGAGTATTTCAGTAATTAATCTAAATGCTACCTTGGCCTTTAAACTCATCTCCGGGGAGCGATTCGACGGAAATCATCGGAACAAACCTAAAATAATTACAAACATGCCATTTGAAACTTAGTTATATTGAGAATCTCGGACTCCATTCATTTATGTTAACTATCTTCAACATTTTATACAGAATTGTTACTGAATATTTAACATATATACATTTCAAAACATATATAATCTGTTACATTACAATACTATTACAATATTTACAATGCTGTTACAATCTGTGATTTACAAGTATTCAGTAATGATATATCACGTACTTATGTAAACACAAACCTTTAATAACCGTTCTCATTATTATTAATATATTTATATCGAAAATTCTTTGAAAAAATTATGGCTATACTTGTTTAAGTTTGGTACACCACCGTACATAGGATATAAAGCCCGACATAGTAACTAAGTATGTCTAGTATTTTCTTAAGTCTAGTCAGTACAAATTTCACTTTCACTTTTCACGGTAACTGTTATAACGTAGTTACTTTGCAGTAGAAATAATACTTGAAAATTAAAACCAATTCTATTTTAATTTATATGTATAAAATCAAATGTTTTCATCGCTGCTATTTCACAGGTCTGTGATAAGTCACACTAAGTGATACATATACACCAGCTATATTTCACATGTGCCGATTACTATAATGCATTTATTTTCCACTGCCATATGTCCTTTCGGTGAAATGCAAACGCCCTTATTTAAGTGCCTACGTGCTACCTCTCGATTGTTTATTACCAGTCAGGTAGATTAGAGGTTTCACTTTTAAAAAACACCGTGTGGAAACCTGAACCTAGGAATGTTCTTGTCATTGTATGATGCAAAACGTAGAACTATGGATTACTCAGAGTTTGAAATCGCCAATACATCGTCGACTGGCGTAGTAATTTTGTCCATACTTCACTTAGGGAAGAGGCCAATGGCGCTGCTGTGGGTCTCTTACAGGCTGGTGATGACGGTGATAAAGTTTAGCCGGCTATAGTAATGCAAGTGCCGGAAAACTCTTTCTTACGTCGTCATTAGAATACATCGATTTTTCTATACTATATATAAGTATAATATAATGTATTATACAGGTAAACCTTCCTGAAGAAATTGTCTAAACCAGTGGTGGGCAAAGTTTTTTAATGGCGGGCCACAATGTTTAAGAAATTCTAGAGGAGGGTCAGAATTATAGAATTAATGCATTTTATATTAAAGCTTTTAAAAAACAAAATACCTTTTACTTTACAATTATAAACGTCAAATTTTATTTTTCGCGCCTAAAATACTGACTAGAATATTTAAGATGGATGGACCCTTGGAATCAAAATCCGTTATTTATTTTAGAAGAGCTACGACAACATAGACTGAAGGAAAATGCGACTTAGTTTTATACTGTTTATATTGATTGTTATTTATATTGAAGTTGAGGAGTAATAGGTTAGCATGTTACGGGCATATTATGAGAAGAGATGAAAGTCATATAACAAGAAAAGTTTTGAGTATGAAAGTGGACGGATGTAGAGGTAGAGGAAGACCGAAAAAGGTGTGGATGGATAGTGTGGAAAATGATATGTGTATAAAAGGTGTGAATACTGAGATGGCATCTGACAGGGGAGAGTGGCAAAGGAAACATGTTGTACCGACCCTACTTAGGTGGGATAAAGGTAAGATGATGATGATGATGATGATTGATTGTATAAACTATTGTGTTGTTTCACAGAACCACGATGCAAGTGACACTTTTGTCCGATCGCACTTCCATATTGGCCTTGGCTGCTCTGCTGAGCGCCTTACACTTTACCCATGCTCCGCAGCCGGCTGTGTCATACTATAGATGGATGAAAAAATTTGAAGGCGATGTAAAAAATATATATCACTTTAAAAACATTCTAAGCTACTTCCTCTAGAGAATCAGCGTTAGTAATTAAGCTAAAGATTGGCCACCGAAACGACATCAAGGCAAACAACACGGCAAACAAAACAACGAATTAAAATGCAATTAGTTAACTAGTAGTATAAAGAAACACGATCAAGTAATTGCCTTAAATCACGCAACTTGTTTCCAAGTTCCATCATTTCGTACAGTTTCAAATACCGCTCGAGTATATAAGTTTTCCGTTTATTCCCTTATTTTGAAGTGGCTGATGCCAGATTCGGAAGATTATCTTACTTTGCGTAGCAAACAAACGCATTTTATGCCATCAAATATCACCACTGTTCAGATAGTAAAATCTTCCGAAGTAATATCTGTTGTTGTATGTTATATCCAGAATATTTTTAAATGACTAATTAACGCACACGACCTCGTTCTCATGAAATGTTTCTAACGTCTTATTGGAGTTACGTTTTTAATAAAGTTATACATCTTTTGGCGCGTTGGGGAAAAATGATGAGAGTAAATTTTTACGATGCGCGCGAACACCGTCACGAAAAACCGACACCCTGAAGTTAGCTATAGTCAACATTTTATTTTTAAAAATTATGTATGTATTAAATACCTTTCTTCTGTTGTTAGTGTCGTTTTTTCTATAAACGTAGAATAAGGCGCGAGATAAAATATTTGAAAAGATTTTTATCTTGTTATGTCGAAGAAGTATAACTTCTAACGCGTGTACATAAGCACACGCTTAATTCTTTTTTAATTTAATTATTAATTTAGGTAACAGTAATTTTGTCATTAGTACTTAAACAAAAAAATATAAAAGAACTGTTTAATTTTATCATTGAAAGACTGGTATGAAATATATAGATAACATTGTAAAAATACTCAAACAGACAATAAAAGTTTTGTCAAAATCGGTTCAGCCGTCTCCAAGATTAATTCGTAGAAACAACATATATTAAAATTTTATTTCCATATATAGCTTACTCATTAATATTGTTTGAATAATTACTGCAAGAACATACGAGTACATATATAAACAATGGTAAGGCTTTAACACTGAATAAAATACTATACAATTCAATGCTTCTGACATTTTAACAATTCTATCGCCATTAACAATTTATCTTGGTGTCAAGATATACCAGTCACTTCGCTAACTAACTTTTCATCCACCACACCTTCAGAGATTGATTTCCTAAATAAGTGTTGCTTAAACTTAACAAAGGTAAAGGACTATGCACATTGGTTCGGTAGACGAGTAGACAGCTTGACCGGGCTGTCGTCGTGGCCAGGGCGTCCGTGCAGGAGACGTGCAGGGGACAGAGGATATTAATAAAGTATTTTATTAATACTTTATAGGTAAGCGTTTGACCACAATCTCATCTGATGTTAAATGATGATGCGGTCTAAGTTGGTAAGACACGCTTAACCTAGAGGGAAAGACTGGCTGTCAAGTGCAGCTGCCGGAACACACCAACAGGTGCTTGGCGACAGATTTTCAAATTGAGGGTGGTAGCTCGCCTGGCGGACTTAGAAAAAGCCCTACTACCATGCTATTGTTTATTAAGTATATTTTTGAAGAGACAAAAACATCTTAAGAAAATCTTATTTCTATAATGAGCAAAAAAACACCGCTCACAGGATGCGCTTATCGTAACTAACGTGGCGTCTAGTTTCTTATAACAAAAAGCACCTAGTTGCACTCTTAATAGGGGTTTGATTTATAACAAAACGTAAAGTAATATAAAAGTATACTAAAGCTACAAAAATAAACACTTTAAAATCTTTACCTAACAACAGTTTTTTTTTTTTTATATTATATCCACACACAATCGAAAGTGTGTTATCATCATGCTTTATCCGTTTTTAGATAAGTAGAAACACATAAATAATTATCGCAGCTATAAGTCGAATATAATATTTTTCCTAACACAACGTAATAGAGTAAACAGCATTGTATAAGTTATTCAATGTATACGGCGCATTCGGTTACGGAAATAAGACAAGGCCTACGAGGCTACATCAACTGAAAAGCGCGAACGACGAAATCAAACCGCGACTTGTAAAACTTTTATATTCTTTTTGTTATTTCCCTCTCAATTATTGTGCGTTCGACTTTGCTACTGATTTTTTTCTTACATTATGCTTGGGAGTACGAAATAATATGAATACAAAATCAAAAATAATTTATTCAATTGAGGCCCTAAGAAGGCGCTTATGAACGTGAAAACTACTGCCGGTTCGGAAAACAACCCAGTCATCGAGAGGAACCGACAAGAAACTCGATCGGGTTTGTCTTTCTAACGTATATATATGTTTACATATAATACATTGCAATTTTTTTGTGGATGCACAGATATGAGTCAATTCTAGATATCACTATCGTTCAGATATTGATCCACTCTATAAAAGCCCTTTCACACCAAAACCTGCTTGACATGGTGCTTAAATTTACAGCCCAGTAAATCGGTAATCTACTTTGAGACATTGTTATAAAAAAACAAACGCTATTACCTAAAAAACTGTTACTGGTTTTACTGAGTCTGAAACATTGGACGACCAGTTTGTCACGGTTTCTAGTATTTAGATCATGCCGGTCTTTTACAAAACCCAGTTTTTCGAAGTTTTTGCGAACCTACATTAAATTATCGAGAATGTATTGGGAAGGTAGCGATTAAGATACCAAATTCCTGAAATTTACTCTTTAATGATTTACGAGGTCCCATATTGTATATTGCACATGTATATTTTATAATATCTATACCCTGCACTCGTTTATTATTATTATATCGGCATTATTATTTGCTGTATTCAGTATTACAGTTATAGCACAATGGGTATCATATAAATATTTGCGTTATTTCGTTCGCGTTTACATAGATTTGTTGTAATTTTTTTTTTTATATTATAGGGGGCAAACGAACAGGTGGGTCACCTGATGGTAAGTGATCACCGCCGTCCATAGACACTAGCAACACCAGGGGAGTCGCAAGTGCGTTTCCGGCCTTTTAATATATGTGGGCCTCCGGCGCTCTCACTGACCGAACGAAACGCAACAGTGCAACCACTGTTACTTCACGTCGGTTTTCTGTGAGAGGGTGGTACTACCCCGGGCGAGCCGATTAACATTCGGGTACAGTACATTTATTTTCGATAAATGATACCCTATTTCCTTTTCTTCTATGCCCGTGACAAAGTATGTTCAAAGCTTCATGAGATCGAACAGATCGATTGAGTTGTTATGCTAGTCCCATACCTGCGCGACGAAGTTTCGGTCACTTGTGCCGCTAAAAAGTAACCTCAAAATTAATTCCGATAAAGGCGTAGAATAACGTTTACACACCATTGTCATTTCAATAGTAACTCGAAATTAGCGTCTCCAAGTTCCTTTGATGTGTGTAGAAACCGCGGCCCCAGTTATAGTGGTGCGTGTATCGTCACACAATACGATAGTTGGTAACGCATAACGATAATATCTTCCCACATCTGCATTTACTCTGACCATAGACAAAACTTCGTGCCGATACACGCAGGTACGGGAGTAGCATTAAGGCGTGTAACAAAGAAACAAATAAATTCAGTCGCATTAATAATATTAGTAAGATTCAGAATAAAATGTTGTAAAAACTTGAATAATTATTTAGCTGGATCACATCAATTCTCGTAATCGAGACAATGACATGTTAATGGCATACTTTTTGCTTTAGCGACATGTTTTTAAGTATTTAATTAATTAACGCTAAAGTAAACAGAATACGAAATTTGATATGTCTGAACCACGAAGGTCAACACAGAACTACGTTCTGTAATTGCGTTTTATTTCTTTTTCTCGTAACCTTATTATATAATATTTAAAACATATTTATTTTATATCAGGGCCCGAGAAAGTGAGCAAAATTATCACTGTTTAAGCTTATCAAAGGTAAAGGATAATCGGACACTTGGACTCACCTCACTCACTTCGACACTTGGAATCGTTCCCTGTCTTGTCTCACTCTCTAGAGGTTCATATTACAGTTTATTTTCACTTTTGATGGATTTTAAGGGAGCACTCGCGCGGCGATGCGAACGTTATTTTTGGTTTTTCGAATTTGTGTCAAAGCTTCGTTACACAGGTGTCGCTAGTGCCGCGTGAATCGTGCGTTCGTGCGTTTTGTTTTACGCAGGGAAAGGACAGAAAGGATTAAGCTTGTCCAATCACCATCACATCAGCTTGTACAGAGTTAAAGGAAGGTCACTCACCAATCCATTACTCACCACGCCAGCCAGCCTAAGAAACTGAGAAACGCACAGTTCTATATTTTGCCCGATACGGTGGTACAACGAAAACATTTCTCAGGTTCAGATTTCCTCGCGATGTTTTCCTTTGCAGCCAACCGAAATTGTTACCGATTTAAATTAGTAAATGTACGCGATTTACGAAAAAATCATTCGTACCTACATGCCGATGTTCGAACACGCGGACATTGAATGGACATTCCACCGTCCACCACGAATTTATAGCGAAAGAATGGCGAATACTAAAACATCTTCAACCACATCACCAGTTATGTCAGGATGACTGATCCCAATACGTGGTAGATCAAAGAGAGTCATTGTGCCTGGTTTATTCACCGTGTATAGGTAACGATACAATCGGGGTAGTAGATCCCTACCAACTACTTTCATTATTAGATGTACACCTAATCCTGCTAACTACCACGGGTGTTATGCCTAATGTCTGATAGTCTACGCTTTTACAAATTAAAATAAGATTTGAACATCTAGTATTTTCTTCCTAATAAAATAAAGAAAGACATCAAACTGCAATAAGTCCTCTCAAGTAAACTTAGCCATTAATTAGTTTCAGTTGCAAATTATTGCATACCTGATCTCCCATTCCAGTTATGATTGGCGTGTTCCAGTATGCTGCAAGTCTCGCCACAGGTTCCAGGGCGAAAGCGCAAGCAGGTCCAATGAAGGCGATGACGTCATCTTTAAAATGCATGTCCGCAGCTAGCCCCGGAGCTATAGCGCCCGAACACGACGGGTAACTGTTGAGAAAATGCAATCTAAGTAAGTTTTAGGAATATTAAATACATCTCCGGTATTCAAACCAGACCACCCTGAAATTGACGAGTTGTCTTCTTAGTTGTAGCGTGCTCAAACACCGCATCCAAGGACTTCAACTTAAATTCTATAAATATAGGCTCTAGGTGAAGAAAATTGTAGTCATCAAATCAGAAAATAGCTGTAAAGCGCTATTTAATGCTTTGGTGGCTGACCCGCAATTCGAAAGTAAGTCTTTTTAGCGTATTACCACTTTCGGCATAACGTATTGACATTTTCAGTTTAGCATAATACCATTTTCGGCTTACCGTATTTACTATTTTCGGTTTAGCTTATCATCATTTTTGAAAACAATCATTTAAAAATACATATTATCAAAGCTTAAATATAAAAATGTTAAAACAAGCATAAACTATCTGTCCAAGAACAATCGCTTTTTTTTTCGAACTGACCTACACTGTTGGCCTGGCAGGCCCTCTACAGTTTCACCGGACTACGAGAACAATCGCCAGAGCTACTAAGCTAATAAAGAATTACCTCCAGAACCGAGTTAGGAAAAAAAATATTTTACGACATACATCAGTTTTTTGTATCAAAAATAATCGCGTATATTATAATACACGAATACTAATTCCTTATATTTCAATTTATAAATCATTTAATTGCCTTTTTTTTAATCTTATCTCCTATCTTATGTCCACCAAAGACGTCTATTGAATAGTAATATTGTGAATTTTGAAGTTAAAGTTTTTGCGATATTATAAAACTAGCTGTTGCCCGCAGATCCGCATGCGTTTTTTTTTTATAATTGTGAATTACTTCTTATAAGATCAGCTATCTGTTAGTGAAAGTTCCGTGAAAAATGGTTCAAACATTTTGGAGATAGTACTGCAAACAAAGCCACGAGTAAAAGCTAGTCCAAAATAAAAAAGCTTTAATTACTTTTTATAACGTTAGCTATCTGTCAGTGAAAGCCCCATGAAAATAGGTCCAATCGTTTTGGAGATAGTACTACAGACGAAGCCACGGATGACAGCTAGTCTAAAATAAAGTAGTCTATGTCACCCGCTGTAATTTTAACTATGCGTCAATGAAATTTCTGTCAAAATCGGTCCAGCCGTTTCGGAGATTATCCGGAACAAACAGACAGCCAGACAAAAATTTCAAAAATTGTGCTTTTGTTATCAGTATCGTGTATACATTCATATCCAATCAGTAAAAAGTCGTTATTTTGATATTACAAACAGACATGCCAATTGTATTTATATGTATAGATAGATGTATAGGTAATTATAAGACAAACTTTACCTTACCAATACAAACAATAAAGATGTCTATTAAAACATAATAAATAGTTTGTGAAATAATAACAGATAATTTTACTACGCCATTGCAAAACAAAAGTAGTAATTACAAATCAAGTGACACAAATTGATTATAGATTTTAGTCCATTGAAAAGTTACATTTGGGGTTGCGTTTTTTAGAGGACGCAATTTTATTTTTTTGATGTGTAGGGGGGGTCAGTGTAAAGCTAAAATCAAGTTTGTGGCGTCGCCGCCCTTGTCCCACGGCCGCCATCTTGAAAATAGGGGTTGAAATGGTTATTACGATTTATCTCTTAAACTATTTATCTGATAAAAAAAATTATTAACATTTTTTGTTGCAAATTTAATCCTCTACAACTTTGGTCCAGTACCTTTTTGTCGTAGAATTATAAATAAAAAAGTTATAAGCGAAAATGTTCACAAATTCGAGAAAAAAATGTATACTTTTCGATATAACTTTTTTTTATCGTTTTACGAAAAAATGATATCAGACCATTTTTGTAGATCGTTTTTTAAGGATTACCTTTTATAAGCAACATTTTTTAATTAAGTCAATAGCTAAGGTTTTACAGTGCTCCGAAGTGAGTATTATTTTTCAGTAGTCTTAACTATACATATATTATACGTGTGTACTAATAATGTGTCATCAGTTATTTTCTTTATTTTTTATTTTGTTATTATAATTTTTTTAATTATTAATTTTGCAATATTATCAATAATTAATTGTTGACTCTTTTCCACTCCATTACAGAATTTTACAATTATTGATTTTTAAAATAATTTTAAATTTGATGGCCGTTACTAAGAATACTGTCCAGGTAGAAAATACTACTGAAAAATAATACTCACTTCGGAGCACTGTGAAACCTTAGCTATTGACTTAATTAAAAAATGTTGCTTATAAAAGGTAATCCTTAAAAAACGATCTACAAAAATGGTCTGATATCATTTTTTCGTAAAATGATAAAAAAAAGTTATATCGAAAAGTATACATTTTTTTCTCGAATTTGTGAACATTTTCGCTTATAACTTTTTTATTTATAATTCTACGACAAAAAGGTACTGGACCAAAGTTGTAGAGGATTAAATTTGCAACAAAAAATGTTAATAATTTTTTTTATCAGATAAATAGTTTAAGAGATAAATCGTAATAACCATTTCAACCCCTATTTTCAAGATGGCGGCCGTGGGACAAGGGTGGCGACCCCACAAACTTGATTTTAGCTTTACACTGACCCCCCCTACACATCAAAAAAATAAAATTGCGTCCTCTAAAAAACGCAAGGTAAGGCCTAAAAAATGTAACATTTCAATGGACTATTTATTTTACATGCATTTTCTATTGTACAATGTAATTAGCCCCTCCGTCAGATTGTATATGTGTGGAATATGTGACGTCATGTCTTAACGTTTTAAATCCGTCCTTCGGCGCTTCGATATTTCCAGTTCATCATAGTCATAGGAACTACGTAAGAATTTTCACGCAAACATTTTCTTTGTTGCTCGCGATCTTAAAACTGCGATATATCTTCCGAGATATTCATTACAATGATATGCCGTTAAAGGTCAAATAAATGCTCAACGCAATCATTTAGTTAATGGGAATAATCGATTATTTTTAATAACACTTAAAACATAAAAATGATTACTCTGAGTTAACTTTAAGAGACATATAACCAACCATTGTGAATTTTTCTATACACTTTTTCAGATGTACAATTGTGCAATATATTATTTTTAAGAACTTCACAAAGCTCAGTCAGCGTTACCAATGTAAGTATCAGCGATACGCGTTCTTACTGTTTCATTAATAAAATACGTCGACTTTTCTCTATTTTATACAATTCATTTATATATATACAATATAAAGAAATTTTCCTTGCGTAAGAAATGTTTCAAATGAAGCCGTATCAAAAACTGTTGCGTAGTTTAAAAGAAGTAAGGGAACACAAAAACAAACGTGAAAAACGACTTCGCTTTATAATACTTTTAGGTTATAAAATACAAAATTACAGATGCGCCATTCATAAACTGTTAAATATAATGCTGTTGTGGAATGGGAAGACAACGTTACAAAGTATAGTTTCAATAGCTTTCCGATTCGATTAATGTTACGCAGGGATTCCTTCATAATGACCACTGAACGGTCACTTTTATGGGCATGTTTTATTACTCAGTTTGTAGTTTAAAGCTGTCGTCAAATATTATATCAAAGGACGTTAAACCGTACATTTACCGACATCAATTCATAATTGATGGGTGGAGATTTCATATATATGTACTTATGATCTATATATGTCTATTTCGAAATTAAAAATTATAAGATTATACATATGATGAAAATCTACATATATATAAATAGGCATAGATAAAGTTCAGCACCATTTTGTTCTCTGTTTGTGAACCGATTTTATTTATTACTAGCGGCCCGCTCCGGCTTCGCACGGGTATAAAATATATAGGCTATGTCATTCACTGAAAAAATTATTAAAATCGATCCAGTAGTTTTGATTTATTCATTACTGCCCGTGGCCCGCACGCGTTAAATTTGGAGTAACCTCAAAAATAACAGTATTTCTCCACTATTTAATTTATGTTATTATACATATAAACCTTCCTCTTCAATCACTCTATCTATTAAAAAAACCGCATCAAAATCCGTTGCGTAATTTTAAAGATTTAAGCATACATAGAGATATAGGGACAGAGAAAGCGACTTTGTTTTATACTATGTAGTGATTTTTGAACTTTTACGATGCGCCATCGACACCTAAAAGCAACACCATGAAGTCGGTTGTTGTTGAGTTGGGTGGAGATACATAAATATATTCATACATAAATACGCATATGTATTTGTGTGTGGTTTTAAATTTTATATGGTGGTGAATAATAATTTATTGTGAATATTTGTAATAAAAGTGTTTTTTATTATTATCATATAGATTTGAGGTTTATTTACATTATTACATATATATTATTACATAAATAAAATAAATATATAAATTATTATTATTATTACATTGTTATTTTATAAATAGTTTATTCTGCTCAATTTTATTGTCTTACTTCATTCTGTATATAGATATATATAACATTAATTTTAAATCCTTTTAAAGTTTATTATAATTTTGTAATTTATAACGTTATCAATTGCATTTCATGTCTTTTTTTAAAAGCTAAAGAAGTATAACTTCTTCTTTAACACTTTACGGGATTTAGAATATCACTACATACGTATTGATGTATTAGAATCTTAGATATTTATACTATGTATTATTACACGGCTCGAGAACGTGTTTGTTATTGTTTGTATGAACGAGCTTATTTTTAGAACCATTTGAAAAAGATTAAATTCCAATTAATATCATGCTGTAACTGTTAATATCAGAGCAATTAATCATCATCACCATCATCTTACGCTTATCCAGCCTAAATAAGGTCGGTACAATATGTTTTCCTTTTCCACTCTCCCCTGTCAAAAGTCATCTCAATATTCACACCTTTTATACACATATAATTTTCCACACAATCCATCCACACCTTTTTCGGTCTTCGTCTACCTCTATATCCGTCCACTTGCAAACTCAAAACTTTTCTTGTTATATAACTTTCATCTCTTCTCATAATATGCCCGTACCATGCTAACCTATTACTCCTCAACTTCTCTGTCACTGGTGCTATTTTCAAACTTCCTCTGATATACTCATTCTTAATCTTATCCATTCTTTTTACACCACACATCCATCTTAACATTCGCATTTATGCCACATGTAATCTTTTCTCATCCGTCTCTTTCGTAGCCCAGTAATTACGATATAAAATATAAGTCAGAGAGTGCTATAACTAAGTTAGTGGGGACGATACGTTTTTGTACAGAATTTGTTACAAATTACCTAACATCACCTATAGTAATCTAATATCCCAAAAATTAAACGCAAGGAAAACCAAATGTCACTCATAGTTTTATATAAGCCTAGAACAATTATTAATAAAAATCTTAAGTTATATGTCAATAGAACTTGTTTTTTGGGAAATTGAGTTATTATACCAAACTCACTTCAATGTAGTGTCGTAGCTAATTTTAAGGGGTCCGACAGTAAAATTTCCTGAGGGAGATGTTATGGTAGGTTCCTATAGTTGAACTAAGGGTATTTTCCACGCCGAAAGAACTAGGACGCACTAGGACCCAGAAACACTCACGTTATTTGCATTATTAATCCATTAAAAGAAATTCTGATTCATAGGAACATTTTACGAATCTTACACAGGACGGTGTGGGGCCCTTGTGGCCCGGGGGGGCCCGTAACGCGGTTACGGCGGTGGCTACGACCCTTTATCGGTTTATTCCGTCTAAAAGTTCTATTAGTTTTATTTCTACCATTACATTGTATCGAAGTTATGAAATCTAATACCATAATAAGATGAAAATGCTTTACTGAAATATTTTTAGTCATTGATTAACAAAAATAACAACCTTAAGAACTTTTGCAATAACATAACATATTTCTTTATTATTTGATATCATAGTTAGCAGTAGTCATTTATAAAAGTAATAATGTATTGCGCAGTTTTATACGTTTCTTGTAAGGACTGCTATCTTATTAATTGATAATGAATGATACACACCCTGGATATCTAAGAATCATTGCTATGAGAGTTACTTAAATAGTACTTTCTGGAATTGAGATACTGCGAATAAAAATATCTTTGCTCGTCTGGAAAACAAAAACCTGTCTCTTCTTACGTTAGTTAATGCCTCGGGTATGGATATTCAATATTGGTTGTTATTACATTCTGACTAATCATATATTTTTTTATTTTTTTTTTATGATTTACAGGCACGCGCTTGGCCTCGATCTCACCTGATGGTAAGTGCAGATGAGGTTGACGATGAATCGCGCTTACCCTCTAGGTGCCTGTTCACTCTCCTGTTGAATACTTCCAAGTTATAGGAGGATAGGAAGACAGACGCCGCAAGTAAATTCCACTCCTTAGCCGTACGTGCAATAAATGTGGAAGCAAATCGCTTCGTACGAACCACGAGAATATCAACCACATAGGTAAGGTGGAAACCCTCACGGCGTCTAGTCGTCCTCTGATATAATACTCGATCGATCGATACTAATATATAAATACGAATGTGGTTTGTTTATTTGTTACGCTTTCACACCTTAACCACTCCAGCGAGAATCCCGAAGTTTTACCTACACTTTATCAGAAGTAAGTTTTTATTCATTCTTATCCTACAATCGGGCCAATTTCCATTGTTTGTTTGATCCGTTGAGGTTAATCTAGATTGTTGATTTTAATACCCACACGCATTCGTTTTTTTTTTATATCTATTATCATCGACGTGCATTCTTGTCTGTCTTTCTGTCTGTTCGATACTAATTTTGCAACCAATTTATAACTACTTTCTCTATCAAAGTTCCAATTTTGGACGACATTATATCTTTAACTTGCTTTCTTGTATCCTTTTTAAATTTCGTAATTGCTTTTAAAGTAATTTATCTCATTTTTGTAATAAATCAATAAAGGCGAAAATAAGAATTTAGATAAAAATAACTTTTTTAATGTAGGTACCATGTTTTTATAACCAACTTAAAAGTCCTCTTATAGTATAATTCGTTTTTAAAATATGGTAGGGAGACTAAGTAAGACTTTCCTCTTGGTTGCTGGATAGTTTTTGTGAGAATGATTTTCAAAAATGGACAGAAATTTGTAACAGGGAACTGGGGAAGCGCGCGCTATTTAATCTGACCAATGAGCGCGCGCGATGGCGGAAAGATGGCTGTGTGATGGCGCCAACCCATTTTTCACTAGGTTGGTACCAAGACTTATTGTCATCGGGCAACGTAGTGTATGCGTGTGTGTGACGAGAAAGCGAAAGGAAAATGGGAAAGGAGAACGTTTCAGCTGTGCACTCATCTACAATTATATAGTGTTGTGTATAAAATTTGAGATTATATTTACAAATGTAAAATATATTAATCTTAATTATTAAACGTCTGTGAAAGTTCATCATTTTTAAAAACATGCGAATGAAATGAAATTTGGAATTATTCGAATTTAAACTAGAATAATAGTAATTATTTGATAAAAAAAATATTCTAATCATATCCGATTCATTTTTTTTTCGGGATTTAAGTTGCGTATTTACCACGACTAGAATTAAACTTGCACGAGCAAGCGCGCATGTAATATAGAATCACATATATTTTCATGCCTAAAATATATTCGATCAAAAATATGACAAATAAATTGATTTCATATATATTTCATCTCAATTTTATAGTAGAATAACATGTCAGATGTTGCAAATCATATGCGACTAATGTAAGACTCGCTCGTTTTTTTTTTAAATAACCATAGGGAGTTTGTCACACGTAACGCCCGATTCCGCGAGCCGCACCACACGGTCCGTCCGCTGTATTGCTTCATTCTCGCGTAGAATGCTTTCTAACCGACATTTCGTATAGTCATTACTCCCAATGCTCATTAGACAGCCTTTTTAACCTTTCGCAAGGTTAAAATTATAAAATGCAATCAGAATTTGTTTTAAATCTAATTGGTAGTTCCAAAGATTAACGCATCCAAACAAACAAAGAACTCTTTTGAGTTTTATATGTATCTAACTGCCCTACCTGATTCCGCACGGATGTAGTACGAAAAAAATGGAACCAAAGCTTCCGTTCATACTACGACCATATAATTAAATAAAAGGCGACTAAACAATCGAACGTCAAGCTGTCAATATTTGTGAAGATCCTCTACTGTCTTCCATCTCCCTCACTCGCAAACTTTTCAAATAGGGATTTTTTAGGCAAATTTTTTAACTTTTCCGTGTCATTTCTCAAACATTTTCTTTCATAGAAAACTTTGTCCAGACACACACACACACGCAACAAAAAAAAAATTAACCCAATTGGTACAGCCATTCTAAAGTGATGTGCTTACATACATTTGGCAAATGATTTTATTTTTGGTATAAACATTCTACCAAAAATATATCTCATATTGGGTAAGGCGCGTACTAGCCATTACAATATAATTACCGGAACATAACATACATGATATATTAATGTAAAGCTGATACTTGACTAATAGGACACTTGAAGATGCTGACAAGCTGTGGTTTCAAAACGATTTCAGTCTATGTTCGCGACGTTATTCAAAATTACCGAGTTACCATACATTTGACTGTTTTTACTCGGATAATGTTATCCAAATATGGTAACAATAATAGAAGAGTTTACGAGTAGAAATAGTGGTATACCTTTCTTGGACCTTCTGCAACTCGACGCCGTGATGAGCTAAGAATTTCTCGTTGACTGTGTCCAGTGCCAGATCTACGGCGGGACCGCATCGCTCCAGGTCGAAAGGAGAGTCCAAACGGGAAGCCATCAGAACACCGACTTTATATATCTTCTTGTTCGCGTCGGAAGAGATGATCAAGTATATACCGAAGATTGTAAATATCTTATTCATATGAAACATTTTGTTTATTTTTTACTTAATAAAATAAGTTATTATTTTACTTTATTTTATTTATGAGTTTTTCATCGAAAATATGTAATTCAGATTTCCGTAAAAATAGAACTAGTAAATATGTATTTAAAATTCACTTAAATATTCTATATAATTAAAATTTCAAAGACACAAATTTATTTCAATAAGTACTTGTTAAGTACGGAATGTGTATTAATTATAATAGGTAAACGATAGATCCATTATTTCGTTTAATGATAATAATGTATTCAATGTTTTGATACTTTGACACTAATTTTATACGACGTCAATGTCAAAAATGTTTAGTCTAAGCTAAAAAACAAACGTTAGCATGTTATCTTTTAACCAGAAACAAACGTTTATTTTAACGCTCTTCATATCACATTTATTCAAACTGGTTTTCTTATTTCATTACTAACTACATACAATAGATCTTTCCGAGGTTTATTTTTGGCGCGCTCTCACAGAACGGCGGGAAACGGGTAACCGCTAGCAAGACAGCGAGAGACTGGCAGGCGATCGGTTGTATGTATTGTAAGCTTCAATACAAAGGGGTGGGTTTAGAGGGAGGGCGCAACAAGTTTTTAAACTTAACACAATACCGCCTTGCCGGAACCTTTTGTTTACGTAAAAAAACAGAGTCTGCTGGAGAAAACGTTTGCGTCATTTCAAAACTAATATAATAAGCTTAGTCCCGTCGAAACAAGCACTATTGTTCGATACGGAATTTTTCGTATATGGTTCCTTCCAGATTACATAATTTTTTGAGTTCGAGTGACTCCTTGTAATTTCTTTAATGCCCGAAGAAGCGGGCGGGAATCAACTATTTATGTCTAATCACAAACTAAAAACATTTGTATATTTATTTCAATCGTATATTATAAATGAAAATGTATTTTTATATGAGATGGTATATTTCTTTAATATGTAGCACTCGTGACGCGAAATCATATTCATATATCTTTTTGAAAAGCAGAGATTTCAATATGAATCGGCTGACCTTATAATTCATTATAATATTGGCTGCCTTAATGTACTTGATAATATAAAAGTCAAATAAATGTATGGTAAAACATTTTTTTACTCTAAATACATACTTGTCTACTGTGTTATATTGGTATTTAATTAGGTATAGCATAACCTTAGACACGGGGGTGTCTGCTGCCGCGTATGGAGTGCCCGTGAAGGTTATGAAGCACGGCTAGCCACAGCTTACACGCTGTCTCCCAGCAGTGTGAGGGTATACATTAAGGATTTCCCCTCTTAAAAAAAAGTATAACATAACCTCAATTATTCTCATTAATATAAGAATATAATTACAAAACTATAGCCTATTGCACTGGCAATCATTTTATGTTGACTTAATTTGCTTTTATCCCCTAAACTAATTCCGTATACTGTCTAAAATTTATGGATAACAAAACATGTACTTGGTCAGTGAGAACATAGAAACATGATACAAAAAAGAAACACATAAATCGATTTAGTACTTTTCTAATTATAAATATTGCATCGGCATAATATGGAGATACGTCACCTTCGATATATCACAATATCATGTCATCAGCTTGATCAAGATGGCATCAGCTGTATAGCAACAATTCAAGGGCACCAAAATGGCCGAACCTCGGCTTGTGCTGTTGCCTTAGATGTAACATAGCAAGTCTATCTAAGCTAACCAAACTAGCTAAATCAGTCATACATGTATACTTTAGTAAGACATAAAAGCGTGTACCTTAATGAGTCGCACGAACCCATATATGTCTTTCAAGTCTGTCAATTTTCGCCAAGGCAAACTAACCAAAAAAGAAAAAATGGTCACTTACAGAACCTATATATCTGCCACGTGTGTGTGCATGTGTATGAGGTGCAGTGTGGTATGTGTGTTAGCAGCATGCTAAAACGCTCTACTCTGAGAAATCGAATGTAGTCTTGAGACGCTGCCAAGGAGACCACGGTGGGTGTGCGGGAGCTAAGTTAACCGCCCGACGACGGGAGTGCGACCAGTGGTTTCGTAGATATGGGCTCCAGCATGCTCTGTTTAAAGAGTAGGAAGAATCGTTTACTGCCGTTGTTTTACCTGGAGTATCGGTAAAAATATTTCGCCGTCATTTTTTATGATACTTCTCGTCAGGCTCGGGAATGTAATTTGCGGTGTATACCACTAACGATTTGAGATAGTTTACAGGTCTATCGAAATAATTAGTAGTGAGGTATTTTATGTATGCTCGGATGGAAGGAATCTCTTCTCGTAGACATTGCGGCGCTCTTTATATACCTTGTATTAGGAAGGTAGAATACTCTAGAAGCCTGAGGTCATCACTCAAATGATTCGTTAACGTTTGAGGCAGTCAATGTTTAGAACCTCTTTGTATTACGTTTTCACAGTCACGGCTCATTCTTTCTTTACTTGTACCGAGTTTGTGTACAAATATAACAATGTATTTTAAATAAAACTCATTTTTATTAAACAAGAAGTCATTTTATTAAAAAAATTCTAAAAGCAATTATTTATAAAAGAAAACATTTATTTGACGATTTCGCTGTAAAATTAAGAAAAAAATCTGTATTTAATTACAAAATATTAGCCATATAACTTATTACATAAATGTTTTCTCCATAGGATGCTGCGTTTTAGAAAACATATGTGAGACGTTTGGAGTTACATTTTAGTGTAACAGACTGTCAGGAAGCGACTGAATTTTAAAACATCAACGAATATGATGACGCTTGAAAAGTTGTACATCCAATAGTAGTAAACATTACCTGATGATCATATATCCATGTTAAATGAAATAAGGACAAAGTAACTACATTTTAGAACTGAACATTGTAAATCACATCAGGGCAGTATTATATCTATAGTAAATCCTTTTATCCCTGCTTCCATACAACGTTAATATATCTGTTTGAGTTATAAAATAACTGTCACTTATAATATTCTTTTGTCTCAGAAACTATAAAAGAGTATTACGACTTGACCACAACACCTAGTCTTAGTTTTACGATCTATTGGAGTGTTAAACCAACCAAAGCAGCGGCATATTATCCATTTAAGCTCTATGCGAAAAAACGAAACGGTTATATACAAATTACTGTTGTTAGATAGAGATAGAAATGTAGAGATATGATGGGACAATTTATTATTTAGCTTACGAAGACGTGTAACGAGAAAAACTATGAAGAATACTTCACAATACGTTATGATAGAACTTAATGCCTACATAAAAAAGTTCTTTGAGCTTTTATTGTTAGTATTCGATGGTGTTTTTCAGTCATGCTGACTCTACAAAAATTTAAAGGGAACAAATTTCCTTAGTAGCTAATCAAGGTTAGACAACAATGACATATGCCGCCTTATTATAAAAAAAGTTAAATAAGCGTCTAACACTCTTTTACAAAAACTTTGATCACAAAAGAGTATCTTATCCTTGTTTAGAGATAGACCTTATATAACATTAAACATTGTCTAAGTTGACAGTTCATATTTTATTGTTGTAATTTATTGTATTTCTTTTTCCCGGCAAAAGACGTTGCGCAGTAAATTGCAGATTCCGTGGGTATAATTAATGTTAAGAGGGAATAATTAATAAATTAAACAATTTTAGAAATTCACAAGTAAATCATAACTACTACTATATGACATTATTGAAATTGACTATGTATTTTCATCCGAGATGTTTTGTTCCACTTTATGCACTTTTATGTGATATAATAACTTATATATTGCTTATTTTAATAATTAAATCATTTTCTTTTCACCAAAATGTCACAATAATAATAACTAATGTTATATAAAATAAATACATTTAAAAATATTATTCATAACTTCAAATTGTTTTCAAAATATCTGTATGTATGGAACGTTTTTGAATGATGAGATTGAATCGAATGAATGCTATTCAGAGTTGCTAGCATAAAAAACTTAAACCAGATGTTTAGCAAGAGATCCGTTTAAACAAGGTTTAGTAGTAAACTATTCACACACAAGTATTTAGACACTCGACTCAACAGTTGTTTAGATATTTTTTGCTTTATGCCCTTACCAATGTTTTGTGTTTTCACACAATAAATAAGTCTTCAATACGCGATCTGAGAAACGTAGTAGTAAAACAATTTTAGTAAGTCTAAGAGAAATTGTTTTATCCTATCATAGATTTAACAATCTAATGTGAAACATTATTTTTATACTTCTCAGTTGTAGACTTCGTCCCTAGTAGTATCTCGTTATTGCCAGATATAATTTAACAGCTAATGACTAATCATTAATTTTATACTCTATACTTCAACTTGATTCATAATTTGAACACAATAAGTTACAACCAAAGAATTATGGGGAGTATATATTAGCATTTGAAGAAATTAGCTTATTTGACATATCGAGGGAGAATACTCGTTCAGAAGCGAGGCATTTGCATATAGATAATATAATACGCAAAAAAGTGTGGCAACAAACCATTGACAAGTCTCTACACGCAGTTCACATATTTTTTCCAATAAAATATATTACAAATGTGAAAGGTAAAAAAATGGGAACAAAGCGTCGAAATGAAAGATTTACATTCAAAACATGACATTTATTCAACAAAACCTCTACACACTGTTTAAATATTTTTTTCCAATAAAATACATTACAAATGTGAAAGGTACTTACTATTTGGTGTTATAGATTATTGCAGTTAACAAAAGAGGTAGATACATCCATTGAATATATATATCATACTATCGTACTTCCTTGAAGAGCTAATTTCATTAAGCAAATGGCGGAAGGAATGCAAGTTTAAATTATTTCAAGCTTGTTTCAAAAATGATTACACAATTAACTACATTTTCTAATACAGTGGACTGTAGAATATATTACTAAAAAGACACGCTCTTGTTTCTAGTACTAAGTATTAACTCAATGGATACATCTATTAAAATTTATATCGTTTAAAAAAATGTACAACAATTCATATAAAGTATATAATTCTTTAATACAATAAAACACGAAATATATATTTTCAGTTATTGTACGAATCACCTATAACGGGCGATAATATAATCTTAAACAACACACACTACTCTATGGAATACATTAATTAAACTTTTAAATACGTTTTTATAAGCGTTCAATTATAAATATTAGGTATAGTGACTACTACAGGCTTGAAACAACTACATACTTAGACTAAATGTTTCCACTGGAATCGATTCAAATATCGATCTTTTTTACAAGCTTTTATTTAATTTGCATTGTTTATGAGTTTGTTTAGGTCAAATCTTGCAAGGTGATTTAGAACCAGTTCCTTTAGACCTATGAGTTTGTAATTTTGCATGGTTGTTCAGTCCTCATGACAATACACGAAAATGGCGAATTTCAAAATGGCCGCCATACACATCCGAATAAGTTTTTAAGCGCATTTATATAAAAGCTTGTTTTTAAGAATGTTTCTTGAATATTGATGTTTTACTATTGAGATAGTGCAAGTTGACGACTATTGATGTCTTATTAGATTGCAAATAATGAGCCATAGGGACGGATTTTTTAAAGCAGACTGTATTCATCCTCCATCCCAATTACGTAATTCGCAAGCGCGATGCTATAGCGTAATTGTTATCGCGTTCAAACGGAAAAAAATAGTTTATCTATCAAACATATACAAGCTTTATCTAAGTAATGATAGTACTACCTCTGTAAACGTAATATCAAATTTCTCCAACATATTGAAAAAAAAGCAGTGCACATTTTAGTTAACATTATGCCCATAATATGTATTTACCGTTATGAAGATATTTCAAGGCTTCTGCTATCGTTTTGCTCTAGTGGGATAAGTAATGAAGTAGTCGGTCATATTCACGTTGAAGATTGTACTATTATCCTTTAAGCCATGTGAAATCCCGCAATTGGTCACAGTAGCCGTGACAAAAAACTCACTCATTCAATTCGAGGACACTGATGCGTGAAATATCCGGTTGTGAATCGGACTTAGGAAACTTGTAGGGAACACTATGCATTACTTTTGAATTTACAATAGCATTCCCCCATATATTCCCAGAAAATCCATAAAAAACAACCGACCTCTCTGTATAATATTGCAATATTGATAAATGTAGATATTGTAATGTCAAGCGGCACCATCTTTATTTTTCCCTCGCATCCTCAATGACCTTTATTGTTCAGAATCGGTTTGGATCTGAATATATATATATAGCCTGTAATCGATTCGACGATATTTAAAATGACTTTGTAAAGATTATTGGTTTTTATTGCCTTGCTTTCCCACTGTCATTTTGCGTTTAATAGTGGGAAATAAGTTATCGATGAATTCAAGAAAATTTCCCATTAAAGAAACCAGCGGAAATACAAACTGCCCACAAAAATTATCAATTTAACATTTACGAGGCTTCGATATCAAGGAATAAGAATACTTTGTCAAATAACTACATCATCTTGCACTATCCATTAACACAGTAGTATTATTTTGTAATAATACGCTTGATAATAAAACAAATATCACTTCATGTTAACAAAGTAAAATTTTAAAGTAACATTCTACTGTAACATGCAGATGCTTACAGAACATCTAACAGATAATTCTTGATAATGTGGTGATTGCTAGACGAACACTAGAAAACTACCTACCACCATGCTACGTCTTCCTTCACATACTGCTTAGGGAACATACCCATACTCCGTGACCCGTTAAGGGGGGGGGAAGGTCTTCAAAGTACCACGCTTAGTCACAGGAAGGAGGTGGAAAACCATATTTTATGAATTACTACATAAAAAAAACTAAAAACTAGAGAGGGGGTCTTGTCATATACTACGGATGGCCACCAAGGAGAGGAAGGGGGCTAAAAATTATCAAACGTGAGTCACGAAGTATGGGTACGTACCCTTAAGACTCTGACCTGTCCCATAGTTACGTATTTTACCGTAAAAGATTAGCAAATATTGGCTACAAAAGTGTACAGTCATTTGCGCTTTTCTCTATACACTTATTCATAGCAAGCAATTCGTTAAATGCATACAGAACTGAACTATCCTATAATCTGAATTTGGTATATTAAAATACAGTGTAAACTCTCCATAACGTCATTTCCTATGATGACGTACAAATTCATTCAATTGGATTGGTTTAACCTTAAAACCCATACAATAAATCTTTATAGGGCAAAAGCCGTTGTCTATTACTACTAATTGCCCACTTTTATACAATCGCTTTTCTTTTGCCAAATACGTAATTAAGGGGACTGACTACTTTTAACCAACGTCCTACCGCTAAACGAGCGTCGTCTCAAATCATCTCTACAATACGAACAAACATAGGCCACAGGAACTAACTACCTACAACTATACGCTACATATGCATCTTCTATCACCTACGTTGCAAATTAGGCCAGTTTCACTGATGTACGTACATACGGCTACTTACATTATTAACTCATATCTAATGAACAACGAGGATTGGTTCCGAATAACACTAAATCACGCTACTACAACATCCCTCTTGTTAACTTACAAATAATAAGGAATAAAAAACGAATCGCATACATACTGTATATGCAAAGTTATTATTTTTTTTATGATCAAAAATATCACTTTGAATTATGTTTTATTCTATTATTTTTTTTTTATATTATAGGGGGCAAACAAACAGGTGGGTCACCTGATGGTAAGTGATCACCGCCGTCCATAGACACTAGCAACACCAGGGGAGTCGCAAGTGCGTTGCCGGCCTGTTAAATATGTGGGCCTTATATATTATCTGTTAAACTAGAAAGGTAACCAATGTAATAAGCTGCAGCGGATTTTGTAAAATAAAATAAAAAAAAATACAGTGTCTAGAACTGATTTAAATTTAATTACGTTGGTCATGTGAAGCTGTGAAGCTCATGGCCATCAGGCGAACATCGTATAGGCAGTTAGAAAAAAATAATTAAGTTTGTGTTTATGAGAACTTGTTGCAATTTTAGTAAATTAAATATATACTTATTTTTAGATACTACTAACTTTTGCCCTCGACTTCCCTCTCCTATCCCTCGGAAACAATAATCTTTTTTTGGATATGGATTGGATGTTTTTTACATTAACGCGAACGACGATAATAAAAAAAAATATGAGCAAGCCAAGCCAAGAGTAGTCGCGTCGCATATGATGTATAACATCTGACATGTTATCCTAATATGAATAATAAATCATATGTAAAGTGAATTTATGGTAATACGTTCTCGTCTTTTCTTTTGTTTCTCGTCACACACACGCATACACTATGTTGGCCTACAGTAGGACGTCGTGGTACCAACCTCACGCAAAATGGGTTGGCGCCGTCTCACAGTCATGTCTCCGCCACCGTGCGTGTTGCTCATTGGTCAAATCAAATAACGCGCGCTTCCCCGCTCTCCTGTTACACATTTCCGTACCATTTCCAAAATCAATCCCCCAAAAAATATCCAGCTACCGAGAGGAAAGATGTTACACATCAAAAACAGTTATATATTTATATGGTTTTACACCTTTTTATACGAATATAACATAGAGGAAGACTGGCTCCCAAGTGCAGCGGTCAAAAAATACCCTACCATCATACTAGCGGCCATTCATGTATTACATAAGCACTAAAGGGAAGCGGGGGTGGTTTGCTTATTTTTGATGATGGAAGGATGTTGATTGTTGTTTTATAATAACTTTGTATATACATAAAAAAAATAGCCGTAAATCGAAAAGGCAAAAAGATAACGAGGTTAAAATAAGCAAATGAAAGAAGAAAAAATTAAACTTAAATAATGATATTTTTAACCAGTCGTTCACAACTTTAAAATTAACAATAAACAGTTTAAAAAATCATATTGACTAGAGTTAAAACTTAATAGTAAAACTTTATAACTTATAAAACATAACCATAATAACTATATATACGAACAATATGACATCAAAATATACATCTATATAGGTAATACGTAATGTAAATTGTACTCTTTAAAATAGTAACGACGTTTTTCAGACACTCTCGTTTCTCGCTTTCAAGTGAAAAATTAATTTCCCTCAAGAAAATTTCGTTCTTTTTTTTTTTATTATTTATCATAATGACTGTTGTAAACTATGGAACACAATTTACCAAAAGAAACATCAGAGTATCCGAAAAGTAATAAATAATATACAAACAAACATACCGGTCGCATATATTAAATATGTAAGCGCCGCAGGACGCGACGAGTCACGTCTAAGCTCAAAACGCGTATAAATACTTTTTAAACGAATACGATATCACTACTCCGACACATCATAAACGAGGGCATACAACAATACAATTACACCTCGCATGACGTACACAACGTAACCGCGGACATGTGCGCGATCCTTCAATCGACCTCGTGGACATTTATTAATTCAAAACCGAAGTAATAAATTTATTAACATGTTTATTATCCAAATAAAAATATTTATAAAATATGAATTATACTTGTAAACTCATTTACGAATCACTCTAAAAAGAATGATGTACCGAAATTATTAAATTATAAATTGTCCACAAGTTGAGGACGCCCGTCCGCGGTACCTACTTCGACAATCACACACAACCGCGTTACACTATAACCACTACGCTAAAATTTGTGCGTATCGATCTAATATTACAGTATAATACGAACTACTACTACAACATTTACCCGCAACACTAACGCTATCAGTAATAAAGTGTACAGTATGTCGTCTTGGTAACTGAAATGTCAAATTGTATGCTTTTATCCTATTCCCACACCTGCGTGTATCGCGACGAAGTCTTGTTTATAGTCACAATAAATGCAGGTATGAGAAGACATTATCGCCATACGTATGCCTTATATCGGGCTGACTGACGATAAACGCAGCACAATAACTGTGCCCGCGGTTTTTACACCCATCAAAGGAGTTTAGTAGAACATAATTTTGAGTTATTGGAATGACACGTGTATGGGATCGTTTAATCTTCACCTTTATTCAAACTATTTTTGACGTTAATTTTAGCGCGATCGGTAGTTAAAACATTGTTACGCAGGTATGGTAGTATCATAAAAAAATACGATTTTATATATAGATTTTTTTTAAATAGTAGTATGCCATAGTGACAGCACTGTATCTGATAGTAAGCTCATCACTAAAAAAATTAAGACCGAGGGATTATAATCCATCTGCAGTCGTCATTGCTCTTATACCGACCTATAAGCTAGAAAGTATTCAAATACTAGCTGATCCCGAAACACAGCAAACTAAAAATAGTGACCATACAGTACCCGGCTTTTGATTTGGCACGTAACCGGAAGATAGGTTTCATATAACGTTATCTTTGTCTAACGAAGTCATTGTACTGTACGATAGAAACGCTTTAAAAAACCGACACAAACAGATCTAAGCGGAACGTCTCACTCTTCTTCCCAACGTGCTAAATCAAATGATCAAGATGTGCAATCCAGTCGGGAACAACAAAAATATTTTAGCACCCCCTAAAATCAATAAATACATAGTTTTTTTTAAACATGCTTATATGTAGCATTTTCAATTAATTTTATTTGCAGAGTTACACATAACCTACTGTTACACTTTATTACATCGTATAATATAAAGGTAGGTACTCAACATTACACACCGAATAAATTATCTAATATTTTGTTTATGTAAATATATCTTTAAATTTTATATATTTATTGCTGTTTCTGTTACACAGAATATAAACGAGGAGCTCGATATATCTCACTTATATTTACTTAAATTGTACTTCAAGGTAAAAGTGTCGTTGATAACTCACGGTTAATAATTTTATAGTGCACTTTGGTTCAATGGAATATATGGCATTTTTTAATAATACACACGAGGTTTCGTTTACGTACTACAAGGTCCCTTATGATCGATACATTACATACTATGGTAACAGCGGCGTACCTTCGCAGAAGCGCAAAAAACGCATAATTTAGGTACATCAAATGTAGTCATTATACTCGTGTTATCTCTAGATTCTCTAATGACAATTATTTACTATTTTGATTTTAAGAAAGTTATTAAAGAAAAAAAAGTACGAATTTCCTTCATTCTATCCTTATATCCTCATAAGAAAAGAGAACATTGCTCTTAGAACATCACTAGATCTTACAATTTCACTAAAATAAAATTATGCAGAACAAACATTTTAAAGGCACGCCACTGTTTAGGTATTAAATACTACATAAGCTAAACATTAAAACTCTTAATAAAGCAATAATCCATATAAAAGATTTAATTAAAAAACACTTTGATGAACAATTATTATATTATTAATTTATTGCTTTTCTGGGTTCCATTATGCGGAAGACATCTATCTGCACTAAGCGTTATATGTTACGAGGCCGTTACTTCATATTTAATTATATTAATGTGCTCACTATAAATTATTTAACATTATTTTCTTATAAAATCAATAAGGCTTCAGTTCGGTTACGACATTATATTTTTATATAGCGTTAAAAGATAAAAATAAATCGACGATTTAGATGTACTATTTCCTATATGGGTGACGTGGGCTATTTTATCAATGAAGACGCCAAAATTTTTTAATACAAAATTAATGTTCCAACTATGATAAGTACAAATAAACAAACTCCTTATCGTAATGTATATATATATACGTACGAAATACCATTTTTTCTTTATTTTAGCATACACATTTAAACTATGAGTAATCTTCAATAATATATATTTGTAACGTGTAATAAGGAACAGGCAGATGTTGTAAAAAAAAAACAAATATATACATATACAAACTATTGTAGTTTATACTACCCGAAAATAATAAAAAAATGTGATATAAAAAAATAGTTTATATTTTATTGCGGTTGCAACAACAAGTAACTCGAGCAATTTACATCATGAGACCTCGTGAACCACTAAATACCAAGATTCAGTAATTCAATATCTTAACTCTGCCCTCACATTATACCCTTGATAATTTAATATGTGTACGCAAAAACTTATATAAGTCAAATTCTATAAAACACCGGCATGATTTTAGCACTAGAAATAATCACAAATAAACCATCCCATGTTTCAGACAATAAGACCAGAAATGGATTTTAGGTTAAGTTCTATAAGTCCCAAATTGCATTATCGATTTGCCGGTTAATAAGCTCAAGCACGATGTATCATGACTGTTGACATCGAAAGGCTATAATAGGGTGAATCCATTAGGTAGACGATAGCAATGTCTGAAAATAACACCGCTCTTTTGGCATCTACTAAAAAGAATAATGACTAAAATGCCCGTTATAAAAATATATACGAATAGTAGAATAAAAAAAGAAGATAAACCAGAACGAGTTTCTTGCCGGTTCTTCTTGATGACCGGGATATTTTCCCAAACCGGTGGTAGAGTTGTGACGTTCGTAAATGACTTCTTGTGGAGCAAATTAAATATTTCCGAATTTGACATTAAATTATACAAAAATTTGACAATATGAGACATTTGGTATAAATGTCAAAATTGACATCTAAAAAAGTGACTAGAAAGTTCCAAAATGTAATATAAAACTTGAATTTAATTGTTAAAAAATAAATATAACGCCATATTATTTCTCCAACTAAAACGAACGGTTTATATTTAACTTCTCACAATGTTTAATTTATTTTTAGGTTATGAGCGTACAAATATACGGCAGCCATTTTATTATCACCGAATATTATTTAAAATAATGGGAATATAATTGAATACATATATATTTAAAGGTTATTTGAATAAAGACGATGAAACTTTGTACGATTATTTGTAACTAATATTAAGTATTTTATAATTTAAAAAAAATATGTTAAAATAAAATGCTAAAATTCTGAACGAAATATTTTAAATACAACATTAAAAATGATTCATCTTTAAAAATTAAGTACATATATCATATTCACTAATAGGAGAATACCGTATTTTATACCAACTTCATTTAAAGAAATATATAAACGAAAATACATGAATATAAAGTAAGATTTCATTATAATGGCGAAATAGACATACTTATTAGAGAAAGTTTGGTTAAGGTTTTTTTTTGCTGTAATTCTTTAATCTACTCGAATGACGCAAAATTTAATAGTTTTCTGACAGTATATATGTATAAACTTAGGATGTGAACTATTATACAATTCGAATTATTAAGAAATATCTGTTGAAAATGTACAATTTATATAGTATAATGATAGTAGGAAAAAGTATTATGATTATCAAAAAGAGAAGAACATATAAATAAATAAGCCGGCGCGTGATCTTCAGAGCAGGCAAAACAAAATGGCGAACCAGGGAAATAGCTCATTAGAAACCTCAACAGAAAAATGTCTTTTTTTTATTACTAAGCCCGACATATTTTATTAATTTTGACTTCGTATTAACTGTGAGTATGCAAGAATAAGTATTATGCAAAAATAAAAATAAAAAATGCAAACATAAAATCATCTTTTCAAACCATATTATCGTGGAACAAAAAACGAAATTTGTTATTTTATTGTAATATTGTAAAGCATGGTCATCAATTTCTTTTTTTTTTATTTTTAAATATAGACCCCCAATAATATTATTTGGAGATCCCTGTTTTAAAGTAATAAATTTTTTTGTAACATTATATGATAAAAAAAAACAATAATTAGATGTAAATACATATATACATACATACGTTAGAATTTTGTAAATAACATGTACTATGCTAAGCTTATTACTTAATAACTGTAACATTCCCATAGCTGGGCTAAAAGCCATCTACTCTCACTTGAAAAATGGTTTCTGCTAATTATATTTTCAATCTTTTAAAGTTTATATTTAAACAGTTTTTAAAAATTCTTAACAATCAAGTTCTCTAGTATTATATCAATTATTTTCAAAACTTAAGCATTATAATAATGTATTCAAATCAAATTCAATCAATAACTAACCGTGATAAAATACAATTTCTTAGAAATAAAACTCTTAATAGAATTCCAACTTTCTTTGTCGCAAGGATTTTAAATACGTATATCCAGACTCTGCATACCGAAAATACACGTACAAAATTCAATGTGATTTCATTCCGACTTTCATAGTTGTAACATCAATTATTTCTATGAATAAACATAGAAGAAAAATGTAATTTGTAACAAAAAGAAGAGTAGGTGGGGGAGGGGAGGGTATGGGAGAGGAGTATGGGGGTAAGGGGCATATGGCGGTTGTGGGAGGGGGCATAATTTGTAATATAGAATTAGGACATTTACTAAGCTCGTAAAAATGTATAAAACAGATGATGGCATCATCAACTAAATAAATTAGAACAGACCATTGATAAAATGAAAAATATATGATATTTCTTTTCCACCACACATACGAGTGATAAGAAAAATTAATTCTCAACATATAGTTTATTTTTTTATAATTTGAATAAATAAATTCAACAATTAGGCATTCTACTATATATGATTGAGAGTGACATGATACCAGTTTATTCTAGTTAGTTTAGTCTAGTTCAATTCCCTTGTTTAAAATCTAAATATCATCTATGTCGAATGAAATATATGTCTGAAAAAATATCACGTTCTTCACCCCAACTGAAATCTTAAAGTCGCTCCGTGTTCCTTCTCGCTTACACTCGTACGTTTTTTGACTCGCCCCATCTCGCTCTGCGCCGTGAACCTGTTACCGAATTAGTGGTGGGAGAAGTGCAATCTTACTCTGGTCGGATTATGGTGAAGAGTGATGTCGTCTCTTTCGGCGGAAGACCAAAGCGAATATACTGCGTAAGCGTCTCCACCGCCTTCGCCCACCGCTGGTCGATATACCGGTACCGATAAGTGACGACTGCGATAAGAGAACATTTTGTTAAAATCTTGTACAGAATAATGGCACAAACTGTCTCACTAACAACCCCATGCTCTTCCCCTGAATATTAAATATGGTTTGCTAGTCTTTTCACTTATTTAATATCAATTTGGAAGGAAATTAGAATATTTTGTTATAGTATCTATCACTAGATGTCGCTGTTATGCAATTTTGAATCATTTGTCAAGTTTTCAATAAATGTCTGATATGTTTTAATCGCCATCTCTTGGTTATTCTTCATACTACATAGTTAACTGTACATTTTTTGTGTTAGTTGTAACAATCACAAAAGAATGAAATTTCATTTGTATTTTATACGCATAACATTGACGATTACTATACATGTATGAAGCAGTTTCATTAAAAAAAAAATATTTTGTTTTAATTTTATCATTATATTAATTGAAGTGTTTTTAATAGCAAATTTTTTGATGTTTTTCGTATATTAGGCGTCTCACGACTGCTTGCTTGTTACTGAATATGCTTCCACAAATAATTTAATTTAATATAATATACGCGCTGGGATACGTCTAAGCACAAGAAATATTATCATTTGAAGATATGTAAGTCAATAACAAATACTGATATATGAATGATTGTAACGTTTTTCAAAATTTTGTAGTGTATTTAGAGTAAATAGTGTATATTAATTCCGGTATGTATTAAGTAACAGTACCTGCCGTTGTCGCTCCAGGCGTCTTATCTCTCTGACTAGGGCGTGAAAGGCGTCGTCGACAAAGTGTCGCAACGCTGCAGACGTCTCGAAGAACGGACATCCTAACTGCGTCGCGAGAGCTTTCCCTTCCTCTGATGTTACCTGGTATAAAAATACTAATATGTACACTAGATTATAATAAAATCTCTTGAATTTAAAATTACCCATATGTCACTAATTAAGAAACACCATTATGATGGTTCAATGAAATATTAAAAACACTTAAAGTAAGACAAAACACGTACTTAAAGATAGATACTATTTTTTTTTCTCTTAATAAGTTTTGTTATTAATGAAGCTAGATGGGATGTTATGCTAAAAGGACACATAAAAACATTTCATTTTGCTTTTGGAAATTATTGTTTATTAATTAGAAAATAATACCTACAACGAAATTTTTTTAATATGCGCACAAATTCATGAACGCCCTTTTTGCATTTCGATCGCGATTTATTTTAACTTGGTAACACTGACCATAGTGGCACAATTAGGTGTGTCGCAATCCGGGATCAGCCAGTAACCATGGGTTTATAGCTAAATGGATCGCGACCTATTGAAATGGCGATAAACACATAACAACAACTCTCTTTTAATTTCTTGCATTTATTGCATTGCTTATTATGACCCAAAGCCAAAACCCAAAGCTTCGTAATACGCAGGTGCACACATAAACATGTACAACACTCGGCCCATAGCAAGTGTGAGATAGTGCTATATACAATGAGGAGACAGCAAATATAGGAAACACTGTATAATGTATTGTATCTCGTTCTTTTGAATGTTAAATCCTATACATTTATATGTTTGTCCCTTTTTAACGTCGCTTTTTCGTTGTACCGAGTTTCAAATCAATGCACTCACTTGTCTAAAACTAGGTGCCAAATCGAGTTTATTCCCTACGAGAACGAGAGGGAGTCTCTCAGAAGGCCTCGCCTGTGTCAGCAGTCGTCTGTACTCGGCGGCCGCTCGAAACGACCGCCGATCCGTCACCGAGTAGCAAAGCACGAATCCTTCACCGCACCGCATGTACTGTTCTCGCATCGCTGTGAACTCCACCTAAAATTCAAAAATACCTAATATATTCTGTATACAAATAGAAAAATTATTAAAGACATCAATTATTTTATAATCATAGTTCAGGTAGAAACCATCTTAAAAGTATAAAAAGATTTATAAAACCCATGATAGCTTTACCAACTCAACCTATGAACTACTAAACAATAAAGTATACTGTGGGATACCGTACTACATCCTACAGGCGACCACCCTTTAAAAACAATGCAGTAGTAAACAACCATGGCCTGGGTAGAAGACAGGATCGTCTCTTCTCAGATGGGTTGATGTAAGCCTAATATAAAATAGGATTACAAATAGGGCATAGGGTTTTTGTTATTGTAGTGTTGCCTAGAATATGGTATCAATAGGTAAGAAATAATTGCACAAACAATTGAGGTATTGAATAAAACCATGTGCTAACCTCTTACTAGTCTACTAGTGTAATACTCTTGCCTTTAAAGGGCTGTTATTTTAAACTTTAATAGGTAACCAACTTAAATTTCCATAGAATATTAACTGTCTTTAGAAATAATAAAAAAAAACCTAAAATAAAATATTACGGGTGGCACTGACACAAGAAACCTTTTTTTTTCGATATATTTTCATTTTGGTTTATATAAAAACTACTGGTAATAAATCAAATTGATTATAGCCCAAACCCAAAATCAAAACAACAAATAAAGACCAGACTAGAATCTTGAGCTCACACCAAGAATCCCCAATTGAATGTAATAACATTTTTTTTTATCTTAACCCAATTGTATTCTGAGTTGTATATTAAACCTTTAAAATATCTCATTAATTTTTGTAACAATGTGTAATAAATAGTCAAATTTCTATACAAATACTTTTATAGACTGACAGTACTAAGTCTAACAAAATTTTTTTTTTTGTTTTTTTTTTTTCAAAAAGATGGTTGAACGTTTTTTCATTTTGATACAAAATCGTAATCACAATGTCTGGAGAGTGACATCTATGCTGACGGATATATGAGAACAAGGCAAACAGTTCAAGAAAACAACGTTTCGTAAATTTAGTAAGTTAAACAGAAAATGCACACATTTTATTTTCTAAGCCGACATTTGTAACCTTAAAGGGCATAAAAACCCTTTATATAAAGGTCTGAGTTAGGTCAACTGTACAATTTAAAAAGTAACTCATAGTTTTTTTAATATCCTAAAAATACTCATATGTAGTGAAATACCACTAATTAAAAAACAACACTAAATATTTTACATTTCAATAGCATTCATTTTTACAAATTAACCTTATTTTTCTTATAATGTTTTCCTACATTGTCTATCTCAAACATTATATATAAATGCTCAAATTAGTAAACATCAACTACAAAAACATTCAACATTTATATAAACAGTTCTATATGAGTTATAGAATCTATATAAGATTTAATTGCTGAATAAACACAATCACACATATATTCAATTGAAAGCAATAGTACTAAAAATAGTATGTCCAGAGTATGTGGTTAGCAACATGCACTAGTATGTAGCACATTGGAACTCCATTCTCATGCGTAGCAACCTATTATAACTAAGCTGAGGGCAGAAAGCTTTTGTAGTTTTATTTATAGCTGTAGTCTGCAGCAACCACTTAACATAATGTGGACTACACACCTGTTTACCATGAAAAAATTCACTCCTTGCAAATCTTGGTATTTATAAAATGATTTTGAATGACAAACCTGTCCAGCTGTATCCAGTATGTCCAGCAATGCTGGTTCTCCATCAATCACTGCTTGCTGTTGGTACGAGTCCTCTGAAAGGTTTGTAGATTTAATTCAGTAAATATCCTGTATATTAAAGATTAGCCAGCCTTTTTCTTTCAAAACATTTATTACACTGCACAATATCAAGGGATTCTTACCCTAATTTAGACTGGTCAAATAAGGGTTCGAGAATTATAATTAAGAAAAAACTTTATACAAAAGTTGGTTCAGATATATTCATGGTACCTATAGTAGGGTCATGGTAATCCAAGAAGCTGTGGCTGACGAACTGCAATGTGACCGCGGACTTGCCGACCCCGCCGTCGCCCAGCACCACAATTTTGTAGACGCGTAGGCCTCGCGACGTGCCCGCAGTCTCGCCCGCCATGCCGCCGCATGCCTGAGCCTCGGAGCCGCGCCCGCCCTCACTTCCAACCGACCCCCATCGCACACCGCAGAAATCTCGACCCAATACTAACACCACCGTGAAAGCTTAACACACCAACACACACAATTAATGAACTTTCATTCACCGCAACTCATTTTGTGCGATATTAGTATTAAAAAAATAATTTATATTGGACAAAAACCGACAGCTGATTGAAAGCAATTGACATCACAGATCAATTGACATATTCATTTCTTTCTTTAAATATTAAAGCTACTAGATACAAGTCATTTACGCATGACATATTCATGCTAGCGATGTTTCTAATATCAATTCAATTTGAAGGGAATAGGAGCAAAATCTAAATACCATATAATGGATATCACAAATATATAAATATTATTAACAGTACGTATACAAAAAATATTGATATAATTGTTCATTTCGATTTTATTTTTTTTTCGAACTGACCTACACTGCCAGCAATAATGCCTTCACAGTTTCACCGGACTACTAAGGGGAGCGCTTAAGGCACTCACCCGATTTTATATAGACGTTCATTTCGAATTATAATTTTCACAAATTTTATTGATTCTTCTTGCCACATGTATGTTTTCTGTTAGCACCATGAATGCAATTAAATTAAGGCAGTGTAATATTGTTATATTTATCAAATTAAATAAAATGTATTGTATCTGTTATTTAATATAATGTTATTATATTCAATAAACTTGGCTCGTCTAAATGCATTTTTAATTCACTACGTTACGGATTGCATTAAATTTAAAATTCATTATTGAAATACCTAGCTCATATATAAAAAACCGCCTAATTACTAATATTTTTTTTCATTGGTATTCTTTCAATTGATTAAGTTACAAATATTTTTTCAATTTTCATATTGAAAAGATCATATAAAAATAGGTTTATGCTTGAACCACGGCAGATTTTTGTTATAAGTACCACACCGTGTTCCAAAAGTTCTTCTTTATTTTTTTTTGGCTCCGTCACGGTTTGTGCACTAGCCAGCGTCAAGTAACAAGATTTTGCCAAGTGTTTTGCGATAATTATAATATTCTAACAAGATGGTGGTTTCCTTGTTAGAACTTTCCATGGAGTTTTGGTGGCATCTGAGAATGCATGCTCCGTGGTATTATTTCCCATCCACTTCACTTGTGCATAATAACCGAACTATATTACGTAAAACACCACCAATATTACAAAATATAGAGTCTAATAACACAAGATTATGAATAAAATATAAAAACCACTACATCACAGACTAAGATCCCACCAAAAACTCCACCTTCCAAAAGTTAAATAGGTACAAAAGTTTTATTAACATACTAGTCTGCTTATATACTACTGCACTGGTAGGCATAACTTAGATAGAAATGTGTCAGTGGCATATGTCAATTGTCCATGCCAGCTTAGCTGCACGGGCTAGATACCATTGCCTTATCCTTGGGATGGAAAGAACAGAAAAAAAAATGTCAATACCAGCTGGTTTATATAAGACCTTAGATGTTTATTTACAATATTTTATGTATTTAGATAATAAATAAATAATAATGGCACATACTCAGTTCATTGATGAATTAGTTAGGGATTACTTGCTATATAGAGGCTTTGCATCAACTGTGAAGGCGTTTGATCTCGACTTAAAAGCGGACAAAGACAAAGGATTTCGCGTTGATAAAATAATTGAACAAATATTACATTATATCAATATATCTGATTTAACCGGACTAAAGGAATACTGGTCACATCTGGACAGTTTAATTTTCTCTAAACTAGAGATCCATGTACAACCGGGTTCGTAAATATTTTCATTTAAAATTCAATACTTTATCAAGTCTTAAAATTCAAAACTTTATCAAATCGCAACAATAGTTAATATTGTGCTTTTTCTAACCAGCACAATTACTATACTATGATAATTTCTATGTGCAATAATTAAAATAATTTACTGAATAGGAGGCAACAGATGACTATGAAAGTTGGTACATTAAAGTGTTTTTTTTGGAGGTGTTTACAATATCCAACTCTAAATGTAGCTGCACACTTTGGCATATCAACCTCAATAATCTATGTCTAGATATTTGAACACTATATAGAATTACACTGAATTACAATAATAAGATAGTTTTTACATTAGATTAATTTTGCTATGACACATTTCTTTAGCAAAACAATAAATAACTATAATGAATATTAAGATACATGTGAAGCTGTGAAAACACGGCACACAATAATTTTAATATATAGTAATATATTTCTATTCCTTCTTGTTGGTGAAAATGTTGCAGGGGTTCAAAGTAGGCTGGAGAAATGGCAAAAGAAACTACAGAATGTTGGTTTAAAGATTAGTGGGATGAAAACTGAACATTTGCTCTGTAACTTCGGAGGTCCATTCAGTTTATGTCATATTACCTTAAACAGTGTTTTGTTACCAGTCTGCTCCAATTTTCGTTAACTCGGCTCATTGATCCAAAATGGCAGTGGAATAGACAAGGATTTGAGGAATAGGATAAATGCAGGGTGGATGAATTGGTGAAAGGTGTCTGGAGTGGTTTGTGACCCACAAATGCCGTTGAAATTCAAGGGGAAGGTGTATAAAACTGTAATAAGACCAGCCATGTTAAATGGATCCGAGTGCCGGGCTATGAAAGAGACGGATGAGAAAAGATTACTTGTGGCCATAGATGTGAATGTTAAGATGGATGTCTGGTGTAACCAGGATGGATAAAATTAAGAATGAGTATATCAGGGGAAGTTTAAAAATAGCACCAATGATAGAGAAGTTTAGGAGTAACACATTAGCATGGTATAGGGATATTATGAGAAGAGATGAAAGTCATGTAACATGAAAAGTTTTGAGTTTGAAAGTAGAGGGACATATGAATAGTGAAAGACCAAAAAGGGTGTGGATGGATTGTGAAAAAAATGATATGTTTATACAAGGTGTGAATACTTATATGACATAGGATAGGGGAGAGTGGAAAAAGAAAAGGTGTTGTGCTGATCCTACTTAAGTGGGATAAGGGTAAGATGATGATGTACATAATTAAAAAAAGGTTTTTCTTTTCAGCTGTACGTAAACTAGAATATTGTTTATACAAACTTTACCTAGTCACTGCATGTCAAAGTACAGCAGGTGTAAGAAATGACAAGGTTGCCGATTTCTTTGTGAAAATGCTTCCCGAGCTCCAAGGGCAGAATGAGTGGAAGGAATGGTTTAGTAAGTAGCCTATAAATATAAAACTTTATTTCAACTGTTGGACTGAAAAATGTTATATTCGAATTCAGTTGATTGGGACTCGACTCTTCGAGTATTATATACACACCAGAAGGTGGTAGTTGTTCTATTACTTGGCTTATTTTTGATGGCACTAGTCACGAAGTTGTAAATGTCAATTATGTCAGCAGTATTTACTTATTTATAATTCGTGTATACATATATAAAATAAACTCCTAATAAATCCTGGGAGACATTTTGTGAAAATTATGCCAATACTTATGTAATCATAGGAGGAGTGAGTAAGAGCTTTACTTATTTTAGCTGGCAAGGGGAGGTCGAGTCAAAGCTCCAATTTTAAAATCCAATTTTTATTACAATTTTAAAATATTATTTAATCAACTAAAATAATTAACAATTTTATTCAAATCTGAGTATATGACATTAACTATCATTAAATAAATAAAGCTGTTGTTGGTTTCAGAATTTTTCAATAACATGTTTTTTTTGTGTATTATTGAACCTCTCCACACTCCTAGGACTGATTGAATGTGTAAAAATTAATTATAATAGATTAAAAATAGTTTTAAATACAACAAATATATATAGACCTTGTTGTATGGAAATAAAAACACAAAAAAACTTATAGTGTTGTATTTTAACATACATATGTTTGTTCACAGTGTTGCCATATGTACAAAAACCTGAAGAAAATCCATCTTTTAGTTTATACTTCACTCGAGCATGGCAGGACAGTGTGTTGGTGTCTCTACACAATCTATTAGCAACAGTATTTCAGTGTATGCCACAGCCAACCCTTACTAATTATGAAAGTGACGCAGTACTAGTCAAAAAGCTCCAGGATAAACTGGCATCTATGTCTGGGAAGGTGATCAATCTTAAACTATAGATAATACTGTAATGATAGACCATTACAAAACTTTATAAAATAGCTAGTTATACTATTTGGTTTCCATTATGTATTTTATTTTTACGAAATATTTTATCTTACGAGAAGAAAAAAAAATTGAAAGCATAGATATATGTGGCTTACAATATTTCTTTAATCTTTCGTAGTGCTTATAAAAATCGTAGTTCCATCATAATGATAATTTTTATTTTAAATAAGGATGCAGTGTTTTATAAGTGAAAGTAAAAAATTCATCTAAATGTGACCAGTAGTCTTTGCAAGTTGCATGCACAAGACAGACCTCTATCATTTTATTTATATAAGAAAGAAGATAGATAACGGTTTAGAGTTTGTTGTTATTGACATCTTTCGAAGGGATTAAGCCATTGGATGTATAAAGCAATAACCTTCATTCTGTTGATTAAATATTAAAATTAATTTGTTTCAATGTGTATAAAAACATAATATTCAGGAATACAAACTCTATCTCGCTCTTATTATATCTTCCTAAGCAAGAAAGAAAACTTCATTCAAGTCATTATTTTTTGTTATTGCTTTGTGTTTTAATTTCTTAAATCTATTTGATTGCGATATCACCAGATGTTAAGTGATGATGTGGCCCAAGATGGTAATATTCCAAACTTTAAAGCGACTGTTTCTTAAATGCATCAGTCGAATCACAACAATAGGAGCTTAGTGAAAGATTTTCAATGTTAAACTGGTAGATCATCAGAGTGTTGAAAAAGCCCTACCACCATGTTATGGTTTCAAGTTAATATATCCTTGCACTGAAAACTTTGATTCACTGTAGGTTTCGAAGCTGCAATGATCACTTAAATTGCTAAAATTATATTTAAATCAATAAAAAAATTTGTTTATTAGTAAAAACTATTTATTTTCTTAGTCAACACAACCAGCTGTTGAGAAAACCTGCCCGATAGGACACCAGTCCCGTTTAAGCCAATACTCAGAGCGGCTGAGTGGACCCGTGCCGTTAGTTGACGACTTCTGTGCAATACCGACGGAACAACTCGACAGCGGTATCAGGGAAGCGAAGGGTCTACGTGGCCTTCTAAGGCAGATGGGTGGAAGCCCAGTCATGGGAAGGAAACAGAGCAGATCACAAAGCCAAAACTAGTAATTTAATCGATAATTAATTATTTTAATAGGTACAATATATCAGATTATAATTGCAGTCGCAAATTCCGTATTGTAGCTGCGCCTGCAAAACTTTGCACCATCTATTAATAATAATAAGTGCATAATTTGATACATAAGTTAAACCACAACCGCAGGAAACAAAATCAATGTTGCCTTTTTAGATTAGTACAAGAGATTTTGTAATAGCGATTATTGCATTGAAATATAAATAAATGTGCGTAACTTCGCTGTATTATTGTTAACTAGCTGCCCGCCCCGACTTTACATAGGTGTGGTAACGGAGAGGAAATGAGACAAAAACATTCCTTATAGCCAAATAGTTGCAGCCGTTGTAAAGTGCTGCGCTTACATGCATGTGTTAATTGATTTTTATAGAATAAAAAATTGAAAACATAAAAAACTTTGGTAAAGTTTGCGGGATTTCTAATATTTGCCACATCGTGATGTATGGTTTATTTTGGACTTCAGGTTACTGTAGTTCATATATAGCGTCGAATATTATAGACGCGAAAGACATTTTTTTTTAACTAAACCAACAACCTTGAAAATCGAAATCAAAATTGTTTCAAACAAAAGTCAAGAAAAAATCTATACAGTACCACATCATAAAGTTATTTCTTTATTCACTAGCTTGCTTCGTTCTTGCGAAGAAGGTTTTATCCTTTCATGGAAACTACGTGTATTTTCTAGAATATATATTTTTTTTCAATTATGAAATCGAGACTACGTAACAGCTGTCCCATTATCCATATAACCCTTATACCGATTTTTAATTAAATTTTATCATTGGGTAGCACTTATGGAACAGAAAGTTGATATGTAATCTAAATAATTGTCTGAAAAGTTCTATCTTTCTATCTGCTTGTAGAAGCCTTGTACAAAACCGGTTCAGTAATTTCGGAGATTAATATTAAATTGTATAATCTGAAGTACTTTTCATGTACATATTGGAATATGTAGAAGATATAAGGCGACCAATCATATTATCAGACAAAAGTATGTGAATGATCTAACCTATAATTTTTAAATTAAGAATCAACATTAAAATGTACAACGTTTTATTTAATAAGTTTTATATCATAATGTGTATATATTTGAATTCATTTAACAATATTAATGCAATTCTATTATTTTATTAATTTTAATGTATATTTTGAATAAAATAATTTTATCAAATAATTCTAAATAATATTGTTTTATTTGATAGTACATAGTTGCTAGCTTTTTTCTTATACGTTAACTAGTACAGGGTAAGTGCCAGCGTTTTGTCTTTATGGGGACAATGCGGTGGATAAACCTTTATTTTTTCGTGGATCACGTCGGACGTTACCAGTTTTGGGTATTATTCAACATAATAACTGTTAAATATTATTTTCACAACGTAAACTTTATTATAGTGACCATACTGTCATACAATAAAAATTATGACCATGTTACTTTCCTTTTTTAAAGTCTCATTTTCCATAGAATTAATGGCCAGCACGCTACAATTTAATATACCAATGTAGGATGGTACTTGCGATCTTAGGTCATAGCGAGGCCTAAAATAGCCAGTTTGAAGGCTTATCAATGTATTAAATTATAAAAGTCAATATACAGGTGTTATATGTCTTATTGTAGTTAAGCGTCGACAAGTGAAAAATCGAAAAAGAAGTTAGAGCACCACCCGTACTGAAATCAACTTATCTGTCAGTATTTTAAAAAGATACGAAATTAGTACTATCAAAATTCGTCAAATGATTTCTTATAATGCTATATTCGTTTTTTGCTATGATTCCTGTCACATTCATAGACAAACCTGTTTTTGTATAAAATGAAATTTCCTTTCAATTACTCTCCTCGATTTTGTTGTAATTTTAACCGTTTCACCAGAAGCCGCCAAAAAACTAGACATTTCATAGTAATTTGATTTCGGTGACTTGTAATTACAAAATACCTTCAAAGAGTCTCTCATTGTCTACTAATCGAGCTTTTTTAATCCTTTACAGTATCATTAAATGCCGCTATAGGATATTGAAAAAAGTCCTGACTATTCCCATGCATTTTATGTGGGAAAAACTGTAAAACAAAACAAGTAGAATTAAAATAAGCGGCTTAAATGATCAAATACTTTTTTTCAGTACATACAACAATTTTTTTTTCGGCTGGAGGAGCAACAAAAACGTCGTTTAAAACGAATCGGCCGTATGTGTATAGATTTTCTTGTTTCCATAGGTACATTTTCTAGCATACTGATGGCCACCGGTTATGCGTCTGTGTTTGTATAAAACCTTTTTTTACTAAACAAATGACGTATTTCGAATTGAATTAATATGTTTATAGGATAAATAAATAGTATAAAATGTAGATAAGACTCATACAACAATGAAATTATAGTTCAGTTTTATTCGAAATTTTAGTTTGTTTTAAAGTCCATATTGTCATTTGGGTACAAGGATACAATAACCGGTTACGATGTCGCACGCTTTCTATACAGATGCCTCTGTAATGGCCCAACGTCGAGACAGGATTTGGTACCAAGAGAACTTGCTAAAAGTACTCCAGGCTGCTAAAGAGAAAAGAGTTCGGGAAATTGACACGTCTATTGCACTTGCCAAGGAATTGATGAAAGTATGTTTTAACTTGTTATAGTTGCTACCCTACCTTCGAATGTGTCATTTATTATGTAAGCAGTATATTTTATTTACAAAGGAAAAAAAAGGAAGCATACACCGCTTGTCCTTCTCTTCTCCAGGGCAAAAAACATCGTTGAACACGCAGTCCTTATAAAAATCGTTGTTTTTGAAAATGTTAATGACTAAATATTAAATGAACTTTCGAAATTAATTCTTATTTTTAGAGAAGGAAATTGATACCTATCCTGCAGATTTTGTGTGTTGCACACACAACGCCAGAGCTATATCACTTTATTCATCTATACATATAATAAAAATGAAGTGTCTGTGTGTAATATCAAAATAACGACTTTTTACTGATTGGATATGAACGTATACACGATACTGATAACAAAAACACAATTTTAAAATTTTTGTCTGTCTGTCTGTATGTTCCGGGTAATCTCCGAAATGGCTTGACCGATTTTGACAGAAATTTCACTGACGGATAGTTAAAATTACAGCGGGTAACATAGGCTACTTTATTTTAGACTAGCTGTCATCCGTGGCTTCATCTATAGTACTATTTCCAAAACTATTGGACCTATTTTCATGGGACTTTCACTAACAGATAGCTAACGCTATAAAAAGTAAAGCTATTTTATTTTGCACTAGCTTTTACCCATGGCTTCGTTTGCAGTACTATCTCCAAAACGTTTGAACCATTTTTAACGGAACTTTCACTAACAGATAACTGATCTTATAAGAAGTAATTTACAATTATAACAAAAACGCATGCGGAGCTGCGGGCAACAGCTATAAGATGAGAAGATATTGTTTCAAAGAAATTTAATTACATTGAAATATTGTAAAATTGTGCGGGTTCACTGATATTATCACGTTTGGACAATACCGAAAACGTTTGTTAGTGTATTTATTTATTCCGTTTGAGGGCCAGTCTATATTATGGACTTAGTACGTTACAGTAGGTATCTACCAGAATATTTCCTATATCCCATGTAATAAAACTCACTGGAAGCCAATAATTGTAGAGACTAGATGAACCATTAAAACAACACGCTGTTGTCCCGTTACACAACGTAATACCATCAGAAGACGATAGCTTAATGAAACCTATAGAGCCTGAAGTGCTGAACATTCTATATGGCAGCTCGGATAAGGGCGCAGCGGAAAAGTATTTAAAGGCAAGGAATAAAAAAGCTCCTGAAGATAAGTTAGTATTTAGACATTTAGCTTTACGTAGAATAGATTAGATCTTCTTAAGATCTCCTAAGTATATGTCCACGATCCGAGTAGTATAGTGTTAATTCGTGGAATTGTTTAAAACAATTCCTATTACATAAGTGTATAATAATATCGACTCTTAATATTAACTCACTCGCACCAGTTTTATTAATTAAATTTCTCCGCTAGATTCTACTTCCGTATAGTAACAAATTGGGACTACGGTTGGCAACAGAAGCAGGCTAAGCAACGCGCACGAGACGTAAATCATGGCCGCTGTGCAATACTCAAAGATACTTTCTATAGGAAGAACAATTTGGCTCCCGATCCCGGGCACTATACACAACCCTCCGGCGGAGAAGTATCAATATGCAGCGAATACTCTTGCAACTTTAACTAATCATTTTGAAACTTAAAATAATACTGCATTTAACAGTGATATTCTAACCTATAAGTAATCGAATTTAATAATGGCGAATACGTAAACACTTCAGTGATTTATTTTTTTCTCTTTTTTACATTACACTGGGCGAAGCTTGACCTCAGTCACGCCTGATATAAAGTGGGGACGAGGCCTAGGATGTAGCGCGTTCGCTCAGTAAAACCGTATTCACTCACCTTTTAAAGACCGTAAAATTATGTGTTTCGCGGAACCAGACGCAGTTAGCGCGTCCCGTTCCTTCGCAGCTCGCATATTAAATGAATATGCAAAGCGCTTCGTGCGGATGAATGGTAAATCGACTACAAATGGATGTAACCCTCTACGGCGTCACATTGCCCAAAGTGTAACCGATGGAATACCGTAAGACAAGCGACCCTGCGCTGATGTTCTAGCGTTTGCAGTTTCGCTACTATCAGGGATTTGTCATCGATATGAGCGTTTGAGCTAGCTTAGATTACTTTCAACTTTATTTATTAAAAGAACATGACTTTATACACTCAAAATATTTAATTTTATTCATTTACTACACATTGTGTGGTTACTAGAATCAAGAATTACTTGCTTTTAAACGAAAACACTGTATAGTTAAAACAATTCGTAAGACTTATGGAAGCGAATACATTGTAAACCCTTGAAAAAAGGTATTTAATACATACATCATTTTTTTGAATAAAATGTTAACTATAGCTAACTTCAGGGTGTCGGTTTTTCGTGACGGTGTGCGTGCGCATCGTAAAAATTTACTCTCATCATTTTTCCCTAACGCGCCAAAAGAATTATAACTTAAATAACATAAACCACATATTACGTTATTATAGCAATCGTGGAGCTCGATGTCTCATTCTGTTCGCACTCTTGTGAAAATTAGTCATGCATACTTATGTTTATGTTTTAAAGTAATTCCTATTCGTTATACCAAAAATGTTCAACGTATAAATAGAAATTGCTTGAGATAGATACACCACTGTATCAATATACCGATGGCATGTTCAGTGATGCCTGTTTTCATAAAATTAATATGTACTACGTTATCGAAGTAAATAAAATGGTAGAGGTCTGTCGGTGTGTGTACATCACACACTAGCTACTATCTAGTAAGTAGATAGTTAGTTTCAATAATTTGTTTTTAGTTTCACTTCTTAGGTACTTTTATCTTTAATTAAAAAAAAAACATCACGAATTGTAATTTAATATAGAGTTATTACCTTTAAGCAACTACAATTTTTATAAACGCTACGAGTTCAATGATGTTTCTTTTCTTGCCATAGAGAAGAGGGGCAAGCGGCGCAGTGCGCAGACAACGCACACGAAGTCGCGAGTATCGATCGGCTAATATAAAACAATTGTACTAAGCCAGAATTTTAGCCTTTTAGCGTAATTAACCATATTATTAAAATAATCTAATAGTATGTACAGAGTAACCAAGTTATGTACATTATAGGTTTCTCAACATTGGACAAATTTGTATTAACGTTTTAGTCTTCAAGTTTACCCCGACAGTTGATTTTTTGCAAGGCACTGCAAGAAACACATAATATATACATAAAATAAAAGACGAAAGGTTTATAGCAAAAACATATATTTTATCATTTTATTATTTACAATAATCAACTTTTATTTACAAATATCAACAACAGCGTGTGTACCTAGCTCGAGGCCCACATCATACTGTCCGATGTGAAGGGATAACAGCTAAGTAAAAGAATTGTATTCATTTGAAAAAACCATGTCATTTAAATTTCGTAGGTAATACAGAAATAAATTCAGCACGTAAATTCCATTTAACCCTTAAATGCATAGTCATGTCTCAAAAATGAAACATTTTGTCCAACTTTATAAGTACGAGTATTAACCCCGTAGTGAAAATTTTACTTCGCATTCAAACAAAAGCAAAAAAAAGTACATAAGTCCGCTTGCTATTTAATATGACCTGTAGAATAATGAATTATTTTGCGCATTAATTTGCAAAACTTTATTATCTCAAAAAAAAAAACAAAAACATGACTAATAATTGTACCTAGAAACTATGTTTTCTTATAATACTGTATGATGCAATGTAACTTTTTTGAGAAAAAAAAAGAAATCATGCATTTAAGGGTTAAATGGACGATTTCTATGGAAAATGAAGTAGTCAATTGCCTAAGCTAGATCTTATTATTAAATTTGTAACCATGGAAATGTTACAAACTATTGTGGCGGGCATAATTAAAATCATACATAAAACAGAAATACGATAAGATAAATAATCTAATTCACTAAAAAAATAAAAATAAATCATATAATCAACAACATTCTCGCTCACAACAAGTCACTAAAAGTTAAAAATAAAATTATACGCTACAAATAATAAATATGAGACTTATTTGTTCTCTATTTCCGATTCATTTGACGCATTATTTATTTATGTACAATTCTTCTATTATTCCGTTATATAAATCAGTCGAATATTACAGTGTCAGTGTCAGTAGTTTTGTAACTACCATACTCATATTATGCTCTCTCTCTCTCTCACTCTCCTTTGGCGTTTTTTAACATCCTCCTCTTTGAGTTTTTGGCGGGATCTTAGTCTGTCATGTAGTGGTTTTTATATTTTATTCATAATCTTGTGTTATTAGACTCTATATTTTGTAATATTGGTGGTGTTTTACGTAATATAGTATCGGTTATTATGCACAAGTGAAGTGGATGGGAAATAATACCACGGAGCATGCATTCTGAGATGCCACCAAAACTCCATGGAAAGTTCTAACAAGGAAACCACCATCTTGTTAGAACATTATAATTATCACAAAACACTTACTTGGCAAAATCTTGTTACTTGACGCTGGCTAGTGCACAAACCGTGACGGAGCCAAAAAGTAAAGAAGAAGAACTTCCTCCTCCTATATTCTTTCTCTATGAAATATATTGTCTAGCTAATAATTATCACCTTAGAAAATTAACTGGAAGGTGGCCAGGGATTGAGTTTTTAAAAATATTGTTAAATTCTAATAACCGACTGTAGCATGCGTCTATACTCGTAATTTTATTCATGTACTAAAATTGCATAAAAATTAAATCTAAAAACAAAATCATTCTCAGACTTTTAAAATTATAATTTGAACAGTTTAAAACAATGCAGGAAATAATTACAAAAGAATTGCGATTAGGAAATCTTAGTCAAAATTGAATTTAGATATATTTTAAAAGTGATTTACTTATGTTGAATAATTTCTGTTATAGAACAGGGCTGTCCAAACCAAATTATTGCGGCCCGCAGAATCTTTTTTATCTTCTTTGTTTAAATACATTAAATGAGTAAATTACTTTTCTTGCGACGAAATTCAAATGTTTTGGATATGTATTCGATTATGTCGCACACAACACTATTGATTGATGTTGACAGAATTGTAAAAGACAAATTAATGAAAAAGTAGATAATAAAATAATGATACTTATTATACTTGTATTTTATTTATATAAATATTTTGCGGCCCCCCAATGTATTGAGTCATTTTTGTTGGCCCTGGGTCCCATGTAGTTTGGACAGCCCTGTTATAGAATAATAAAATAGTTTATTATACGTCAAATTAGTTAATACTTAAAACGCGATGGTCGTATGGTTTGCAGATTGGTGGCTCGGTTTGCCAATTACTTGTTTGGAATTCGTCAATATTCGGTGAAAAAAAAAACTCATGAAGAAATCTAAAGATTTTAGAAATGCTCTCCTAATACCATCACAGTAAGTGGAGAAAATAAATAATGTAATTAAACGTTTCAAATGAGAAGATAATCGGGTCCGTTCCAACTTCATTCATTACTTATTAAAATTGTATAGCAATTGACAAAAACATAAGAATTCTTTGTATCTTCTATCTTAATATATATATATATATTATGTGTCACGTTTTTTGTCCGCAATGGACTCCCTAAACTACTGAATCGATTTTTGTATGCAGTTTCATCCAACTCGAAATATAGGATAGTTTATATATCAATTTATAATCGCAATATTATTTTAGTGTGAATTATTTGTTTATTAACAAAGCTCTGTAAGTTCGATAAGTTTCTAAGAGATGGCGGTATAACCTGAACCACACAGCGACCAACATAATTACCTTAGCCAAAGCTACGCATGACCTGGTCTTTTAGTTATCTATATAAAGGTCTGCCGTTATGCGCATTACTGAAAGAATACTGAATTGATTTCGATATTTTTTGTTTTGTTTCTTTATTTATTTATTAGTTCGTTATTTAAAAAACGCTATCACAACAGCTTCATTTAATATAAACTTTAAAAAAAATTATAAGTGCTGCACGGTCAGCGATGTGAGTTTTCTTGCCGTAGGGAAGTGGTTCAAGCAGTGTGGTACTTATGTTTTTTTCTGTACATAAAATCTATTGTTAAGAGAATAAACAGCGCAGACGAAGTCGCTGGTTACGGCTAGTTTCAAATATCATAATAGAAAAATGAACTTTGTATTTAGATATTTTAAAAGTACTAATTACAATTTCTTAATTTTATTTCAAATCAAAAATGATGATTGGTGTATGTTTGTACATACAAACTGATGCCAATTTTGTATCATATATTATTAAGTAAATCACTAATTAAAATTCCGAGTGATTTTATAAAAGTCCAGTAAAATATAAACCTTCATATCCTATAAACTGTTGGCCGGTCATTTGTATACTACATAAGTTGTACCGTTTATTATTTTACTTTAATATTTTTGTTTTACTGAAGTCGCATGCAAACTGTAAAACAAGATGGCGGATTGACAATTATCTTCTTATTTGAAACCGGTATGATTCTCGACAATTGTTATAGCTGATTTGATGATAAACATACATATATGGTCTTCACGAAACCTACCACACACCACATTTGCACATGGATAGCAAGCTTTAAAAAAAACCACCATTAACTCTTTGCAATTAAAATATGTCTAAATTACATAGATGACTAGCAAATTATGTTAAAATAGGCCTTTGCAAATCTCATAAGTAATATCAGATTTAAAAATATTTTTAAAACAGTCCAATAACAAGGACCTTATAATATTGAACTCTTTTTAAAATTCCAATTCAATATGTTTTATTTGAAACATTCCATCAGTAATTCTGTAAAGGCTGACGGAGCACAGGTCCGTTTAAAGCCTAATTACTAATAAAATACACCAGTCTAATGTCTAATTTATGTGGAATTATTAGTTATATGATATTATTTGTCACAACTATTAATATTCTGCTTTAATCTGCATAAATAATTAAATTGAAATGTCCATTTGCAACATGAAACTAACAGCTTTTTTTTCCAATAAAATTTTAAACTATACGTTGTAGATAAAACAAAAAAACCCAATTTTTATATTTTTTGTCTGTCTGTCTATCTGTTTCTTTGGACTAATATGTCAGAAATGGTTGGACCGATTTTGACGGAATAGATATTATGAGGAGTAACCTAGGAGACTTTCATTTTGGAAAATAATATTAGAATTCTGCGCAAATATAATATACTGAACATTTAACAAAAAAATTTTTGCTGATTTGCAAGTGGATGTTGTCGCGGGAAATTGCCAATTAATTTTAATAACATTAAATAGTTAAAACTTCATATCATAAATTATTTGAATTCGATTCTATGTATACATACATATAAAAAAAACATGTATTTTTAAAATCCAAGAATACATGTCGTAGATGGCCTGAGAAGATTTTCAAGAAATCTTACTGGCTGAAAGAGCACTTATCAGAGTATTATCCAGTTTACATATAATTAAGCTGATATGTGGAGGAGTAAGCAGTAACTATAAAATTTAACATGCGTACAGTACTCGCCAAGCTTGTCGACTGCTATAAATATAATCGTATAGAAGACAAACTTATGTATAACGTCCAGATAACTCGAAGGTAAATAAATGTCAATTATTTCTATTATGATTCATGTATCAATACTTTAACATTATTTTGTATTAAACTCTCGAATATATTACGCGGAAACCCAAATATTCACAGCGGCAAGATAATTAATGAGAACTGTAACTTAAGTAAGGGATAAAGTTGTCCTTGAAAAATTATACGATAATGCTACTCCCATATCTGCGCGACGAAGCTTCGGTCACTTGTCCCGCTAAAGAATAACCTCAAAATTAATTCCAATAAAGGCAGAGAGTAACGTTTGCACACCATTGTTATTTCAATAGTAATTCGAAATCAGCGTCTCCAAGTTCCTTTGATGTTTGTAGAAACCGCGGCACCAGTTATCGTGGTGCATGTATCGTCACGCAATCCGACAGTTCGTAACGCATAACGATAATATCGTCCGACATCTGCATTTACTCTGACCATAGACAAAACTTCGTACCGATACACGCACGTATGGGAGTAGCATTAGAAGAATAAATGATGGGCCCGCAATTAATCCAGATTAATAAAATACATAGCTGTCATGAAATAAGAAAATCACTTTCATGAAGACAGCCGAGCACAGAAGAAATTAGTCTGAACATAAAATTGCCATTTCAATTTTACATCTACATCTAGTCTAGTCGGATGACGTCTTTTAAAAGTTGTTAAAAATAAATCGTGAACAGTGTTGCCATATGACAGTTAATTTATACCACATTCTCTGGTTTTACGATATACTAATGTAATATTATAATTACTGGTTATATCACAGCACTACTTGTATTTCTTTAGAAATTTACATGTACAGTAAATTCTTTTTGTCAATTTTTTTTTTTTAATTCTGTAAAATAAACCCAAAGAATATATATTATTCTTTCCAATCAAGGATTCATTCCATTTGTTTACTATAAGATTATTAATTTTATAGGGTCATACCATTGAGACGGAATAAAAATATTAACATGGATTTAACCAAATACTACAAAGATTATTTACATGCTTTAAAATTATTCAGGGCTTGGCGATATTCGAAAGAAGATTTTTTAGCATTGTAACCTACATATCTGTATTGAATAGGTTCGTTTTCTAATTAATTGTCTATGAAGCATATTCAGCAAGCTGCACCGTATATAATCATAGATACAAAAAAACAACCTTACACGTTTACGACCACCGCTTATGTGTGGAGTCAAATGTCTGTGTAATAACACAAAACTTCTGCATATTTACACACATCTTAAAATTCCAACTGTACTGTCTATGCTAGAATTTGTCTCACTAAACTGTACACCACTGTTTCTAATTTTTTTTTACACATTTATCAGAACTTAACGAATAACTTATAATTTCAGTCAATTTTATTCGCACTACACAGGGTCCCGAAATCTTCACGATTCCATCGCTAGAAGAACTTCATAAGTATCACAACTCGGATTCGAGTAATCTATTAGCACTGGATTCACTGTTTAGTCACTTGTTTGTCTTTATGCGTCAAGTTTGGCGGTTCCAGTGGCAGAGTGTTCCGGTGGGCACTATGTGGGGTGCGTGAGGGTCTCGGGGGGCGGCAGCGCGGGGGGCGCGCCGCTCGTCCATTGCACTAATGCGTGCTGGGGCAATTGTGTCGCCTGTAAGGATAAATGTGTTACTTGAGATTTTTTTTTAATATGCTTTATAAGATTTAACATATGACCACAATCTCGTTCGATGTTACATGATGATATGATCTAATATGGTCAACACTCTAAGCCTAGGGGGACTGGCTTTCGAGTGTAGCTGCCGGAGCACACCTATAGATGATTGGCAACTGGTTAACAACTCACGAGTGGTAGTATTAGGCATGCTAGCTTAGAATAAGCCCTAGCACCATGCTATGGTTTCATCACCGAAAGCCCCAGCTCCTTCGCATGGATTCGAATCTATTTTAATCGACCTGGTGTCTGTACACACTGAGCTAACCATTATCACTGAGATCAAACATAAATGATATTTAAGAGACACATCAACTGTTTTCTCGATAATACATGCAACTAGGAAATAGTAAGTTTGAGAAGGCATTTTTGTATCCCTCAGGAATAGTATTTTTTTTTATATTAAAGGTACCCCCTATATCTTTTTCTTTACTTTTTGACAACATGTATGCAAAATTACATCATAATTTACTGAGTAGTTAAGTCTTAAAAGCGTAACAAACCAACTCTCGTTCTGATTTATAATATTACGTTGGAATTAACTTTAGAATATTTTATAGTAATTACTAGCTGACCCAGCGAACTTCGTACCGCCTAATAGTCGATTATTTAATTTTTATTTTTTATTACTTATTCTGCTATTCGGGACACTGTATGATGTTAAATTTTACCATCGTATAAATATTTACATTAATATTTATACGATACTAACGTCACTCAATTGCTTTGCCTTCACGGAACCTCTCCACTTAAACTTATAATTACAGTATGGTATTAAAGTTCAAATTGACATTTAATTATTATTACGAATCGTTAGTATGGGAGTATAGAAAAGTGTTGTTTTTAGACTTTTTCAGGCAGTTTTTTTAATTTTTCTCTCCGTTAGAACCATCCTCGTACTTCAAGGAATATTCTAAAAAAGGAATAATCGGTTCAGCTGCTCTCGAGATTTGCGCTTAGCAACACATTCAGCGATTCATTTTTATATTATAGATTATATATCATAATTTTTGTATCCCTCTCTTCCAAATCGTCAACCAGCGACTACAGAATTCACTTTAATTTTTTTTTTAATTTATATCTAAGATGGAAGTTTTATAGATACACATACCTGGAAGTGGTCCTTTAATAGTGCTTGTGAGAAATTGCAATGCATTTGATATGCTTCATTTTCTCTCTCCGTATCACCCGCTAACCTATAGAGATCTGAAAAATTATATACCATTAAAAAATCGATCAATCAATTTCTACTAACAACTTTATTAAAATGAATGTCAGCCTACTACTGCTAGTCTATTAGAGTTTACTGTCACTACGCCACGAGGCTAGAAGATTGTAATACCCTGTATTTCATCCAACGTATTGCTAATTTGTAGGTAGTTCATCCAGCAGATTTACATGACTTCTTACAGTTTGTAACTGTAAGTTTGGAAATTGTAAACTAACGGACACAGTAAAGTACCTTTTAATATAGCCGATGCCCACAACTGGACATGCACGTCGGGAATCTTGCTGGCTAGCTGCATCGCGGGCGTCACCATGTTCATACTCTCCCGGGAGTTGTTGATGGACAGGAATATGTGCCCGAGCAGCACCAACGAGCACGAAGTCAACCGGTTAAGATCCTCGGCGTTCGCCATTTTGAGTGTTTCTCGGAGATACCTCCTAGTAAAATAATAATTAATAGGCTTTTTTTTCAAGTTTTTTTAATCCTCTCGAGATTTAACATACAGTTTAATTCATTTATTAACTGATGCACATGACTTATCTGGATTAACTACAGGGTTGCCTTCTTTATTTGTAATTGATTTTAATTTTGCTATTATCACTAAGCTCTTATGAAACAGAATATTGATATTTATGTGAGATCATCTTGTAAAAAGTCTTCTATCTTCAAACATGAACAACAGATACTTCAACCAACATTAAGACATCTCGAATACATACCAACTTAGATATAAGCATAGATATTCATTTCATTATTATGTTTATCTACGATTGGTATAGACATTGATTTCTATTTGAAATAATTGTCTATGTCACAGTACAGATATATAAAATTAACCCCTAGACTGTCCGAAACCATAAAGGTTTAAGTTCCATAAAAACAAATATAGACCTCATACAGCACACGTCAACAGACTGTTGGAAGCATAACCTTATAAATATAATTGATTTATGACAAGACTTAAAAAAATAGCCAATGATGAATTGTAAAATTATATTTCATATGTAAAATGTATTTTTAAATTATTTTTCATTTTTACAAATTTTTATTTAAAAAAAACATAAAATGTACGATATCGTGAAATAAAAAAATTAAAAATATAATCCGCCATTTTGAGATCTGGGTTTTAAATAAATCAGCCGACTATTAGAAAACATACTAGACGGTCAAATAACAGTCTTATACAATATTTAATTAAATAGTAAAATATGGAATAATTTATGGATGGATATGGACAGTCTGTTATGGTGGCCTAGATACTACTTACTTCGCTTCATTATACCGCGCTTGGAAGAATGCTTGTAATCCTAACACGTAGTACGAAGCAGCTCGAAGCCCATGAGCGTAAGCCGGTAACGCTTCAGGCCTTACCTATAAACAAGCCCAAAAACCACATAACGTCATATATATCATCTAAGAGCAGCAAAAGTGAGATATTGACGGTAACATTAGAGAAACAAAAAGAAAGCGTATAAAGCTCACTACACGCGACCGAAGTGAAACTTCTAGAAATAATAGTCCCTATACGTTAAAATTAATACAAAAACACACCAATGACGGAATCGCAATTATTTTTGTCTTACTCTATCACGTTCATCTATCTCTCTCTCGATTTACAGCCTAGTTTTTTTTTTCTCACTCTCTGTGACTAATTATCACTTTTCGTCCCTTTTACAACGAAAATGTATCATCTAAAAAAATGCAAAAAATAATCTAGGCACTAAATTTTGGACCTTAGTTCAATAAATCATATAAAATCTAAACTAGCAAAGAAAATCTAACCTATAACTGAGTATTTGATAAATTTTAATTTCATCAACAGATCACTCGTAGTGAATATCTTGCAATCCCATTTGGAATCATCAAAATTCATACAACATTTCTGTGTTGCCATATATATTATCTAAATTATTACCACCTCCCTACTTTTTTTTTTTTCCGAACTGACCTACACTGCCAGCAATATTGCTTTCACAGTTTCACCGGACTACTAAGGGGAGCGCTTAAGGCACTCACCCACCACCCTACTTTGTCGTCTTATATTTTATAAGTATTTCAGTGCAATCCTCACAATTAATTACATCTTCTATGCCTTTGAGAATACAATAATACTGGAGATTATGGATGATCCAAACGAAACTTAATAAAGAGACATAGGACCGAATATATTATTAACATACCTGTTCCATTAGTTGTGCGAGCTCGTTGTCTCTCCTTCCTCGTAAATAGACAATAGCCAGGTTTCAACTTCGCGAACATCCACAAGTCCCTTTCTTGTGACGTCTGAAAATGATACCCCCTTTTATAGAACGAAATTATTAACTCTTCAAACTATAAGTTATTCACATATAATTTTATAGATTTTATTTTATTATCTTTATGTATTTTCCTTTTTTGAATATTATCTTTTATGTTCTTTACATATTTCATATTCATTCATATACTAGCTGATCCCGGCGAACTTCGTAACGCCAACAGTCGATTTTTTAATACTTATTCTGCTATTCGGGACCATCCTATAAATATTGACATTAATATTTTTACGATACTAACGTCACTCAATTGTTTTGCCTTCCCGGAACCTCTCCACTAACACTTAAACTTTATAGTATGGTATTAAAGTTCAAATTTACTTTTAAGTATTATTACGAATCATTTGTATGGGAGTACAGAAAAGTATCGTTTAAAGACTTCTCCAGGTAATTTTTTGAATTTTTTTTTTTCCGTAAGATCCATCCTCGTACTTCAAGGAATATTCTAAAAAAAGAATTAGCGAAATCGGATCAGCTGTTCTCGAGATTTGCGCTTAGCAACACATTCAGCGATTCATTTTTATATTATAGATAATATATATCAATGAATAAATTATTGTTATTATAATATAAAGTAACTGGATTTATACAAATACTTTAATGGAAATAATATAGCAGAAAATATATGTCTAGGAACACAAAATATGCGAGAATTCCCCATTTTCCTTAGATAGTATTCGACTTTTAAATACAATGAACTTAATATGTAGGGCCCCTTTTATATATATCAGAGTATATATCAACTGTGTATAAATGAAAATAGATTTCTCATTAATTTAACATGGGATTTGTCACTTTTGAAAAAATAATTTTTACCTTACTTGATCTTACCAAATATGATTAATTCTCCATCTACTATGTTCCCATGAAATGCGGAAAATTTTATTTGGGGCGTCAAAAACTTCATTCTTATATTTTGATAAGGCCCAACTTTTACTTTTACCGTTTTTATTCAAATGAAATATATATGTAAGGTTTTAGTTAATTGAAACCTGTTTTAGAAACTATTGGATAGTTTTTATGTGATACCTCTCTCTTTACACAGATATATTTAATGGTTCGGTTTTTACGCTTATTTATAAACCGTGCCATACAGAAATAAAAGTGGTAACATAACATCGCATTTATCCATTATTAATATAACTCCCATTTTAACGATTGTCAAGGTTTTATTCTGATATTCTTTTCAGCAGAAGATGCATTAATATTATTGTTAATTTTTGTATCTAGTAATTTCTGAACGAATTGTGAATAAAAATAACCTTTAAAACTGTATTAATAAAGTGGACATTGCCACATTTGCTTCTACATGCCTCATAACGCGAAGTCACAGAAATCTGCAGTAGTACATATAATAGGTTCTAATGCAAAACTGCCCAGATAATATTAAAAATTGGGACATCATTTCGATACCATTTCAGTCGCTGAGCCACTTATTTCCTTATAATCATGATTTAGGCATCTATTTTTTTTTAATGTCAAATGGCAGCAAACAGGCGGACGCGGCCCATCTGATGTTAAATGTTCACTGTTGTGTTACCGACCTTGGAGAGCGTGTTTCATTCCCTTTTAAAAGAACCCCATGTCATAACCCAGTGGAACACCGTCCTGGATAACCCATTCCACAATTCTAGTATATATATAATAAAATTTCTAGAGAATCCTACTGTTGTTAAATTAGACAAAATTTCACTTTTGCATAGTTTTAGACAAATCAATATATAAAAAGATTGTAACCAGTGGAATATCAACCCAATGTCCGCAAGTTCGAACCCCGGCATGTACCAACGAATTTTATGGAATTCGCGTACATTTACTAATTTACATTGGTAACATTATCGGCTGATAGTGAAGGATAACATCGTGAGGAAACCTGAACCTGAGAAAATTTCTTGTAGTAAATACTATCGTATATGGGAAAAAATATAGAACTGTGGATTTTCTCAGAGTTTGTAATCGCCAATACGTCGTGCACTGGTGGCGTGATAATACCCGTACGACGCCCTCGGGCAGAGCCCCATGGTCCTGCAGTGGGTCTCTTACAGGCCGATGATGATGATGTGCAAGTTGGTCACTGCTGTTGCCAGACAAAATCAAACGCTAAGTTTAAGTTAAGTAACGTTGGCCTAAAGTGTTATTATTGATTATGAAAGTGTTGGAAACATATAAATGTGTAATGTATATAACATATATATATATACTAACATGTATCGCCGTGTGGAACTGAGCCTCGGCCGCCTCCATGCAGTTCATAGACATGGCGTAGAGGCCGAGCAGGCAGTGCAGCTGCGGGGTGTGCGCCGCCGCGCTGCAAGCTGCACAATATTACATATACAACTTTGTACAATCATTTCAAAACCAGCATATACGTCTGCGACTTCGTCTGCCTTGTCCCACGCATGCGCATCATACCGCTTACCTCACTTTTCTCCACGCCAAGTAAATATACATCGCTGAACGCGTAATGCTTATAAAATCTTAATTCATTGAAATTTAAAGATATATTTCTTCGGATAAGAAACTAATATCTATTTAGTGAAACTACTTTTTTTTATTAGACAATAAACATGGTTGACGACGGCTAGAGCCGAGTATAAACGATTCAGTGCGTCATTGACTCGAGCGTGACGGTTCGCTTTTTTCATCGTTTAATCCTCCTACAGAAACGTTAACTTCAAAATGTCTTAGTAATTGAATGATAATAGTAGTAGGTAGTAAATAATTAGAGTGGATAATCACGTGTGGGCGCAATAGTGAGTAGGTGTGCGGCGCGCGCGATCTCGTGCAGCGCATGCGCCTTCCCGCCCGCGACCAGCCGGCACAGCGCCGCGTGCTCCACCAGCGCCATGCGCAGGCGCCACGCCAGCGTCGCGCCGCTGCGAGCGCCCGCACTCCCTCCGGCGCCCGCGCCCGCATTCTCCCGCGCACGCACTCGCTACACCCAACATCAAATGAGAAAATAAAACAGTGAATAAATGTGATATGCAACTTTTTTTACATCGCCTCAAATTTTTTACTGTCGCGTCGCATTACAGTCGACTGCGGAGTAGGGGTAAAGTGAAAGCAACCAAGGCCAGTATGGTGGCGTCCATGACTCAATTCAAAATGATTCAATGATTTAAATGAATATTGTGCTCAGTTCTTAAAAAGATTAAAAAGGCGATTTCATTCCCCAAAATCGAGTAATTTTACGGAAATTTTCTGTTAAATGCCTATGGTCCGATAAAAAGTATCACTTGCATCATTTTTAAAATGTACATTTCATGACCAAACTGGAAGTGTTATCTATGTTTTCAGTGTCATATTCTGTTCTTATAAGGTTACCGCATATAAGCTTAGATAAGAAAATAACCAAAGTACCCAAACTATAATATAATAAAATCAATGATTAAACTAAACTGTACAGTGTGTATCAAAAAGAAAAATTTGAAATATATCACCTTCATCCACTTGTGTCTTTTATTATTCCAAATCAAACCGCCAAGCTTGGGTCAGATATTACAAGCTTTTGCAGCATTGGCACATCACTCACAAAACAAGCCAATCTCATATGCCTCATGGTACTCGTATAAAGTAAAGTTAAAGGAGAGGTAAACAATCATAGAATTATCTTGAATAAATCAACTGAATTCAATTGAATACTCATTAAATTGTATTAGGAAACAGTTACTAGTAACAGATTAATCGATTTATATTTATAATATTATTTCCCAAATTATGATATCAAAAACTAGTTGTATTGTGACATAAGTGAAATGACTCACATGTGAGCTTGTCGATCTGAGCGAGTGCTTTCTCTGTGTACTTGTGCGCTTTGTCCATGTACCCGGCCTGGGCAGAGTGCATCACCGTGACCAGGTACACGAGCACGTAGAGCTGTTGCCGGGACAGCCACACGAACGACTCGCCGGGCGCACTGCCACACACCGCTACACAAATAACCAAAATCCAATACAACAACAATTATAACTTTGACATTTCAAAAATTACTACATTTACTTGCATTTTATTTTGCATTAAATATTGTACCAAACAAATCATTCGTATCAAAATCGTGTCTATGTTTTGATTATCGTCTTTTATTACACTAATGAAATTATTAGGGATTTTTCAAGTATTACTTAAACACCTAAGGGGGTAGGAGAGGGGGTTTGCTTATTTGTGACTACACGAGGGAGTGGTCCAAATGGCAATTATGTTAACAATATTTAGTTTTTTTTTTTATATTATAGGGGGCAAACGAACAGGTGGGTCACCTGATGGTATGTAATCACCACCGTCCATAGACACTAGCAACACCAGGGGAATCGCAAGTGCGTTGCCGGCCTTTTAATATATGTGGGCCTCCGGCGCTCTCACTGGCCGAACGAAACGCAACAGTGCAGGCGCACTGTTACTTCACGTCGGCTTTCTGTGTGTCGGGTGGTACTACCCCGGGCGAGCCGACCCATTCATGCTGAAACCAGTAATCGCTTCAGCGTAGCTCTACCACCTACTCTAATTTATTCTTTGTATCCTTTAATTTTTTGAAATACTTGTAAAGAAATTTGCGAGATAAACTCTAAAATTAGGAAGAGAGGTGTATAAAAGTTTTCTTTATTTTGTTACTGATTGTAGTGTATGCGCTATAGCATACATACGCTGTCTCGTGTGTTCCCGTGTTGGTAAGCAATTAGCAAACGTCCTTGTCACGAGAGCCGCGAGCGCGTGTGAACGGTTGTGCTATATTGACTGATACGTGGACATTGTCGAGCCAGTATAGTAGTATAAAGGAACCCTACACTGATAAAAATAAGTTATATAATAATTGAAAGGCTCCTTAGGTAGTTTGCAGAAATATATTCTAGGGCAGGTATAGCCAAAGTGGTCGATATCGACCTTTTAATAGGAAGTATCATAATTGTACTTTAAAAAAACTCAACAAATCGATACGCGTACAGAACTTCATATAAGAAGAAAAACTCGGCAAGTCACTAAGCGTGGACAAGTTCGTGCAAGATAATAGGTTCGAGCGTACAAGTTTTTCCAGACACGTTTCGACTTGCTCTGTTTGTTTTTTTTTTCTCGCTATACGCTATTGCCCTTTAAAAGTAATTTGACTATAGAGGTTTCAGGTATTAGTTCCTTTTGGAAAAGAGGTCTCTTGCCTAAAATAGTTTGGGAATTCCTGTTCTAGGTTTACAATTGATTACACATGTTACGCTTCAAAACTCAATTAGTGGACGCGGAAGGAGTCAACATCTATCTGAGAAATGCCTTGCAGGTGGACAAAATATATTTAATCGACTTAAGAAATAAAAGTAGGCAATCTTTAAAACTACGTAACGGATTTTGATGCGGTTTTTTTTAATAGATAGAGTGATTGAAGAGGAAGGTTTATATGTATCATCATCATCATCATCATCATCATCATCTTACCCTTATCCCACCTAAGTAGGGTCGGCACAACATGTTTTCCTTTTCCACTCTCCTCTGTCAGATGTCATCTCAGTATTCACACTTTTTATACACATATCGTTTTTCACACGATCCATCCACACCTTTTTCGGTCTTCCTCTACTCCTATATCCGTCCACTTTCAAACTCAAAACTTTTCTTGTTACATGACTTTCATCTCTTCTCATAATATGCCCGTACCATGCTAACCTACTACTTCTCAACTTCTCTATCACTGGTGCTATTTTCAAACTTCCTCTGATATACTCATTCTTAATCTTATCCATCCTTGTTACACCACACATCCATCTTAACATTCGCATTTCTGCCACATGTAATCTTTTCTCATCCGTCTCTTTCGTAGCCCAGCACTCGGATCCATATAACACAGCTGGTCTTATTATAGTTTTATACACCTTCTCCTTGAGTTTCAACGGCATTCGTGGGTCACAAACCACCCCAGACACCTTTCGCCAATTCATCCACCCTGCATTTATCCTATTCCTCACGTCCTTATCTATTCCACTGTCATTTTGGATTAATGAGCCGAGGTACCGAAAATTGGAGCAGGCTGGTAAGCATACACCGTTTAAGGTAATATGACAAAAACTGGATGGACCTCCGAAGTCACAGAACAAATGTTCAGTTTTCATCCCACTAATCTTTAAACCAAAATTCTCCAGTTTCTCTCGCCATTTCTTCAGCCTACTCTGGACCTCGGCAGCATTTTCACCAACAAGAACAATATCATCAGCGAATAGCATACACCAAGGTGCTTCCTCCTGTATGTCTGATGTTATTGCATCCATGACAAGAAGGAATAGATAAGGACTTAAAGCTGATCCCTGATGCAAACCTACAGCCACATGGAAATTGTCGGTAATTCCAGCCTCGGACCTAACATGTATTTGAGCTTGACTATACATACAACGGACAAGTTGTAAGTTTCCCAGACACTCTTTTCTCTTTCAGTGCCCACCACAAAACATCCCGAGGTACTCGATCATATGCCTTTTCCAGATCAATAAACACCATATGCAAGTTTTTATGTACACGCCTGTATTTTTCGGACAGCTGGCGAAGTGCGAAAATGGCATCTGTTGTCACACGCCCAGGCATAAACCCGAATTGGTTCTCAGTAACTTCAGTTTCATCTCTTATTCGTCTCGCTATCACTCTTTCCCAGACCTTCATACTATGTGACATAAGCTTTATCCCTCGATAGTTATTACAGTCTTGTACATCACCCTTATTCTTAAAGATAGGCACTATTATGCGAAGGAAGGAAGGAAGGTTTATATGTATAATAACATAAATTAAATAGTGGAGAAATACTGTTATTTTTGAGGTTACTCCATATTTAACGCGTGCGGGCCACGGGCAGTAATGAATAAATCAAAACTACTGGATCGATTTTAATCATTTTTTCAGTGAATGACATAGGCTATATATTTTATACCCGTGCGAAGCCAGAGCGGGCCGCTAGTCAGATATAGTTTGTTTAATTGAGTATTGAACTATATTTCAAAAATAAAGCAACACGATTCTACGGTACAATGTGGTTGAAAATGATAGCACCAAGGTTAGAAAGAGAACGGTTGAAACACACCTTATTACATGAAGATTATGTTAAACCAAACAACTGTCAGAAAATGCTTTATCACCATCCTATTCTTCTTTACTATATTAAGCTACGAAATTCAAACCAGTTTTTCTTGTAAAATGTATTTTTTTATTACATTTTCATCAATCTCAACTAACTTACATGTACATATATAAATGTAACATAAATATAATTTATTTTTCATGCTCGACATAACAAGATCATTAATAAGAAGTAGATTCTATTTACCTTATAAGTGAATTTAATATGCGAAAATCTTTTTTTTACAAAATTAGTTATATAAAAACTTAGTTAAAAAGTGACTAATTAATAATGGCTTATGGATTATTTATACGACTAAATAAATTGTGTCTGTTTGTAAAGTCAGAATAACACCTTTTTACTAAATTAATACGGAAATATATATAATAAATAAAAAAATTATGTATATTTATAATTGTTTGTCTGTCTGTTCTGGCTAATCTCTAAATCGGTTGGACCGATTTTGATTGATTAAAACAAGCAGAAAGCTGATATTTATTATAAGGAGCAACTTAAGCTACTTTTATTTTAGATTAAAAAAATAGGATCCCGCGTAAATGTAATAAACTTTAGAAATAGCGTCCAGAACCTCACGCGCCCCATGAGCACGTTTACACTGAACAATTTTTTTTTATAATTATTAATGTGGCGTAAGTCAGTTTATAAATAAATATCGAACTCACCATCGTCATCAGGCCACGTCGGCGCCATTATAGTCTGGATACTTTGTTGAAGTTGTTTTAGGCAGGGTTTTACACTTTTCACTTGTCCCGCCATTAAATAGTGACATACCTAATAAACATAGATTATATTTTATAGATAGACTATTAAATATTTTACATCAAACACTGAAATACACAGATTACCTATATTTTTACTCAAAACTAAAGTATGTGTTCTTTAGTCAGGAATAGGAACTAAAAATACATTAACCTAATAAATCTATGTTGCAGTTCTCAAAGTGATTAACATGTATGTCAATAAAACGTTGTAAAAGGATAATTAATCTAAATTATAGTTTTTGGATTGATCTTTAGGAAGTAAATTAAAGTGAGCTCTACTATTGGTCCAAGGAGTTGAGGTTCAATACTGAGACTAAATTTTGTATGATGAGCAGAATTGTCAGTCTTGACTCCACTCAACACCAAGCATGTTCGGGAGGATGACACATTGAATCCTGTTTACTCAGCTCCAATCGTCCTCAACTACGTAATATCGTGACGAGTTGATTGTTTCAGTCAGAAGTTTTCACTTCTATCATGTGGTCATAAGTAGACACCGATTATTTTATTTTTATCACAATTATATTTAGAAAGATTTAATGTCATTGTCATTGATAATGTGTTTATTTATATACTAGCAGCCACCTGCGACTTCATTTGTGTTTTTATCTTTATAAAGGATAATGTTTATGTGGAACCCTAATTTTTGCTTTCCTAAAAGAAACGCAGCCTACGTTACTTCTTATAACATCAGCTATATGTCCGTGAAAATCATTCCATCATTCATAAAAATCAATACAACTATTTCGAAGACTACCCGGAAAAACAAAACACAAGAATTGTACAAATTGTTTTTTTCTAATAAGTATAAGTTTTTTCTAATATTTTCATATCCATTTAGGAAAAAGCTGTTATTATGACATTATAAACAGATACTTAAATTTTACTTATTTGTATAGATTGCAGTATTATGAGTTAACCACAAGTTCTTACAATCAATTTTTTATGCAATTACCTGTAAAACAAGAAAAAACACTTTCAAATATTCTTTCTGGTGCAGACTCCCCGTCCATGAATCTACAAGGTGTCCCGCTTGATTCAGCAATGGTAAAACATCTTGAATTTTTTTATCTATTAATAATAACTGAAAAGAAAACGAAAATATTTCACAATGAGACATTAACAAAATACTATCAGTATAAATTATTTACTAATTTAATAAGTTGGTAATTTTATTACATTTTTGCCAGTAGACAAATAGTTAATAAACATGTAATGTTTCCCAAATGCACATTCATCAGTTAGGTTTTCTGTCATGCACACAATTATGCTTCTAAACCGTAAACTTCTGCATTAGGAACAGGCTTTCAATAATTCTCAGATTAATTCTTATTCATATTAAAATCTGGTATCAATATAAATTTATGAAAATACTTTTAATACATTTGTAGTTCTATTACTGGCATCATCTCCTCTGTTAATTTTGTAAATGGTGTATGCCTATCCAAAAATTTGTACAATTATAATAATTAACAACTTTTCCTAAATACAAAATAGTTACACTAAAGGAAATTGTCAAATTTATATTTTAAGATAGCCGATACCCGCAACTTTGATACCCGCAACTTCGTCTGCATTATTTATTATCTTAACAATATACTGGTACCGGAAAAAATAAATTAAAAGCGCAAACATGTTTTGTTTACAAAATTTCATTAATCATTTGTAGTGCTTATAAAGATTATAGATTTTAAAACTTTTATAACCTCATATTATATAAATCTATCCTCATAGTTTATTATTTAGATAAGGACCACTTATTTAAGAAGTTAAACTAAAAAAAATTCATTTAAATCTATCTACTAGTTTTTGTGTGATGCACGCACAGCAGCAGACCTCTATAGTTTTTTTTATACTTATATAGATAGAAGATAGTGTTTGTATAAGTAATAAAAAATATATCATATTCAACCCTCTATCCTATTGTCCTTTTTTAAATATAATAATACATTTACACTGTTGTTATTAAGCTAGAAAGTCTATGTTGAAATAGATTCACCTCAGGAACTATGGCTCCAATTGGATCAGATAACCTATTTTCGGATGACCCCTACCACTATAATAGGCTGTATAAATTTACTCTATGACCCTCAAAAACAATGTACATGAAGCATAGATATTTAATCTATAAGTAATAGAACAATAAAGTAATCCAAGGACACACTGTAATGATGACTTTTAAAAAAGCAAAAATGTTTAAAGATTGGTTAAACTAGATGTAACAGGTTTCCTTTCACATTATTAAAATTATACTAACCATTACCCTACTAAGTAAAAATAACACTCGGGTGTACGCTGCATTTGATAATTGAGCATAATCCACACCCACTCCAAGTAAACTGCTAGCAACTTCATATTCTCTTTCTGTCGCATGAATTTGCTGAAAACAATATAACTATACATTATAACAGAGAAACGATAATCTCAACTTAAAGACAGATATATGAAAAAGATATTTTAATTTACACATTTTATAAGAATATCAACATTGTATTGAAATAAAATCATAAATAACATCTATTATTTTATACCTAATTCGTATTGTAAGTTACTATAACCTTATGATTTTACATGTGGATGATTATATATTGGCATTTTCCTTATAAATTATCTATAAGAATTATATATTTTAACAAAAATGTATTAGATATAGGAATATCTAATAACAATGTAATGTAATCATAATGTCCTGACAATAATGATTTATTTATATATGTAGTTAATATTAATTTAAACAGTATTAACTATTGAACTGAATATTTTAATAATAGATTTTTGTTCCTACTAAACTCTAAACTTATCCAATATTAGAAAAAAAATGTATGTAATTGAAAATTATTGATTTTGTTGTCCTACACCAATTGTGTACATATTATTTGTATTCATAAAAACAAACATACTCACCGCCAATTGAAATATAAGCCTGCAATGCCAATAAACGCTGTGTTGTGACAACTCTATAGCTTTTCTTAGGATAGGCTTTGAATGTGTTGGTTGGCCCTGTTGTTCAAATAACTCTGCGAGAACACTAGCCGCTTCAAATTTGAAATCATCCAATGCATTTGTCGTTTGTGATAAGCACCACTATAACAAAAACACTTCACTTCTAATATCTGACCCATTTGAGTTTATGTTTACATTAGAAAGTTGCCATTAATGTTTGGTAAGAAGCACGGAACAGGTAATAAGAAGGACATATTTTTAACAAGATACCACGAACAAAAATTATAATAAGGAAAACAATAACAAAAAAAACTTACACTTTGCTCTAAATGCGTTCTCGCCAAGTCGATGTTTTTAGTATGTGTCAAGAGTATATTTCCCAGTTGTAAATGGGTCCTTGCCTCTACTCGAGCTGGTGGTTTGAAATTAAACACTGCTTGCAAGCACTGGATACAACTTTTTATGTCAGGAGGATTTGATGTGCGAAAATGTTCCGCTAAACCCAGTAAAGAAATATACAAACAGTCCTGCGGTGACGCCATTTTGACATTTCTGCTTGGAGGGAACAGAGTTGCCAATAATAAAGAGAAGAAAATTACTTAATGCATACAAAACGATGTACCAAGGTAGGTATCTATTTGAAATAAAACTACCAAAAACATTGATTTCATTTACACAAAGGCTTAAAAGACCTAAAAATATTCTGGAAAAAATGCCCAATACAATACTTTTGTAAAGAAGGGAGAAAAACCACTAAAAGTAATTTAAAAGTTTTTGGCGGATGTAATATTCATGGTCTGTTTTATTTCGCACTACTGTTATTGACTAGATATTAATTTAATATATTTTTTATTTTGTTCCAATGGATATAATGTATATTTCGTTACAAAAATATATCTTTGTATCATCACCACAAACATATCATCGCAGACAGGTTATACGTGAGTTTAATTATTATATAAAAAAAGACTGCTAGGTTGAAATAAAACTATGAAATATGAGTATGTATTTAAAATGTTGTTTCATATACAGAATATAAAAATTCCTTAGACATTGAAACTTTTACTTTTATAGCGATATTAGTTTGATTAGTACACCTTTTTCATTTTATTATATAGAAAATATAGTTTCGTTTTACGCAAGTTTGCGTCTGCACAAATTTCATTTGAAACCTTTTAGAACCAAACTGTACTTAAATCTGCAAGATATATCCAGAATACTTAACAGATGAACTATAAACTTAACAGATAAAAACTTACTTAACGGATATACTTTGTCATCTTCATTTATCTATAAAATTTATTGTTATTGAAAAATGTAGCAAGTAATGGAATTTCCCTTTTTCTCGTGGCGGCTAAGCTGATTAATAATATCACAAAAACGATAATCGTTTAATTTTATTGTTTTATCTACAAACATTCTTTTAGTTATAGGATATATGAGAAGTACAAAAGGATAATTAAAAATACGTATCATATATAATGCATTCGCTTCTTTACTGACTGGCTAATTTATTGATTACGATCCAAATGATTATTCTTATTAACACATACCTATAAACAAATTTTGTTTGTTTGGCTAATCTTCAAAATGACTGAACCGACTGAATAGATAAAATTTTACTGGCTAAAAAAAAGGTGTGTGTTCTATTCACACACCATAGAAGTGAAACTTCAGTAAATCAACGAAAGAATGAGATGAATATATATAACAAGGGTAGGATAATTACAAAGTTTATTTGTTTAAAAATGAAAGTATTTTGATTAATTTTAAAAGATATAATTTATTGCTCAAATTCCATATTTTCAGTTTCAACAAACAATATATAAAAATACTCACAAACACTGTTAAATAATAACAAACCACGCTGACTTCTTAATAAAAAGCTATAGTACGCAGCTGCATACAGTGTACTGTACAGTAGTATATGTACTTTTCACATATACGAACACACGTTAAATGCCCAAATACAAGCAAATATTAAACAGTGTGCAATATACATACACACCGATATTTGCTCTATCGCTCTGGCTCACCAATTACAGGCGACTAGGCTTAGAAACGGGAGTGGGCATGTTACGAAGCATGGCATAAAGACCGATAATGTAAAATAGTATGTATATTTCTGTCTTATTCTTTGCCGGCTTCATCCTACACATTTTTGTGTTTGTCTCTTACCTTCGTTTTTCCGTTGCATATGATTTGAAATCACAATGATTCTAAAGAAATTTCACTTCAAAAATTCTCAAATTATTATCTAATCATATTATTATGCTTTACAATAAAGGCTAAGGAGTAATAATAATTATTATTAAAGTTAACTTAAAATCGGTTAAAGAATATTACAAAGTTAAGTAATAATGACAAAATTATATTTAAAGAAGTCAGCACCAATATAAAATATAACTTCTTTTGTTTTGACGAATGTCTAAAGCCCGACATACTAACAACGGATAATTATGGCGAAGAACGGATAATTATGGCGAAGTACATGAATTTGCCAACGTCAATGTAAACATATATATGATCAGGGACAACTCTTTTCAATTAATTGCAGGGCATAAACCGCCTCCCTTTTACGCCATTCTTTTGTTATATTCTGTGTGTCTTTAGATATATATGGAAAAATATTTATCGTAGACTGTCTTACACTATTACATTTGTATAGTCGGCGTCAAACTTTTGGCCGCTCTGTATATAGCTTTAAGTTCAGTCTTGGTCATAGTACAGTATCTATCCATCAAGTACACTATATAGTATCAATACAAAACAAAGTCCAAATTAAACACATGAAAGATTGTTTATCATAGAAATCTAAAATTGGCATTTATTTATCCTGAAGTTGTCTGAATATTATACGTATATTATTACTCCTAGCGGGGCAGACACATGTATACCAGATATACATCCATATAGACCAGGGCTGTCCAAACCACGGCCCGCGGAATGAATTATTGCGGCCCGCAGAATCTTTTTTATCTTCTTTGTTTAAATACATTAAATGAGTAAATTATTTTTCTTGCGACGAAATTCAAATGTTTTGGATATTTGATTATGCCGCACACAACACTATTGATTGATGTTGACAGAATTGTAAAAGACAAATTAATGAAAAAGTAGATAATAAAATAATGATACTCATTATACTTGTATTTTATTTATATAAATATTTTGCGGCCCCCCAATGTATTGAGTCATTTTTGTTGGCCCTGAGTCCCATGTAGTTTGGACAGCCCTGATATAGACTATTAGCAAAGAATTAGAAATAAAAATAACCGGATAATAAAAAAATAATAAAATAAAAATCAAAAACTAGAAACGAACAATGGGTGCTGAATAATAAAGTAATCGGGCAAATTCGCTAGTTATATTTTCCAGGAAATATATCACATATATTATGGTTGATGAGTTTTAAATCGCGTACTCTAATTGAATTATCTGCCGCCTGTAAGTTAGCCTGTGCAATAGCGGGTGGAGTCTTGGCTTCCCTAGGCCCCAGGTCATGTGTAAGTTATATTTTCCAGGAAATATTCGATCACCATATATTATGGTTGATGAGTTTTGAGTGATCGCGTACTCTATTTAAATTATCTGCCTTATAGAGTATTTATTTCCGTCTGTAAGTAAGCCTGTGCTATGAAGGTATTTTGCAGCGGCTGATTTGCAGTCTTGGCTTCCCTAGGCCCCAGGTCATGTGTAAGTTATATTTTCCAGGAAATATTCGATCGCCATATATTATAGTTGATGAGTTTTGAGTGATCGTGTACTCTAATTGAATTATCAGCCTTATAGAGTATTTATTTCCGTCTGTAAGTTAGCCTGTGCTATGAAGGTATTTTGCAGCGGCTGATTTGCAGTCTTGGCTTCCCTAAGGCCCCAGGTCATGTGTAAGTACCAGCTGTGGTACCAGCCACCCCTTTTCTTTCCTTTTCCATTTCTTGTTAACATCAGTGAATTTTTTGTCACGATTGGTCGCCCTACGCCTGGGCGTCCTGGGCCTTAGGGCAAATCCGCCACTGATTATGCATGTAGCTACAAAAGTGTTATTGTGGATGAAATACATTCGTAGTAAATAAATAATTTGTAATAAGCATTTATTTATAATGGGGTTTCCGTATAAACATCATTTTTCCAAGTGGATTAACGTTCTAATAACATCTACCAATAATAAAAATATCAATATGTAACATTAAAGAGAAAATATATCGAAAATAACAAATATTAGAAGAAAAAGAAAAGAGCAATAATATGTAAACGACAACGAAACTATTTGAATACGACTGTACTGAATTAGCAGGCACACTAAAACATGTGTCAGCATGGGTGCAATAGGGGGCTATAATCTACTTCAGAGCGGCTAAAAAGTGTGGCTTTGAACTATAAGTATTTATGTTTTTCAATTAGTTGTAATCAGGATAATTATTATACTCAAATTTTAATTATAATTTAGGAATAGCATAAGTATACTTCCCGGGTGTGAATCCTATAAAAATAAGTGTTTTCATTTTAGTACTTTATTTAGAATTTAAAAATATATATTATTCTTCTAGCCCAGGGCTGTCCAAACCACATGTGACCCAGGGCCAACAAAAATGACTCAATACATTGGGAGGCCGCAAAATATTTATAAAATTAAAATACAAGTATAATAGGTATCATTATTTTATTATCTACTTTTTCATTAATTTGTCTTTTACAATTCTGTCAACATCAATCAATAGTGTTGTGTGCGGCATAATCGAATACATATCCAAAACATTTGAATTTCGTCGCAAGAAAAATAGTTTACTCATTTAATGTATTTAAACAAAGAAGATAAAAAAAGATTCTGCGGGCCGCAATAATTCATGTCGCGGGCCACATGCGGCCGGCGGGCCGTGGTTTGGACAGCCCTGTTCTATCCAATCAATATTGGAATGGCGTAGTATAGTATAAACTGACAAAATTTGTTGAAATAAATCAATTTCAATTTTTTGTAATTATTATATTCACAAAAGTTAAAAATAGTAATTATTATTGTTATAGCCTATCAATGAATTTTGAAATAAGTTATATTTCCCATGTACAAAATGGCATAAAAATCGGCACTCTTTTTTCTTAATATTTCTAAAAGCATTAAGCACTTTTTGTACCTTATCAATTAGTAAATGACTCGAACATCCGTTATCCGGTGTACAAAACTTTACTGAAATCAATATTTCAGTTTTAATTCAAATGTTTTCATCTTTCATTTAAATTACATACTAATACAAATACTTAATCTACAAAATCTATATATTTCTTTAACGTTCTGTAATCAAAAGTACCACATCATATTAAAGTCGATATTATGAATGTAATGTAGTTAATAGGTTGCTGTAACAATGCATAGCATTCTAACAATACGTATGTAGAAATAGATATTTGGTGTATTCCCCAGATAATTATCTTGTTGACCATTTATGTCCGAAGAGTGTTTCATAAAAATAAATTACAAACATAATCTAATCAATCATAGTTTATTCATCAATGGTAAGAGCTCCACTGTTGATATCATCAATGACGTCATGGGGGGCCCTGCCCTCCACCGTACATCCAACAGATTGGGCCGTGCCGAGAATCTCTTTTACTGTGCCAGAGAGGTACCGTGCCATCGAACGGGGACGCATTACCTTGGCAATGCTGATTACATCCTCCATTGTGATATTTCCGTTGTGTTTAACTGAAATGTTAAATAATAATTATGCAGTATATGATAATGTCAAGCAAATTTACTTTATAAAGAGATTTCAATATATTTTTACGAATACTATAATCAACTGTTATTACAAAGGCGGAGTTTGAATATATTTGTAGAAGGTAGCATGTTCTAGATCTGTCAACTCATGCTTTGTAGTGTATAAAATGCAAAAAAAAAAAGATTACTTGACAGAGATGTATTTTTCCGGTATTCATTAGGAGTTGGAGAAGAGGACTACTTGAACCTCTATACTGCTTAATGATAAATATATGCAGAAACAAAAAGGTTTGAGTTTCCTGCAACTGACGAACATCATACCAAGGTAAATGATACTATGGAATGGTATCATATTAGAAAGATGAATACAAGCAGCATAGAACTGCATATTATAGTGGCTATTAGAGACCTAATACCAGCAGTGGACATACTTCTACTAAATGGACAGATAGGCAACCAAATGACAGAGTTCATAAACAATTGTTATAATATGAAAATTTAATATTACTCACTGTTCTTCTGCTTCTTACGATCACGTGGAGGCTCCTTGAGAGCTCTGATGATCAGTGCAGCTGCAGAGGGTACAACTGAGATTTGTGCTTGTCTGTTTTGCACTATCAACTGGACTGTGATCTTAAGTCCCTTCCAATCGCTGGTAGCTTTAGCGATGTCATCACCAACCTTTTTGGGAGACTGTGAGGCAAAGGAAATGTTAATAATGTGATATATAACAGTTGTAAGTGTTATGTTGGCAAATGCATCTATGGTGCCAAAAAAAAGTACAATTATATAGAACCATATATTTCCCAATTGTACAATTAACTATAGGGTTGAAACAGAATTATTCTTAACATCTTTCATAAATAATACACATATGTATAATGTAACCAACAATCAATATTGTTCACAAATTTTATTTTGACATGTATTCATTTTATTCATAAAAGATAAACTATTATTAACCATTTCAACAATTTTCAAGATTATGTATCAATATATTAATTAAACCAGTAAATGTCTTTAACACACTGAAAGAGTCTTATTTCATAAAATTTGTATTTTTGACGATGCCTGTACCAACATATGGATATTACAACTTCAGACCAAACTCAAAGTTTAGGAGGAACTGTACAATAATTTTAATACAGTAAATATTCAATCACAACTAAAAGAAACATTAATACAAATCAGCATAATACAGGAAACCAGCAATAAATTATCAATAGTCGCAGCTCTTTTTGTATTGAAGAATGCTTAACATCAGACTTAGGTCTGTCACTACATGGTACTTCAATATTTCTCACTAAGTCTGTCACTACACGGTACTTCAATATTTCTCATGGAAACTATACTTTTATTTCATATATAGAGCTGTTAAAATAGTTACAACAGAATTATTTATATAAATCTCTTTTCTTCCAGTCGTATAATCTAAATAATTCTTATACTAATAATATTCACAAATATCATCCGTGTGAATCTCTAGATTATATATTACCAGAACAGCATGGCAGTCACATGGCCTGGTCCGCGACTCCTTATTGGGCATTCGGAGTAGCCGCGACAGGGAAACTGGCTTAGGATCCTGAGTCGCGGGTTCCTTCCATCCGCCACCCGGAAGGACGCGCCTGGTAGGGAGCCACCCCCCAAGATCACTCATTGCCTTTATTTTCTAGCCACTGGTATATAATTTATACCAAGTAGCACATATTTTTAGTGTACTGCCATGCGATATACGTTGAAGGTTATGATAATCTAGTACAGTATTTAATACTCACGAGACCCAGAGGACCGATTTTAGGAGCTAAAGATGATGTAGCACCTACTTCTCCACCGACACATCTTAAGTTTACTGCAAAATACACACAATTTTACATAAAACACATATGAATACAATGAACACTATAATATCATGGATATGATATTTACCGATTTTAATTTCAGTAGGATCGAACTTAGGCGGCATTGTGCTTGCTTATTATAATAGTAACACGAGTTTATGTTATAATTCCAAGTCGATTAACTCGGATGAAAGGCGTACAGCCGTCGAAACGTACAAAGACGTTGACAGCCAACCGGAAAAAGAATTAGACTTCTATACCTATACGTCAATTAATAGAATGTAAAATTGTCAGTGACCAAGTGTTGCTACAATATTTTATCGTATTACTCGAATTACAATTAGTTGGTTATAATAACACGATTTATAATTCTTAATCTTATCCATTCCAGTTACATCACACATCCATTTTAACATTCGTATCTCTTCCATATGTAACCTTTCTCATTTGTCTTTTTCGTAGCCCGGCAATCAGATTCCTATAAAACGACTGATCTTGTTATAGTTTTTTACATCTTCTTCTTGAGTTTCAAAGGCATTCCTAGGCCACAAACTACCCCAGACATCTTTCACCATTTCATCCACCCTGCATTTATCCTACTCCTCACGTCTTTATCTATGCCATCATCGTTTTGAATCAATGAACCGAGGTACCAAAAATTGTAAGAAGTTAGTACACCATTTAAGGATATATTGTTTTAGAATAGATTCTCCTTCTTTTCAGATAATAATGCTATGTCAAACTCATTTTACCCGATTTCACATTAATGATATTGGGATGGTTAATTTGATGTTATTTCACTATTTCCACCTGTAAATTACTGACTACAACTACGTCGACCTGAAACAAAAAACATTAGATTTTATGTGTTCGTGTACCCACACGGAAAACTTAACAAACCTGGAATTAGAAATAAAATGATTGAATAAGCAAAATATCAGTAATTCGATCCGTAGATAAAAACAGACGCCACTTTCAGAATACATAACTCTACAGAATAAACGTTAAAATAAATGATATATAAATAAGACCGGAAATAATAAATAATAATAATACAATTCCCATAATTCCGCCAATAAATTCTAAGTGGAAATAGCAAAGTAACATCAAATCAACTACTTACGATACATTTTAGAAAGTACAACTTCATTAATCATCTTCAATAAGTTGAGTGAACATAATTAAAAAAAATTATTAGTAATTACTATTTTTGTTTTTTATTATTAGTCGAAGAGAAATAATGATACGCAAAATTTCGTTATTTTGGTTTTACTCAAATCTTTCACAGTACTTTATATTTTTCGTCATCCTCATTCATACATTAATTTATTTGGGATTTATGTTGGATTATATTCTGTGATTCTCAGAGACTTTATTGAAATTTAAATCCAATTTTAACTTATAAATTCCTTGGTGATTATATACTCTAATAATTTGGGTTGCCATTTTTCGAAAAAATCCTAAACTATGGGGTATAAGCAACATGCGAGGGAAATTGTCTTTTCGATGGAGAAACACAAGTTTTTAAACCAGATTTGACTTGTGAAATAGTAACAATTCGAAATATATTTCAAATAATATAAAAAGGGGTGATTACATTCGTTTACTAAGATTTTATCTAAATGTGGTTTTATCTTAATGTAATTATGCGATGGATCGGTTTTTTTTTTTAGGTATTTTGGGATTATGACGTACATTTTTGAGGAATTAGAACAAGTTACACTGGTTACTCTGTCTATGACAAATCTTTGATTATAATTTTACGTGACTGTTATAATTCTTGAAAAATATCCTTTTTACGCTTTAGACGCTTTGTAATTGTAAAATAATGGCAAACGATGATGTCGTGTTGAAACAGTATTTAGGCAAATATAAACATCGTGATTATACCGTTCGTGAAGTGATCAATCTAATACAGACGTATCGCAGTCTGACTTACAGATTAGAAGCTTTTGTATTCAATAATGGTACAAGAAAGGATCTTCTAAATCTCGAAGGCACTATCCCTGTTAACTATAAAGGTGCTTATTATAACATACCGGTGTGTATTTGGCTTATGGATACGCATCCGCAAAATGCACCACTGTGTTTTGTTAAGCCTACTGCGGACATGTCTATCAAGGTATCGAAGTACGTGGACAGCAACGGCAAGGTATACCTTCCATATCTACACGAGTGGTCTCAAAATGGATCAACTTTGCAGAAACTTGTACAGTGCATGATTAGCGCCTTTGGGGAACTACCGCCTGTATATGCTAAACCTCGGAATGAACCTAAACCACCTTATCCAGTTAATTCCTTTATGCCACAACCTACAGGGTATCCTTATCCGCAAGCCAGCCCTACACCAGGCTATCCAACAGTAACACCGTATCCAACAACCTCTAATTTACCATATCCTAGTTATGGATCACCATATCCAGGATCTGTTAACACTAATGGAATACCTTATCCTCCTGTATCAACTACTACTCCATATCCTCCTGCTTCAGGATATGGACCTAGCTCAGACTCTGCCGGTGGCACAATTACTGAAGAACATATTAAAGCATCACTTCTTTCTGCTGTAGAGGATAAACTTAGAAGGAGGCTTAAAGATCAATCACAACAGTCTCAAGCAGAACTTGAGACACTACGTCGAACCCAACAAGAGCTACGTGAAGGAAAGTCACGACTTGAAGATATATTGACAAGACTGCAAAGGGAGAGATCTGAGTTAGATAAAAATGTTGCTATTTTACAAGAAAAGGAAAAAGAACTGCAAGTTGCTGTAGAACGATTAGCTGAGCAAGAGGGTGTTGATGTGGATGAAGCTGTTATTACAACAGCTCCTTTATATTCACAGCTCCTGAATGCTTTTGCTGAAGAGGCCACTTTAGAAGATGCTATATACTATATGGGAGAAGCTTTGCGTAAGGAGGTTATAGATTTGGACACGTTTTTGAAACAAGTACGTACTTTAGCACGTCAACAGTTCACTCTGCGTGCATTAATGCATAAGTGTAGGCAGAAAGCACAGCTAGCGTGTTAGTAACTATGTCACTATGAAATCAATTGGAAATACTCTGTGATTCGACTGGTATGCTAGTGATGTGCTATGTCCATGTATATACATAGATTGAGGTCATCTTAGTGTAACAAAAAGAAACAAGACCACTGTTCTCTAGAGTTGAAGGAATAGCACATCACTGTACCTGTCTAAGCGAGGAATAACATGATATGTGTCACTGTATCATTATCAACATGTATATTGTAATATAATCATATAATATACATAGTTGTTTTTATTATTTTTGTAATATATAGAAATTTTATGTAACTTGTGATTTTCTGGTATCACTTATTATATGACAGAAATACACATATTTATGAATAAAACTTCAGTGCAAAAAATTATAAGTATTTGTGCAGCAAACAAATTACAAATGAAATATATAATATACATATTCACTATTTTGGTATGATGGTGATAAAGTTATCCATTATTATTTATTATGTAACACTTTTTTGGAGTCATGTCATCACAATTTTTCCATTGGGTTTTATATCCTCATTAACTAAAATAAATGACTTATTTATTTGTATCATTGATAAACAATTTATTATAAAAAAAAACTAACTTTTGAGGAAATTGTGAATTTTCACTCCTACTGTTATGATTCAAATATATTACAATTGCTTGGATCTTAAAAGAAAATAATAAGGCATGTAAAGAGAGAGTATGTGATATGTGAATTGGTACTGACATCTTGTAACTAGCATATTAGATGTCTGTATTTAATAATTGCTTCTTTAAAACTTTCTGTTCAATTACTTCAGAAAAGAAACATGTGTTTTCAGGCATCTTTATTTGTTGAATTTCCACTCAAAAATTACCTTTGTCTTCTGGCTAGATATTACTTCTCTTTTCTATGTACATTTGAACAATAGTCAAGCATATTAACATGTCCCCTGCCATGTGTTGACCTGTGGCCTGAAGATCAAATGTAATGTGTACCATCGGAGGTACCCATGGCACGAACCATATTAAAACAGGTTACTTTGTTCACACACTGGCTTGTAAAGTTTACTTGGGTTATTCTAGCAGTTACAGCTGGTACTGAAATATAGTGGTAGAGCATTTTATAAAACTCCCATTGCTAGATAAAAGCTTCATATTGATGATGAAGTGTCAAAACTTCTTTCAGTGTGTTCTGAAACAACCCTTTCTTTCTAGGCTTAGAATGTCATTATATTGGTTCATATTGTTAGTTATAATTGGGTATCAGAATGGGTATGCCCTCATCAAAGATCCACAGAAGTGGTGATTTCCTCAGATGCTTGGACTAAGATTTCAATTCTCGTATTTGTGTAAACCCCGAGGTCAGGCACAGGGGTATACTGTATAAGGTGATAGAACAATTGTATCTGACTGAATTTGTGATCATGATAACTTTACACAGCACATGCTGCACATATGATATAGTTGTAAGTATAGGGATATCATTTCCATGATCATATGTAGATCCTATCCCATAATTAAGCACTGTGGTAAGGTGTCTGTACTTGATTGGATCCATACCGTCATGCACATAGTGATAAATCTTTCACAGTACCCATCTTTTTGGTAAAAGCAACAGCCTAAGCCGAAATTCGGCCAATCTAGCGCCCTTATATTTGTAGCCATACAACTGAGTGCTTTAAGCACTCGCCTAACAAGTCAGGAAAACTTGTGAAGATCTGTTAGGCCAACAGCGGTTAGTCACTTCAAAAAAGAGAGCTTTTGGGATGAGCCAGTGTATATCCAATTACTGAGTGACTTCTAAGCTGGCACATAACAATGATTAGTTTGTGATAGATCTCTCAGAGGTTGCTATTACATTTGGAAGGCACTGTATATACCTTTAGGTAAAGTGGCCATCACCTTGTCTTATTGAAATAAAAAACCTAGCCTGTGACCAATGATTTGCTAATAATTATGTTCTTGATTTTTATGTTGCCTGTAACTTTAAATTCAGTAAAAACTAAACCTCCATGTTAACCTACCTACTTTTGTTCTACTATAAGTATAAAGTATGGTTAAATGTGAAAGTGTTTTCAGGCTATATTTGCAGTGTGTAAACATTGTAAATTTACAAGATAATGTAACACCCTCATTAAATAAGTATGAATGTTGAAAATGCTTTGGGCCTAAGCCATTGGCAAAGTTACACAATTTTTAGTTTTGTAGTTATCTAAATTAATAATAATTAAGCATGTAACGTTTAATTAACCACTTGTAATCGTAAGTGATATTATTCTCATTCATATATCTAATGGCTTGTTCTATATATTTACTATGTAAATCTATTACTGATATGTATACATGTTTAATTTAGTATCACTTCAATACAGTCATTTTGAAGTTTAAGATGCAGAAGTAGTAAATGTTATCATTCTAGGGACACCAGGCATAATGTTTAGCAGAAAAGTCAAACATGTGTGGGCAACTATGTTAAGTGTTACATCTTTGTTCATATCGTTGAGTATTCAAGTAAGGACAAATATATTTTAGTGTATAAAATGTTTCTCTTAAAATATATGAACCTCGGACGGCCCTGTTGGAGCCGGAGGCTGAAATTTGAAGGAATGCACTAATGTTTTTTTATAAATGTTCCATGTTCGAGGCAAGGATACCGATTTTGTTTCTTATGTCAGGTTGTATTTTTACGATCATTTGGGTCAGTTTTGATTACACGCAATGTAATTTCAGGTAGCGTTACTTTTTATAATTCGACACTCCATAGGTAGTTCACATTAAATTGAAAAAAGCCTGATTAAAGTCGTTTATTTATTTTGGTATCATTCAATACTTAATTTTCTACTAATATCTGCTTTTTAAGGCGAGACAACTGATGTGTACTACAGGAACTAGTATTTAAAGTCCACATATGTTCACTGAGATGTAATAAGAAATTAGACAGACTTTCCACAGTTGTTCCTATTTCTAGTTCAATTTGTAATACTAACCGTATGACGTGATACATCCCATCGGTAATAATAGGTGATTAAATATATTCAATCCCTTTAACCTCCCGACGGAATTACTTCTCAATACCCCCTTTCACCCCTATTCTAGGCAGCGCGTTGTACGCAAGTGCAAAACTTTCATTAAATATATTATCTAGTGAATGAAACTGTATCGACACACATACCTAAAATGTGATATGTATGTACTACAAGAATTCAGACAGAATATTAGAAGCGGCACCTACAAAAATCCAAAATTAGTCTCATTAAGAGCGCGACTATTATAGACTAGCCGCCCAGTTGGCGACCAAATGCTACCTGGGTGCGATTATAATCTCACCGACAGTATCGCAGGACAGAATTTGGCGAACTCATTTATGTTGTATTGTATTTTGTTATTGTACTACTTTGTTTATTGCGTAAGTTTTTTTTTTTCGAACTGACATACCCTGTTGGCATCTTTTGGCCTCTACAGATTCGCCGGACTAGTTATTGCATAGTTAGCATAGTCATTTCCTAGATTTATGTTATTTTATAATTCCCCAGATTATTTGTATTGTCAGTTCACTTCTATCTTATTCATTTGTAGTTCTATTTTGATATTTATAAATATGCACTCAGCTCAATACACCTGACGATTCGTAAACTACGGTAGCTACTAAAGCGACTTACTAGGCAACACAATCGGAGTCAGACTATTCATTTATCTCCTTCAACTTTCTGAAAGTAGCAACTTGGTACTGATACTGCAATATGTAGTAAACACACATACTTGGTTTTGCAATCTTTGGTCGTTGTTACTAATTCTGTAGCATATTCATAGTCAATATAATATGTGAATAGACAATAACATTAATTTACAACTGAAACAGAAACACTTCAACCTAATTAAAAGTTGATATGTTTATTGATAAGTATTTCATTTTATATTATTACCTATCTAGTACGATGTCGATAGGTAAATGATAAGCATTGTAAATACATATATAATCATTTCTTTAATGTTATTGACATATTGTTGAATTGAATTTATCTACTGGATGCATGTTTTAGTTCTATTTCGCTTAACCCGTAGACTATCCAACACCTTAAAAGTTTAAGTTGGAATGTAGACCTCATGAAGTACAGGTGAACAGGCTAGCATCCATAAGCTTAAAACAATACCTAATTTATTACAAATCTTTAAAAAATACCAAATTATATTTTGTAAAATAATAATTTTTATGTAAAATATTTTTTTTTTCATTTGTACGATTTTTTTCACTAAACCATGAAATTTACGATGTCGTGAAATTAAAAACGTAATCCGCCATTTTAAGATCTGGGTTTTAATAAATCAGCTGAGGGGTTAAGTAATGGAAATTAATATAAAAAAATCATAGTTATAATTGGTTTCAAGTATATTGTACTGTTTTAATTTTTTTTACATTTTTTAAGACAGTTTGGGTGACGTTATTTGTTCATATTTACTAGGTTTCTTTAGCATACTAGAATTAATGTATAATCAGTTAAATTGTAATAAATATTAGCGTATGTAATTCAAAATGAATTTTTATATGACTGTCCGAAGTGAAGACATTTATGGTGTAGTCATATTTTTTATGTAACTCATTGAAGTTTGTAAACGTCCTGTTACTTATGATACATATTCAAATGGTCATGTAAAAATTCTGTATTGTTAAATTATAATCGTTTTTTATATACCTACTGAAGGTTATTTTGTAAATAGCGTAAGTTTCGCATTGCATATTATTCAACTGCTGACTGATTCGATTGTCACAATAAATATGAAAATTGTATCAAAATGATGTTTTATTTTGGAAGTACTTTTAAAATTGACATTCTTCTTCTTCTTTATTTTTTTTTGGCTCCGTCACGATTTGTGCACTAGCCAGCGTCAAGTAACAAGATTTTGCCAAGTAAGTGTCTTGTGATAATTATAATGTTCTAACAAGATGGTGGTTCCCTTGTTAGAACTTTCCATGGAGGTTTGGCGGCATCTCAGAATGCATGCTCCGTGGTATTATTTCCCATCCACATCACTTGTGCATAATAATTGAAGTTTATTACGTAAAACACCACCAATATTACAAAATATAGAGTCTAATAACACAAGATTATGAATAAAATATAAAAACAACTACATGACAGACTAAGATCCCGCCAAAAACTCAAACATTGACATTATCTTAATTAGTTGACGCGAAAGAGGTGCCCTCAAATAGAAAAACAAAAAGGGTTCTAGCTACTTGAAATAGGATATGGAATATCAGATTCAACGAACCATGCGACAAAAAGAACAATAATTTATTAAAGTAATATAGACACCAACAGTAAATATTGCTATTCTTTATGTAGCAATCACAAATCGTGGTGATGGTCTAGTGGTTTGACCGGCGGAATATCAATATTTTTTTATAATATTTGATATTTTTACACACCGATATTAGCGTATCTATATTCTCTGGATGTTATAGGATTTTCGATATATCATTGTAAGCTTCTAAATTGGGTCTCTGATAAAAATTATAGTCCTAATGTAGCTCGATTAAAAAGTGTTTTTAGTTGTCCTAGACTAATGAAATAATTCATAAATACTCCATGGTTACTAATGAGCTTTTAAGAGTAAAAAAAAAATTAACAAGCAAAATATTTATTTGATCAAATAAAAAAATTAAGCTTACAATTTACAAATAAATAAATGCTTCACTGGGCGGAATGGAACAGTAGTTTCACTACTTCTTTTCCGATTTCTTTCCCTTTTTCGCGGCAGCAGCTGCTTCCAGATCAATTGGTGCTGGTTTTACGAAGGGAATCAATTCCTGGTATTCTTCCGGCATCCAAGTTTTTAAAGGTTCAGGCACCTGAAAATTATAAAAAGTAAATTAAATATGGCAAATTAATATAAGTATACACTGTAGAACCTCTGCAAGTCGAAAACCTCCAAAACTGAAAACAAAAATGTATGGTTTTATGAAACCATGATGTAAGTGGTTTTTTTTTTAAATATAATGTTATTTATTCATTTTTAAAAACCGAGCAGAATATTTATTTCAATCATTGAATCATTTTGTATAGAGTCATGGGCGCCGCCATTTACGACTAACCATACCCATTGCATATGCTAGCGCCATTTTGGAGATTTTTGGAACTGTTATTTAGTGCTTAGAGATGGACAGTTTTACAGTTTGACCCGTACGAGGTGGTTCTCCATACCTCTACACTGCATAATAACAATGAAGCGCTTGGTCGTCGATTGGAGGAGACCCGCCCCTACATTCATTCGAGAGTCATTCATTTATGTGTGAAGATAATAAAATATCTGGTTCTCCGATTGTACTAGATCCGTACCTATATAACCTGGTTTTTTAATTGGTATTATTACTAATATTGTTTAAAGTGTGAAGAAATCGCAATGCGTGGTCGCGGATTGGAGGAGATTCGCGCCTACATTCACTCGAAAGTCATTCTATATACATTTTTTTTATACTTTAAAGGTTAACATTTGACCACAATCTCATTTAATTTGAAATGATGATGTGGTCTAAGATGGTAGTCACGCTAAACCTAGAGGGAGACTGGCTTTCAAGGTGCAGCTGCCGGAGCACATCAACAGGTGCTTGCCGACAGATTTCCAACTTGAGGGTGGTAGCTAGCCAGGCGGACTTGGAAAAAGCCCTACCACCATGCTATGGATTCATCACGATGTTTTCCTTCATCGAAAGCTCCGACTCAGTTTGCTAGGATTCGAACTTACGTCCTTCGATGCTGGACCAGGAATTCGCTGGTATAATATGGTATATACGCTGAACGCAGCAGATCCATTTTTTTTATTTCGTTTTTTGTTTCTTACTATTAGTTGTTTATTGTCGAGACATGAAATACAATGAAGTAGTAGACATGTACGCACCTTGATACCGTCTTCAGTTTGATGTACTTCTAAGATCGCACAAATGACTCTCGTCGTAGCGCACATTGTAGCGTTAAGCATGTGGACGTACTCAGTCGCAGCATTCATCTTCTTCGTTTGACCATATCTTGAAAACAAACAAATTAACTTATGTACAAACTATGTATTAATATGGCAAAATAATCCATTTACACACATGTAAATAAATAGTACATAAAATTTCATAATGTAAAATGAAAAATATGACATTTTTATTAATAGAAGAAGCTTAACAAAAATAGTTCGCTTATCCTGTAATGGCAATGATTATCAATTTTGTCAGGACGGGCTTCGTAGTGTGATGGTAGTAAGCCATATTATTGAGACGATAGATTACAGGTTCAATTCCCGGAAAGAAATGGAACGAGCATAATTATTAGCTCTTTATGTCCTGGATATTACAAATCTATATAAGTACGTATATTAGGTATTTAGTTACCATAACATAACCTATGTTTATATTCGAATGAAATGGCTGCGTATATTGAATCCTCTTTTATCTTAAATATATAATGAATACCACATAGCAACAACATATTAACAGCTAAATGACTTTTATAAAAACTGCTTTATTTACTAGAGACAACCACTTCAATGAATATTTTCAGATACTACTATGGCAATACAGATGAAATATAGTTTCACGGACCACACAAACTGTTATTCACTTGATACGCCACAAAACAAGTGTATCAAAAAGGAGACAAGTGGGATAAGAACACATAATACTTTACCTCACAAGCAATCTCCTAGCTTGATACTCCAAACAGTTGCTGCAGGAGACCAGCTCACGGAAGGCCCCGATCCTGGAAACCAAGCTTCCAGGTCCAATTTCTTAGAAGCCGCATGGTTCAGAGCGCCGGACACAATGTTCACGACACGGTACGGAATGTCTAACAGCTTATAGAACTTCCTCCGCGTTGGTTATCATCTCATCCATCATAATCCACGAGGCATTGTCGTGTGGTGATGTAAGGACGAACTGTTCCACCTATATTACAGTACAATTGGTTTTCATATAAAATTATAAATTACTAACTTCTGCTCACAGCTTCACTCATGTAAATTTCCTACAAGAATAGTACTTGTTTTCTGGATGAAATTATTTTTTTTATTATCACAATTTTTAGGACAAATCTTTCTTTATAATAAGGTGTATTCTAAAAATTATATATTCACATCATCAGTTTTATATTATGTAACCTTCTATTTCAAATAATGAGCTTAATTACTTTTGAAATTCAAATTGAACCTACTTTTTCAAATTGATGTACCCTGAAGATGCCTCGCGTATCACGTCCATGAGAGCCGACTTCTTGCCGGAAACAAGTGGATAGACCAGCATACCTTTAAAATTATTGTATTGATTTAAACAAAGTATTATAATTAAATTTTAAAGCATATGTCATATAGCGCCATCTCGTAAATTCTAGTATTACTTGCATTGTAGTCAATAGACGATAACCTATTGGTGTCTCGAAATTTTCGGAGATGGCGCTATATGGCATTACTCGAATGGAAATACATTCAGCTTACATTCAATAACAAAAATGCTAATATTATGTTAATAAACTGAGCAACTATTGGTCGCCCACCTAATATGGAGGTTAAAGGTAAGGAGAACCATGTTGAAAAAGAGTCCATCTCTAAGCATTAAATAACAATTCCAAATTCTCCAAAACGGCACTCCAAAGGGTATGGTTAGTCAAAAGTAATTTTGTAAATATAACTTAAAATAACTGCTGTGAGCAAACTTGTAGAGTGATAGCATTTTTGTGAACGTTATATAATACGTTTAGTGGTTTTAGAGTGTATACTGTTATAAAACTTTTTAAAATAATTGAATAACAATGAACCCTGTTGCTACTGTAGTACATTTTGACAGGTAACATTTTTATACACATACATGCTTCTCTTTACCTCTACACTCCATACACGTAGTAGTAGTTTTTTAGTGTAGTGTGTTTTGTAGTGGTAGAGCTACGCTGAAACTATTACTGGTTTCAGCATGAATGGGTTGGCTCGTTCCGGGGTAGTACCACCCTCTCACAGAAAACCGACGTGAAGTAACAGTGCTCGCACTGTTGCGTTTCGTTCGGTCAGTGGGAGTGCCGGAGGCCCACTTATTTAAAAGGCCGGCAACGCACTTGCGACTCCCCTGGTGTTGCTAGTGTCTATGGACGGCGGTGATCACTTACCATCAGGTGACCCAACTGTTCGGTTGCCCCCTATAACTTAAAAAAAAAAAAAAAAACGTATTCGTAATTGAATATTAGACGAGATTGTGGTCAGTAGTGAAATCGTATAAACTATAATAAAATATAGCCAAGAAACATAAGTAAAGATCTAAACTACTGTACACATAGAAATGGACATTTCACACACAGAGGCAGTGCCTCTTTGCACTGTCAACTTTATGGCTAATAAATTTTTGTAGGACAAGATAGCTCAGAGCCCTGGTAAAGCCATTAATTTATTATCAGTTCGTTTCACAATTCATAAAAGTTAAAACAGATACATTAATTAAAATGTGCGAATATTGTATACCTGATAGGTAATGAGGCCTCAGGAAGCCATTCGTCTCTATGGTACGCGGCGATGGGTTGTTCAGAGGTGGCTATTAAATACTTCTCCTCGACGGCGCTGTCACCTTTATTTTCAGAACCTTTTCCTACTACTTTGTACAATTCTTCGTCAAACTGTGCCAACTGAGCAACTTCTTGCATAACCTGTTACAAAGAAAAAAATATTTTATTATGCACAGATTTAAAATAAAATTTACAGTTGGATATCTTGCCTACAATTGATTTCCCATTTTCAAATTATTAAGTTAAGATTAAAAATGCGATTTGAATACTTTAAATCGACTAATTTTCCGAACACTTTCATTTAATTGAAAACTAAATATACTTTTAGATGAAGCAATAATGAAAAAATTACAATAAATATAATACGACAGACTTTTTTAAATGCCGAATACACGTCGTTTCGGCGCAGCAAACGAATTCAAAGGCAAAACTACTGAATTATTAAAAAGCGTATCATAAAATTCAATGTACCTCTTTACGCATAAAAAATGGGGTATAAAGGGGTGTGTAACCCTTTTTGAGTAATATCCTTAGTGATAGTTGAACCAAAGCCTGCTCTAAAAACACTGCAGGACCTTTTAGGTAGTAACCACGTCCACCTGCAACAGCAGCTCCGCGTTCTCCATCCATACCTGAGTACAATGTTAATTATATTATGACTAAGAGTTAATGACACCAAAAAGTTAAAGCTAGTAATGTTAACCAATCCAGTTGTCTGTTTATGTATAGTTTAGATTACCTTTCTTAATGATAATCAAAAAGTAATAGGAAAATTGATTTGATATTCACGCCCGTCCCTATACATCATCCCTCCCTATACATCGCAATTCTAGAAACAAAATATTAGAAAGCTAAAATAACAAGGCCTTAAAAGCAATTACAAACACAAACTTTTTAGATCCCAAGCATTAAGAAATCCTCCAATAAACTCTGAAGAGGTGTTAGTACTGGTACATGAATATTTGATATGAATTTATCCATTTCGTTGGATACTTCCCTAGTGGTTCCATATAAAAATAGTAGTTCACAACTACGCTTCAAACTCTAAGAGAACAGTTATAGTTATAATGTGGGGATGCAAAGTAAAAATTATGACAGATAAATTGAGATTTTGGATAAACTATGATTGTTGTGGAGATTGTAAATGACCTAAGTAAAATTCTATCAGAAAATATATTGTCATAATAAAATCGGGTGAGTGCCTTAAGAGCTCCCCTTAGTAGTCCAGTGAAACTGTAGAGGCCTTGCCAGGTCAACTGTGTAATCAGTTCGGAAAAAAAAAATCATAATAATATAAGTGCCTTTCAAATATGAATTACATTCATGATAAGTAGGAATGGAATCATTAACATGACTTCTGACGTGTGTTAACATAATTATTATTAATATTGAAACAGTATTGACACAGGTGGTTTTTGCATAAAATAAAGAGATAAGAAAATATATAATAAACATACTTGTAATGTTGTATATTTAGATCTATGACGTTCAAAATTTTTCATAAATATTTGAAACATACAAGTTTGGTTTAAAAATTTATTAATAGAAATGTTACACTAACCTACATTACTAATAAAAAGCTTGAACATGAGAATCGAGATTAATTTGTTCCAAGAATATGCAGGTGTAAAGATTTTTTCAAATTGATCACAAATAACCTAGGCTTGACATTTATTTACAGTTACTCACTAAGATTTCTTCATATTTATAAAAGTATTTTTCCCACATATGTGCATACAAAAATGTGCAAAGCACCTATGCCTAATTTAAAAAATCATTTAAAGCCAAATTAGAGTCTGACTCAGTCCACATCCATATGGGTCAAATGTTACTTAGAAATGCTTTTCTTAGAAAATATATTTTTCCATGGGTCTACAAATCAATCGTAATGGGACATTTAAAAATTAAAACGTACCATCAATCATACAAATGAGATCCACATGTGAATATTTCTTTCTAAAACTGCAATCTCCGTACGTCCTTTCCACCGCATTGTGATCTTCGTCATCATCAACAGGGACAGACTCATGGAGATGGTTTCCAACTTCTCTGAGAGCTGCTGATCGAGCCTTTTCAGCTGTCACCAAAGCATGTTCATTTTTTGTTATTGCTTCATCTATCAATACTCTCACCTGATAATGATATAGAATTTTTTTTTCAAAATTATATTTATTACAATTCTATATCTACATATTGGATATGAACAAGTACAATTAGTCATAACGAGAAATAAAGGATCCCAACTGGGAAACTTCCAGTTGATAAGTCACAGATCACATTATAATACTATATAGACTATGTCACTCAAAATTAGAATTAATATAGTGACACATCATAAGACATTTAGAATACAAGCAGTGCCGATCAACAAATGTTAGTTTCAGAACACAACTGCAAAGATTTTAACCTATGTTTATATGTTAATATAAACTAATATATAATAAAATCATATGACAAATATAATGGTAGGCTCCTTATTTAAAGAAATGTTTGGTTATTTCTTCATAGTTTTCTCATTATGATGATGCAATCCTATAAAAACAGTTATGCAGTCAGTGATAGGTATCTGTCGCTATGATTTTATTCAATAAAAATTTGTGAAAAACAATTATTGTAAGTTTTAAACTATGCCCATTACAATAAAAATAAATAATACACCAAACATATGGTATTCGTGTAATTTAGGTTTATCAAGTCGAAAATGTTTGGCAATAGTAAAAGTATTAATGTTCATGTATGAAAATGAAAAAAATACCTTTTTAATTTGGTTCACAGTTAATGGTTTCAGATCATCTCCAGTTATGTTAATCAGGTTATCGCCGATTTCAGACGGAACAGGCTCGTCTTCCGGACCCGCAGGCTCCTTTTTTTTCATCTTCAGTCCTATCTCTTTGCTGCAAACATTCTTGAGTTTGTTCAAGTTATCAGCATCGTGGCGGAGTCGTCTCCAAAGGGTATCCTGTTCGACTACGGTGTCGACAAGAACTACATCTTTGTAACGCTTTCGCTGATTTTCGCGTATTTTGTCTGGAACACCATCTTTGTCTGCGCGAAATAGGTCTAAGTCAAGAACCATGATGCCAGGCAAAAGACCGACGCAATATCTTTTATTTTAATTTTGATTTAAAAAAAACTGCACATATGATACGATCCGGTAATACGGCAGCAGGAATAAGGTTCGTTCTGAAATCAAGTCTGTTCAAAACTTTTAACATGTTGTATATTGAGTGATCAAAGTGAATATTTTTACAACACAAAGAAGTGCCACTGGAAAAATTAATTTTATTTATGCTTAATAAAAATAAATGAAAAATTGAATTTAAATAAATTTTATAGGTATTTATTGTAAATCATTATTTATTCAACTATGGCAGTAATAATCTACTAGAAAATTGGTTGCCAAAAATGAAATAAAATAAAAATACTATAACTATTTTTAGGAAGTAATTGTAAAACATATTTTAACTTTCTTATGATTTATCGGTTTACCATTACATTAACGACAATGTGCTGTCGCAAGTAAACACCATATACAGAAAATGTAGAAGTCAACTTAATGCAGATAAAGTGAGTATGCTTTTGCATAAAATTAGCCATAGGTTACATCAAGATAATGTTAATTTGTGGTAGTACAGTGGATATAAATGCCCTTAAAAATTATAAATTCTATCTTAATAGATATGGAGGGTAGATATAAGAAGAACCGTCTCATAAGGGAGAAATTATGTAAAAAAAGTATCAACAGTTCCAAAAACCTTCAAAATGGCGTTGGTATAGGCAAAGGGTATGGATAGCTCGTAATAATTTAGTAAATTTAAACTAAAATATCTGCTGTGAGAAAATATGGAGAGTGATAGAATATTTGAAAACATTAACTACAATCCATAATTATAAATGCATTTTAAACAATGTGAAAATAATACAAAACAGTTAATCTTATTTTTTGGAAGTAAAAGTTGTTACACTGCTTAAGCAATTAAATTTATAATTTCAAGATTGGTTTTGTTCACGGATTAAAGAGACTTGTTTCCATGGTATTGTTTAACGTAAGCGCCAATGTTGGTGCTTTATTTCTACTTCTTGATTATTTTTTTGTATGGCAAGAATAGGCCTTACTGTCATAATCAGAGTGATTGTGGGTATTCTTGTGAGTTCCAGTTGTTTATAATTTTTAGATTTATTTGAGTAGTATGAGGCATCTAACTAAAGGAAGTTAAAGTTCTTGAAGCTTTATTAGTCTTTCATATTTTGTAAGTATAGATTTTAATTTATTTTCGTTTGTTATTGATGAAAAACGATATTTTCTATTGTATGTTTACACGTCTGCGTTGGTATGATTGCAATTCTATTTACAAAGGGGTGGATTGTTGTCGTTGTTCGCCAAAAATGATGTTTTGATAATATAATTTTGACGTGAATAATGATTCTGCTATATATATCTATAACGCAAGAATAAAGTTTAAACTACTTAGTAATGATGAGGTATATAACCCACATGATGATAAATAGTAAAAATACCTGCCTTTGTGCCGGCAAATGCGTTTTGTTCGTAATAATTTTACACGGTATATGCGTAAATAATAAAGTTTATATATTTGTACAAAATATTCAGATTTCTTGTATTCTATTTATTTTTTATTTTGATAGTTCAATGCTATTTAAGTTTTAAAAACTTTTTTATATTTATCAGCTTTATTCTTTTTAATACAAATTACGATACACACAAGTGTGTAGAGAAATAGTAACAGGAAGCTACTATAATAGTTTTGCATATTGCATATTTTTATTGTTTTTTTTACTTTAAAATATTATTCCCAGGCAATGGTAAAATGATTCCAATTAAAGACAATCAAGATGTGGCATCATTCCTTGTCACCAAGCACTCATGGAAGGGGAAGTATAAAAGAGTTTTCTCTATTGGCACACACGGAGTCACAACATACAACCCTGATAGACTGGAGGTGACAAATAAATGGCTATACGCTGATATCATTACAATAGCATCAGCAAAACACTCAAATTCCAATAGCAATCACGATTTCACACTGGTAATGAAGAAAGATAAAAAAGCTGATACTATGAAATTTTCATCAGAACATAAATGTTTGATTTTAACAGAGGCTTTTAAATATAGAAATTTGTTTGCGGAGAAACCCAAGGATATATTTGTAAGTGTTAAATATAATAATGATTCATTAGCTTTCAATTAATATGGCACATGAGTAATAGTAGTATCAATCACATAATCATTATCTGTGATAAAAGGCTTTTATATTTTAAACAAAGTTATACATTTTCAGTAATAGTTGATGTTTTGATTTTATCTTTGCTGTAGTTATTAATAACCTGGCACTGAATTTAGAGATAAACTAAAAATATTTATAATTTGTTTGATATGGTATTTGAAAAATAAAAAAAGTTTGTTAAGACTGAAGATAACTTGGGAGTGCTAGGTTGTATGGGAACACACTAGTCGGGAGGCGATTCCACATCTTCACAGCACGACAAAGATAAGAATTGTTGATTGATCGGTGAATATACTAATCTTCAAGTAACTTAACTTAATCAAGATCTAACCTATACTCACTCATTCTATTAGTTTTCATTTGTACAGATGTTAAATATTTTTATACTAATTATTTAAATGTTAATATATACATACACAACTCAGTAAAATAATGATGCAACTCACATCCATTACTTTATTGTTATGTATATTATTGATACATGTACAGTGGTGGGCAAACATTTTTAATGGCAGACCACAAAGTGAAAGATATTCTAGAGGAAGGTGAGAATTATAGAAAAAAATCATTTTGTATTAAAGCTTTTGATAAACAAAACTTCTTTTACTTATACGCCTTGTTAGGCACCCAGTATTACCCAACACATAAACTACTTGGCTAGTTTAGCTTCACCGCTAGGTGAATGGAATGGAATTTTTCCAATAAATAAAGTAATACGTGTGACAGACTGTAGAGGTAATTATAATTATTGCATGTTAATTATGAGATAATGAAAGCTCAAACCGCTCTGACGAATTGGAGCTTTCATTAAGAATTCAGAGATTTTCAATTATAAACGTCAGATTTTATTTTTCGCAACAAAATGCTGACTAGAATATTTAGGATGGATGAACCCCCGGCGGGCCGGATTAAATAACTTTCACGTGCCGTACTTTGCCCATCACTACTATAGGAAGTAAAATTCAGACATTATTTAAATTTAGAAATAAGTTTTAGTGAAAGTCAGTGGAATAGATAATTTAGTAAATTATTGATTTATAACAATATTGGCATTCCATATTATGCTGTTTTATTAAGTTTCTTTACTTATGTTGTCTCTTAAGTTAAATTAAATAATAAAAAAAAACAGATACAAAATAATGAGTGATCCATTTCACATTTGAATGATTTTATGTACAAAGTGTTTATTCTCTTTGATCTTTTTGTTTATAGATTCTAAGAGATATAAAAATGCAGTTGAAGAAATTTCTTTCAAAATATCATGAAAAATATTGGTTATTCATATATTACATCTCTATTTTTACAGAGATATCAAGCTTATAAACACCACTGGAGTGGCACACGCTTACCAATAGTCCTAGAAGTTGGACCGTGTGCACTAGAACAATTAGATCCGTCAACACACACACTGTTAGCTAGTTATCCTTATTGTGACGTACAAGGAATTCTCCCTGTCCGTGATGTAGCTGGTGGATTTGTGGTGGCTGTAGGTGGATATAGCCGTCTTCATTTGTTCTCTAATTCAATGGATCACCAAATTATAATAAGCAAAATGTTGGAAATGGCTAGTTTATCTCTCAACATCAGTATTAAAGTTTTATCAACAACAATAACATTGGATGATTATCATGATCAGAGATTTGGGAAGTATAGGTAAGTTACAATAATTTTAATATTGGAGATAGAGTGAATTTAACTTCATCTAAGTAATGTTAGATATAGATAATGATATAAAGGTTGGATTGTTTTAAAATTGTTAGTTATTCTAAATGTAGTCTGAATAGCATAGTGATTACTGTATTAATTTAATTTTGGAAATGAAAAAAATGTTGTAACCATCCATCCATTTTAAAGATTTTCAAATCCAATTTTTTTTTTTAATTTAACGTTTAAAACTGCGCTATTCATTAGCGAGAAGTTGGAGTTAGTAACAAATAGCTTAATTTCTTATAAATAGTAATTTGTAGGATGGTCACTAGGTTACTCTGTTCCACTTACTGCCATAATTTCATGTGCTATAGTATTTTTTTGTGGGGAACAAAGATTTCGATTGATAGCATTGTAATATTAAAAAAAAAATTGCATTGCAGTAACTGTACCTTCAATACATTCTTGATAATGTATTATACATTGTATATTCTAAATTTTGTAAGAGACCGCCAAAATTTAAATATTATAAAGAACACTAATTAGCAATCCTATATTTTATGTATAGTAACACATATTATCTATAACAGTTTTGTTCTACAATAAGGTTACAAAAAATATTACTGATTTACCAGAGAGTAAATGCAAGTATATATCAGGCAGGTTTTGATATCAAAAGGCTGTTGTAGGTTGCATCTTTTGTAATGTCTGGTAATGACACCTCTCTCTATATACATCCGCTTAAAATGGCTTTTCAATATTTGTTCAGTTACTTGAATAATCATACTAAAAATATATACAAATCAAAGATAAATCAGATGGAGATTTTTGCTTAGTGAGTTGTTTTCTGAACCGTAACTAATGATATAACCTAAATTACATGAAATATTTTTGATTTGATTTTGAAAGTGTAATTCAAATCCAGGTTACCTCAGAAATCTATCTTTTTTTGGTTTAAAGTAAAAAAAGATTTGATTTTCTAATCTTACTTTGTTATTTAAACTGTTGTTGGAAGTTGTTTGAAATTATAAAAGCAATATTATTCCTTTAACCTACACAATTTAACCTTCAGAAACATGGTACATGCATTTATTTAAATATGTTTAAATACTTTGTCACTAAAATAGTATACAAGATAATTTCTATTATTTCACTAATTAGAGACTATTGTAGAAGTATATGAGTATTAATAGATGTTAATTGGATAAATTATGATGCGTGTTTATTTTAGCTTATAATAAATTAGTCCTCACATTGACTCATGTGGCCTTGAGTGCTTATCTGTATGATGTTAAACAGACAATAAATTCAATATGATTGCAGGCAGAGCTTATTATCACGTTCCTATTGAAAATAGAACTAGTGCACCAAATGCGTTATTAATTGTAAATCGTAAGAAGTTTTTTTTTTTTATATTATAGGGGCAAACGAACAGGTGGGTCACCTGATGGTAAGTGATCACCACCGTCCATAGACACTAGCAACACCAGGGGAGTCGCAAGTGCGTTGCCGGCCTTTTAATACATGTGGGCCTCCGGCGCTCTCACTGACCGAACGAAACGCAACAGTGCGGGCGCGCTGTTTCTTCATGTCGGTTTTCTGTGAGAGGGTGGTACTACCTCGGGCGAGCCGACCAATTCATGCTGAAACCAGTAATAGCTTCAGCGTAGCTCTACCACCTACACAATTTATTTATTTTATTTCAATATATTATAGCTAAACCTATATATCTATAGTTAGCACAGGTCTAGCATGTGATGTTAATTGACCAACGTGGCCAAGATAGTAACATGACAACTAACCTAAAGGACTAACTCTCAAGAGTAGTTGCTGAAACACACCCAATGGTAGTTGGCTACGGACTTTAAATATAAGGAGTTTAGCTAGACCAGACGAGCCTTACCAAAAACAAGTAGTGTGTACTTATGTACATGTGTTAGAAGTTATACGTCTTTGGTGTAACAAAATAAAAATCTTTTCAAAAGTTTTATCTTTCGCCTTATTCTACGTTTGTAGAAAAAACGACGCTAACAATAGAAAAAAGGTATTGAATACATACATACTTTTTTTGAATAAAATGTTCACTATAGCCAACCTCAGGGTGTCGGTTTCTTGTGACGGTGTGCGCGCGCATTGTAAAAATTTACTCTCATCATTTTTCTCTAACGCGCCAAAAAAGTATAACTTCAATAAAAAACTCTACCGCCAGGTTATGGTGGTCTTTCTACTATGTTTTTCTGTATGGACAGGTTCAGTTCATTGCAAGATAAGAGCTTACATAGCTTATATTATTTAGTAGAGAGATGACTTAAGCAGTTATAAAAATTGATTGTATATATGTACTCTAATGATTACAGTGGTGACCAACATCAGACATCCCTTAGTGAGTTTATAGTACACAAGGTGAATCCAGCTCGACATATGGAACCGATGCGTCGCACACTTTGTCTCTCTGATACTTGTATATTGGAGAGAGATCCGCAGACTTATTCAGTAAGTTCTTTTAGTTTTTGAATAAAACTCAAATAATAATAATAATAATATTACAGATTTAGAATAGATTCAGTTTTAAATACAATAAAATGAATTATAATATTTCACTTAAAATTGTTAGTATTGTTTTGCTCTGGGTCCTTATATTAAAAAGGTTTATTTATGACATACAACTCTTCTATTTTATTACATGTTGTTGGCGCGAGTTACATACTCGCTTTAATTTCTGAACGAACCAAAAACCACCCCTTCCGCCCACCTCTTTCCCCTTCCTACTTCCAATTTACTTTGCCTCCATCGTTAACGCGGACGCACACATATCATTCAACGCATCTTGAAAACTACCAAATCCGAGTCAGTGTAATATATATTCTGTATATAAAATACCACAATCGTGCAAAAGTGCACTTAAAAAGAAAAGACGCAACATACAGACCGGTAAGTCCGCATCCCCCTTCACACCTACTATCCCCGCAGAACCAGCACCTACACCACGCATCACATGTATTGAATGCAGTGCTTAGGTATATATGTGTGGTCTAAAAAGCCCATATGTTCATTCCTGTTTTATCAATATTTGTATTTTAACCCTTAATAAACTAGAGTTTCAATTTTGATACCAATCTTTTAAACCGAATGTTCACATTACTATTAGTTTTTTTTATAGGTTGGCTGTACGTATTTTACTGTCGTATAATATTCTATCCAACGAAATTAATTTTTTTTCTAAATAAATATGTAAAATAAATATTGTGATTTTTTTTAGCTATTTTTCCCTTCATTTAGACCCTCAAGCAAACACAGTAATATTAAAAATAAATCACTTTCGTAAATCAGGCTACTGAGGGTTAAGTCCTATTTGCCTAAATATCTCCTTGAAATAGAATACATAAGTGAAATATGCCCATTTCTTGCTTTTCAAGATATTATTATCTTTCTCATGTCTTACTTTATTTTAGGAAGGCATCGAAATATGTAAAATCCTTGTACATAAATATATTGCACCAAATGCAAAATTTCATAGAATCCCTATAATCTATCATATCATTTGTTTGAGATTAAAGATGGCCATTAAAGTTAAAACAAAAAATAATAATCGACAAATAACAATAATCTTAAGTCGTGATGGTGTAGTGGTTTGACCGGCGGTATACAAATCCTATGTCTGTAGGTTCGAACCCCGGCGTGTACCAACGAGTTTTTCAGAGTTCGCGTACATTAACTAATTTAAATTGGTGACACTATTGGCTGACAGCGAAGGGAAACATCATGAGGAAACCTGAATATGAGAAATGTTCTAGTAGTACCACTGTATGTGGGAACAATATTTTTTCTTTCAATTTTGTTGTTTTAAAATAGAGGTGGTCGTAATTTGATGCGAGTCACTACCCTTTCCCTTGACGCGTTGTATGAGAATGATATAATAAATAAGGTCACAAAGATTAGGCAGTCATGAGAGTTGACGCCGGTCCAACCGCTGGGGCGACATGATGGATACTCAAGAGATCTCGTGTCGCCCCAACAAAAGCGGTGGATGTACACCGTGGGGTTTTAGTAAGTAGAAGTCTCACACTACTCACCCTCTCCCCCGGGTGGGTGGCGTGTCCATGATGAATTTCCCCGCGTAAAAAGAAAGGTACAAGTTTGAGAGTCGCGGTAATTTCAAGTTCCAAAAAACTATATTAGATCTGTGGATTTCTCGGAATTTGAATTTGCCAATACGTCGTTGGCTGACGTGGTGATTATGACCGCATCTTCCTTCAGGAAGAGGCCTGTGTCTCTTCAGTGGGTCTCTTATGGGCTGATGATGAATTACCTATTTAAAGTTGTTGTAAAATAACACAACAGTGTAATTCATTATCAGTATATAACTATTATTGCCCTTATATTTGGGATTGAACTGAGAGCAGTCATCATAAATATTTTCCACTGTTTTTAACACTGTATATGGATTTTTTTAAGATCCATAGATTATGAAAAAATAATATATCTCAATATTTTGAATTGTTTCACAGGTAGTCTGTTTGAGACCTTTGAGTGATGTCTTTGCCCTGGTGAGAGATCCAGAAAATCCACAGAAGTTTTCAATTGAATATATGAATGGACAGACGCGAACATACTTAGCCGGAGAAAGGTTACATTATTATATTTACATTCAGAACTTATGATGAGTATGAGGGTTATGTGCTATAATAATTTAAACGAAAGAAAAAATTGTACATTTTAGCGCCGACGCGCGATTATATTTTTACTGCGTAAGAATGATTACCTTAGAATATATAATGTAGGCAAAGGAGATAAATAAACACATCTTTTTATAATACTGAAACCATGTAAATACTTGTGTTTATATTTATTTGTATTGATTCGAGAACATATATTACATAAGTCTATCTGTCGATAATGCTAGTCCCATATCTGCGCGACGAAGTTTCGGTCACTTGTGCCGCTAAAAAGTAACCTCAAAATTAATTCCGATAAAGGTGTAGAATAACGTTTGCACACCATTGACATTTCAATAGTAACTCGAAATTAGCGTCTCCAAGTTCCTTTGATGTGTGTAGAAACCGCCGGCCCAGTTATCGTGGTGCGTGTATCCTCACGCAATCCGATAGTTCGTAACGCATAACGATAATATCTTCCCACATCTCCATTTAGTCTGACCATAGACAAAACTTCGTGCCGATACACGCAGGTATGGTAGTAGCATAAGAGTAACGTCAGAATCGGTTGAACCACTGCGGCAATTAGTCGGAATAATTGCGGAAGCTAATAATTAAAAAAATAATGTAAATTAATTTAAAAAAATGTAATAGGTTTTTTATTGGTTTGACTATAATCTCATCTGATGTTAAGTGACGATGTTGTCCAACATTGTTGGTACATGCTGAACCTAAAAGGGGAAATGTAAGCTAAGTAAGGTTTTTCTAAGTCCGGCGCTCGCTGACTATTGCCAAGCATGTATAGATGTGTTCCGGTAGCTGTGCTGGAGGATCAATCCCTCACTATGTTTAGCATTTTTACCATTCGAGACAATGTCGTCGTTTAATTTTAGGTGAGATTGTGGTCAAATCCTAAAAAAGAAATATTTTCTTGTCAACAATTTAGTAGGTTGTTAAACTCCAATAAGGTGTTGTTCAAGAATAGAGCACAAATATATATGTAATGAGAGAGTGGGTAACAGGGATGCATTGTTGGCGTCGCTACTGGATGGTGTACGTTCGAGCGGACAGCGCGACGTGCACGTGCGCTCGTCGGGCACGCCGCGCGGCTACCGGTTAGGGCCGCTCCACCACTCCGTAGACGAGGAGACCGAATCAAACCATCTCAGGTAAACCTAATTCATTAATCAAAAACTTTATTCAATTTAAGTTCCAATAAGGCGCCATTAAATTATAAAATACTACCACCTGTTTGTAAACTCAGTCATTGAAAAGAGCCGGCAAGAAACAATATGGTTTATTGTTTTTGTTTTGTATATATTTTTGTTACAACTATACGTGTCATTTTAAGCGGATATAGGGATGCCATTTCCAGATTTTAATATCGTGCATGTAATAATACACCCCATTTTTATTTGAAAACTATGGAAACGGTAATTTGAGCATTTTCGTATTTCATAAACAAACTCACTCCAAAATGACGGTGGAATAGACAAGGACGTGAGGAATAGGATAAATGCAGGGTGGATGAATTGGCGAAAGGTGTCTGGGGTAGTTTGTGACTCACGAATGCCGTTGAAACTCAAGGGGAAGGTGTATAAAACTATAATAAGACCAGCCGTGTTATATGGATCCGAGTGCTGGGCTACGAAAGAGACGGATGAGAAAAGATTACATGTGGCAGAAATGCGAATGTTAAGATGGATGTGTGGTGTAACAAGGATGGATAAGATTAAGAATGAGTATATCAGAGGAAGTTTGAAAATAGCACCAGTGACAGAGAAGTTGAGGAGTAGTAGGTTAGCATGGTACGGGCATATTATGAGAAGAGATGAAAGTCATGTAACAAGAAAAGTTTTGAGTTTGAAAGTGGACGGATATAGGAGTAGATGAAGACCGAAAAAGGTATGGATGGATTGTGTGAAAAACGATATGTGTATAAAAAGTGTGAATACTGAGATGACATCTGACAGAGGAGAGTGGAAAAGGAAAACATGTTGTGCCGACCCTACTTAGGTGGGATAAGGGTAAGAAGATGATGATAAACAAACTCACTGTCGCGGTGCTTGTCATAATTCTCTTCTTTTTGTGACTCTTTTTTTTTTGCGTTTCAATGTTAAGAATAAATAGTACGGTCGTTAGACGTATCCTGGTTCTGTTATATACATATATTAAAAACAAGAGATGGAAATCTTTAGAACAAAATTAAAATTTTATTTATGACACTCGTAACATTTAAGGATAGGGGGAAGCTTTGTGGCATACTACTTTTACAGCTTCTTTATTTATAGTACTAATGCCCGGTTTCTGAAGCCGTCAGTTAAACTATCAATAGCTATTGATTCAATAACGTTATCCATAAGACAAGCGGCGTTTAACTGTCAATGTTTCTGAATACAGAATGAGACGTAGACTGACATTTCTCGTGTCATTTTGTATTCAGAAACCCAATTTGACAAGTTATCGAACCGATAGCGCTATTAAACAAACTACAGTTAAAAATGCTTCAGAAACCGGGCATAAGAAGTACTAGCGATAAAGTCTTTATAAATGCGTGTTCCACGCAACGATATGTCATTGTGCTAATTTATCTTTTATTATAAATTGATTTCCAAAGTATAGTAGACAATTCTAGATTATTCCAGATATTATTTCGTGCAGCTTGCAACAGTATCAGCATTGAAATGTGTATTAAAATAAATGTTGTTTTATTTTTTCATGTACATCAAATTGTAAATTCGATTATCCAGTAATTCTCCACGATATAAAGTAAACATCTGATAATTTTGCTAATTATGTTAATGGCGGCAATTTCCGGTGGCAGATTATTTCAAAACCCGGTGGGCATGTGCCGTGCGGAGGTTATCGAGCGGTTCAACGCTAATGTCGGTTACAGCGGTCTCATTTACTCTGTCAGTCAAGACGTAAGGAGCTTTTGTTTTAAATCAATTTTGATCTCTTTTTAGCTTGCAACATATTTACTATAGTATATTTAATAAGCTTGAATTTTACATCTATTCATAGTTTAAAGACATATTTTCCATGGACACCACACGTTTTTAAATAATGTATTTGTATTTTATTTTAAATAAATATTATTTGTTTTTATTTCATGTGAAGTATTATCGAAATAAAATACAATAGATTTAATGTTGATTATAAATTATATAATTTTAGTTTAATCACACAAGTTGCTTTATGCTTATTTGCTTTGAATTTTGTTATGTTATTACTGTAATCGTTCTTGAATCTGTGGGGCGTATTAATGTTATTATTATTGTGCCTTGTAGGCCCGTCCCCTGTTGTGGCTGTTTCTAACATGGGATCTTGTAAGTCCCCTATTCAATTTATTACTTTATCACAACCCTCCTCCTAAGGACGCTTTACTCTACATTCAAACGCAAAGGTGTAAGGGATATTTCAAGCTATGAACATAGTATATTTCATTTAAAGAAATAAGCGAAGGAAATACGTTTTAGATCATTTATCGATTGAATCGATAATAAAATCGATGAAATTTTTATCGACTTAAATCGATTAACAAATTATACGTTTAAAAAACGCTTTGAGCGGTATCGAATATGGGAAATGGAACATTTTCTAATAAATTATCTTTCAACTATACTTGACCAGTGCTTTTCATGTGGTACTTGTGAAAGTTTTAAATTATAATCTTTTTCATCATAACATGCTAAAATGCGCTTGACTTATTAGTGAAGACATTGTAACATTACATTGTCTAAGGGTATATTCTGAGCCTTATTTTCACTGTATGTTTATTTCAGTATTATTGCAAGGTTAAGGGTTACACCATGGAAAATTTGTCACATGTGTAATAATTCACATTAATATCCTTTTTTCTAATTCTTGTAAATACCATTGTTTATGGGATTGTGATATTTATTATAATATGTGGTTGCTCATGTAAATAATATTTTTAGGCTTAAAATAATATGTTTTATGTGAAAAGGTAATGATTATGATGAAATAAGAAATAAATGTTACAATATTCTCTGCAAATTAAAGTGTCTATTGTTTGCCCATTGTAGTCTATCAAAATGATGAACTGGGTTTGATGAAATTTTTACTAGGAAATATAGTATTTTTCAGAGTGTATTATCTACTACTACATATGATTATGCTTTTTAAACTAGTTAAGCAGAATTATAAAATTTAACAGAGTCAACTTAAATTCCTTAATAAGGTTATAGAGGTTAAGTAGGAATAACAAAATTAACAATGAAATAAAGAAACAGTTAGGCCCATATCAAACCTATAGATTTTATAGTTCTATAAGTTTCAATAATAATAATAATAATAGGATGTTTTATCGACATTTATGAACCCTTAAAAGAGTATTTTCTTTTAATTGTTACCAAAAAAATTGTATGTGGAGTTTTATACAGGCTTATAAAAAAAACTATTGTTAGTATTGATAGTATATAGGTAGTAATTTTTTCTTCGAAAAAGATTTTTTTATACCAACATACAGTACAAAGAATTCGTCGATAGAAATTTCATATTAAAATGAATTTATGTATTTTTCTTTTTATTTCACTTGAATGCGTAATACTACTACTATGGCATACATCCAAAAGTAAAACGTGTTCATTGTGAAATTTACAGACATTGTTTTATGTTTGAGACACTATACATTTTTAGGGGTTAAAACTTAATATGGGTTGTGGTGTTGTGTTGTAGCGTTTATTTGCTGAAAACAAGGAGAAATTGATCAGCGGTGCGCTGACTGCGCTGGTGACGAGCGCTGCGTCGGGCGGGAACCTGCCGCCGCGCGAACTCGAGGCGCAGTTCCACGCGCTGCGACGCTTGTGCGCCAGTAAAGTCGGCTTTGCAGCGTTCACCGCACTGCCGGGGTTAGTTACACACTTTTACTTTTTTTTTTGTTTGTAATACAGTAGTAGTAGTAGTAAGTAGTAAGAGATTCAGGAAAGTAGGCTGCGATGGTATTGCCATGTCAAAATGAAGCCACTAGACTACGTAGGTCATTCAGCACTACAACTGGCCCTTCCTCTTTTTTTTATATTTTAGTGGGCAAACGAACAGGTGGGTCACCTGATGGTAAGTAATCACCACCGTCCATAGACCACTAGCAACACCAGGGGAGTCGCAAGTGCGTTGCCGGCCTTTTAAATATGCGGGCCTCCGGTGCTCTCACTGACCGAACGAAACGCAACAGTGCAAGCACTGTTACTTTACGTCGGCTTTCTGTGAGAGGGTGGTACTAACTACCCCGGGCGAGCCGAACCATTCATTCTGAAACCAGTAATAGTTTCAGCGTAGCTCTACCACCAACATCAAAGACCCAGAGGGAGGCTAAAAAAAAATTAGATTGCTAGCAGCTTATCCTAAACTCTGGATAATGAAATTGTCACGATTCATTAATTACAATTACCCACTGTCCTAAATAGGTGGATTTAATAATAATTGACTATTATTCAGTTTTGTTTAGATTACTTGAAATATAAAGACCCGTTATATTATGGTGGTATCTCTTATATACATACGTTTAAACACTTACATATATTACAATTCTGTATAGATTTCTGTATTATACCAGTGTTGGATTACTTATGTCTCTGTTGTTTGTCTTTGTTTTGTAATTGTACTGGAAATATCGTGTGATATAGCACCGTCATTATGCCTATCCGCTATATATTAATATGGACTTGTTTATCATTAGGTTTCGGGAATGGATCGGCACGTCGGTCGTGAGCGCACTGCGTCGCGGTTCGGCTGCGTGCTCGCACGCGGCGCTGGACGCGGTGTGCGCGCTCATGCAGCCCATGCACCAGGACCCGGACCTGCGCCAGGAGCAGCTCAACAAGGCCAGCATGCTCTCCTCGCAGCAGTTCCTCGAGGGCTTGCTCACAATGTGGGCGGAGCATGTCGTTAGTACTATTTAAATTTCAATAATCTAGATAATTAATTATCACGTGATGTGTACAAACGTGAAGTATGCAAAAAATCAACATATGAAGCTCTTTTACTAAATAATTGTAAACAAAACTACGTTTCAAATGAGAAGATAATCCCAATCGTGACATGTTCACTTATTACGTTCCAAAATTTGACAGCCACTAAACATAAAATACAACATTAATAATGTAAACACTATTAAATAAGAAAAGTAAACATTGATTTTAGTTATAAATATGTATGTATAAAGCATGTAATTAAAATTAATTCAATTACTTCATTTTAAATTCAGACGACTTTGTCGTATAAGTTCGCTATTTATACACAAACAGGTAGACATTTCCTTTAATAATACTTTGGTATTTCATTAGCTACTACACTGCAGAGTAATAATAGTTCTAATAAACCTTTGCAGTTACTAAATTTATAGACGTGTTTGTGATATCCATGTCATGATTTTCTCATATTACTGATTATCTGATCATACATTTTTTACTGAAGTTGCAAATGAAATGGCGATTTGACAGTTATGTTCTTATTTGAAACGCACAGTGAAACACATATGTACAGTGTATTAATGGCCTTTGTTTTCGCAGCATATGTGAAATGGGTTAAGAGATCATTTTCACACGAGCATTAGGGTATGAGCACATGAGCATAACGCTTATAATTTACTTATGTATTGGGAATCTGTTCTTATTTATGTTGCTTTTCCGTGCTATGTAACTGTCGATTTAATTTTAGCTGTTGTAGTAGACTGTATATTTGATTGTATTGTATTTGTACGTACAGAACGCGGGTAGCGGCGCGCTCGTAGTGGCGGCCATGTTGGATTTCTTAACGTTCGCATTGTGCGTACCGTACAGCGAGACAATGGATGGGAAGCAGTTCGATCAGTTGTTGGAGTTTGTCGCCAGTAGAGGGCGTATTCTTTTTAAATTATTTGAGGTATGAATATAATCTTATAATTTCCAATTTGTGCACAAACTGTAAATTAATTTACAAAAAAAAAATGTTATTTTAACTTAGTTTCAGAGTAACACTGGTTCTACTATTTATAGTATCAATTACATTTACTTCATTGTATGGTATTACTCTTTTAAATAAATAAACAAGTCAAATTGTATGATTGACGGTGATCAACGATGAACGATGATGAACGAACTTGATTATATATAGTGATCAATTGAATGTCTATGTAATTCTACTAATCACGCATGCTCAACTTCAAATAGCCGTTTTTCACCTGAACACGTGACTTTTGCAAACTTCTTGGTGTGTTACCCATATAATTCTAGTCATTCTGCTCAACTTCTGTTCTAACGTCATTATGTCATATCACCATGGTGTGTTGTATCGGTTCGCGCCACTTCTGTTTGAAACTAAACAGATACACACTCGATGATTTTTATTAATTGGTCAAAAGAAAGTATTATTAGTAATTTATACTGCAGGAATTGATTTAAACCTACTTTTTGTATTTTTGGATGAACTGTATATAATAATATTAAATGTGTGATAAAATAAGCAACTTAAGTGTGAACGGCTGTCGATGTTGAGACTGATGCTAGTTCCACACCTGGGTGGCGAAGGTTCAATTACATGTCGCGCTAAAATTATGACAAAAATCATTCCGATAAAGGCGCAAATTAATGCGTAGTTATCGTGCTGCGTGTGCGTGTGTTATAGTTCGTAACGCATAACGATAATATCTTCCCACATCTGCATTTACTCTGACCATAGACAAAACTTTGTACCGATACACGCAGGTATGGGAGTAGCATAAGAGTGTGTTTAACTCGCCGTGACGTATCGGTACATGATTGTTAAAGCACCCGTCGATGGCGATAGTGAAGGGCGCGGGGCTGGTGATGCGCGCGCTGATCGAGGAGGGCGGGGGCAGCGTGGGCACGCGCATGCAGGCGCTGGCGCTGGCGGAGGCGGCGCTGCCGCGGCACCTGCTGACCGCGCTGTACGCGCCGCCGCGGCTGCACCACCGGCACCTGGCGCGGCACCTGCTCGCGCTGTGGCTCGTCGACCACGCGCCCGCGAGGAACCTACTCAAGCGAATCATGGTTACTATACCACTACCAGATATTCCATTTTTTTTAAGTGAAAACTTCTTTAGGCGCGTTGATCACTTTTTTGGATGAACAAAAATCGTAAAACTCGCGTCAACGTCACCGAACGCTTTCCATGAGCTATATGTATACTGAGTATATATGTACATAGTTTTTTATTGTTTGGAGTTTTCACTTCTGTCGTCAGTTCTTATGGACTACCTCGATTTTTTTTATACATCAGAAGTCGTGGCGGTGTAGTGGCTTCATTGCTGGGGGAATATCAATCCGATGTCCATAAGTTTGAACCCCCCGGCATGTACCAACGAATTTTTCAAAATTTGCGTACATTTAAATTGATAACACTGTCGGCTGACGGTGAAGGAAAACATCGTGAGGAAACCTAAACCTTTGCCTAAGAAATGGTTTTGTAGTACCACCATATGTGGGAGAAAATATGGAGCTGTGAATTTCTCGGAATTTGAATTCGCTAATAGGTTGCGAGCTGATGTGGTGATTATGTCCGTACCTCCCTTCGAGAAGGGGTCTATGACCTTGCTGCGGTACTGTTATAGGCTGATGATGATGATGCAGAAGACGGCCCCACTGATGGTAAATGGATACCGTGCCCTACGAAATTACTGTTATGGTGCCGACCTTGAAGAGCCCCACGCCATAGCTCTGAGAAAAAACCGTGTAACCATTGGCACAACGTTAATGCACACACATAATAAGGATCCTAGAGAACCTTGCGGTTGTCTTCGTTTTGCTAGGGTTTTAAGGTGTAAGGAGAAGCGAGTTATATGCAGCAAAGACGTCACTATATCAAAGAGTTCCTAAGAACACTCCGCAGTACTTGCCATAGAGCACACATAGAAACCCAATGTTCCTGGTGAAAGCTATAACAGTGAAGGCGTTATTTTTCATTTCCGTTCGAAATTCATAATAATTACAATAGTAATCAGAAGTGAAGACGTTTTGAAAATCAGGTCAATATGCGAAATAAGAAGTACAAGTATTGATTTCAAATACGCACGTTTTAAATTAACGCAACTCAATTTTCTCAGAAAGGAACTATATAAATGCATGTTTGATTTGTTCATTAATTTTAACACTTATTGCAAACTGTTCTGTGCTCACGACTCGTATCGTGAACTTTGTGTATATTGTATAGATATCTAAATATAGTGGAAGTAATATGGTATGTGCTTAGTTCGTTGAAGCTGTGAAGGCTAATCAGGCCGACAGCGTATTACAGTCAGTTCGAAAATAAATAACTATATGGTGCGTGGTATATCAGCCGTCGGGTCTCCTCGCGTTCCTGGAGTCGACGGAGGCGCCCCCCGCGGACGCGGCGGAGCAGCGCGTGGAGGAGCGCGACAACCTGCAGCTGGCGCAGGCCGCCGCGAGCCGCCCGCGCGCGCCGCACTGGGAGGCGCTCGAGCGCCAGGTCAAGTACGTCGAGAAACATCTAGAGGTGACCACGTACTTCTCTTTTACCAACTGCTTAACGTCTGGACTGTACACAACCATACAGGTTCAAGTTCCATGCAAACGAATGTAGGCACAGGTCAATAGACTCCACGCAGCGTAAAGTTAAAAATATACCTGATTTTGTGTTGTACTGTTGTACAATCGTAATTTTTATGTAACATTTATTCTTAAATAATTTTTTTCATTTTACCGACTTTTTTTTTTACTAAATCATGAGGTTTACAATGTACGATGTTGTGAAGTTGAAAATAAATGAAGGACATAATCCGCCATTTTTGTATCTTGATCTTGTAAAATTAGTTGAGGGGTTCATGTCATGTCATAAAGTCATGTTTTTAAACACATATCATAAAAGAAATTTCTGGAATAGTTCCCAAAAGTTTAAAGGTTAATTTAATTAACAAATCATTTTTTATTTTACACAACCTTTCATCAAAAAAAATCCATGCAGTTTCAAATAGAATTAAAGAACCTTTTAAAGAATTATTCGTATATTTCAAAATAATATGTATAAGAAAACAGTTTCATAAATAGATTGGTTCAATAATTTATTTGGATTACAAAGTTACCATAACTTCTCAGAGGACCTCCTGGGTTTATGACGTAGGTAACCTTTTGATTAAATTGCCATTAAAAGTAATTGCATAATAGATCAAATGTTGGTTGAAATTATATACGTGTATGTCGTAGTTTGAGATTTGATGGACTTTCTTACGCTTCTATTATCTTTTTGTAAATAACTATTATTAAGGAAGAGCACTCATAAATACAAATGAGCAACTGAAGATTTAAAAATTATTGTGCTAATTCCTTTTGTAAATAGAGAAAGTTATATGTGTACTGTAACTTCATCATAGTGGGCTTATTGTATGTAACATCCACCATGTCTTCTTCTACTCTGATTATCATTTGCCTGAATAATGACTTGTGTTTTAATCAACGACATCTTTATTCTCATTCTATTCTGGTTATTAATATGGAATATGATTTTTTCGATGTCTTTTTGTGTATAGGTAAATTTTAATAGTAAATCTAATAGGTAGGTAAATTATATAGGTAAAGTTTGCAGATAAATTATACAATTTTAGGTAAATTGTAAACATATATCTAGTTGGTAAATTATGCAAGTAGAGTTATCAAGTAAATTGTCTAATATTGTAAATTTTAAAAGTAGGTTTTTAGTAGGTAAATTATACCAGTTACGAGTTATCAGGTTAATTTGTAAAAGTAGGTCTAGTAGGTACATTATACAAGTTGAGGTAAATTATAAAATGAATATCGTTCGAGCTTAATTTCGTATTTCAATATACATTTAGTATTATTGTTGTGGGCCAGCATTACGCGTCGCTGGCTCTGCAGCACTGGGCGCAGCGGTCGGGGCGCGCTTTGCCCGCCAGCGAGAGGAAGGATGCTGCGCGAGATCGGCCGCTCGTGCTGCGCAGGAGGCGCGAGAGGCTCAAGTCCACCGCCAACTGGCCATTTTTCTACTATCAGTATCACAGGGACCATGCGCTGCCCAATCTCATATGGAATCACACCGTAAGTGCTTTGTCGCAAGAGTAAAACGTTAACAGACTAAGTGGAATAATGGGTTCAAAAGTACAAATTCATATTTTGTAATCGTTTTTATAGTTTACTCAAAGAAAGGTTTTGGTATTATCCATACAGACAGCATTGTCGTTATTTTGCTAAAGTATGGGTGATATATTAGGTGATTTTGCCATTTGGAAGATGCTATTTAGTGACATTTGTTGTTGCCTTCTTCCTGTGAACTACATAATTGGGAAGCCGATTCAAAACCATGACAGCTATATATGCCTTATTTTATAGTTCTGATTTATATATTTTCTATTTTTTTTTTTTCTTTAATAGATATAGTTAAGATCTCAGGACCCTGATATGAACAGATGGTTATTGTAACTATATGTTACTAGTTTTTATAGAATTCATAAAATATCCATGGTTTTTACTAAAATGTTTAAATTTTTATAATAATTAAGACCTATGAGCGTAGCGTATTTGAGAGAAACCGTACTGAATACAAATCTATACGCACCATAATGCTAGTCCCATACCAGCGCGATGAAGCTTCGGACACCTGTGAGTGAAAAATTTGGTAAATATTTTTTAGTCAGTGTAAACCTACTGCGTTTGGAGTACTAAACACTTCTTCTTTAGTTTATGATATTTGTACGAAACCATATATTTTTTTAATAAAAGTATCTTTAGTTACTTCTTATAACATCAGCAATCTGCTAGTAAAAGTCTCGTCAAAATTAATTTCCATCCATTTCGGAGGTTAGAAATACATACAAATATTCTAAATAAGTATTCGTTTTTTATAATTAACACCTGTTATTTTTACATTACAAACAGACACTTCAATTCAATTTTATTTATGTACTTTTAAAAAAAGGAACTCCATAATAAACTAAAGAAATAGTGTTGGTAACAGCCAGTTAATACTGTTTTTTATCACTATTATCAGACTCGTGAAGAACTCCGCAACGCATTGGAGAATGAATTACGCGCGTTCACATCAGACCGCGAGGTCGCCGGCAACACTCTCACCTCCTGGAACCACGCCGAGCTCGAGGTGCACTACCAGTGCTTGCAGAACGAAGTCAAGATCGGGGACTACTACCTCAGGATACTGCTCGAGCAGAAGGACAGCGATGACAGCCCTATCAGAAAATCGTTAGCACAATTGTTACTATAATGCTACTCCCATACCTGCGTGTATCGATACGAAGTTCTGTCTATAGTTGCAATAAATAGAGGTGTGGGAAGACATTATCGTCATACATTACGAACTATTGCACTGCGTAACAATACACGCAGCACGATAACTGGACTCACGGTTTTTACACACATTAAGGGAACTTTGAAACGATAATTTCGAGTTATTATCGGAATGAGAAATGTTCTCCATCCATTGTCATTCAGTTGTTCGGATTTCATTTTATTTAATTACATGGTCATACTTTAAAGGCAAGATTTGATAACATTGTCTTTGTTAGTTACACTCGTGCGAACTCGGGGTGGAAGTTAATCTTCTTAATATATATAAATCTCCTGTCACGGTGTTTGTCCGCGATGGATTCCTAAACTACTTAACCGATTTTACATTAAATTAGCACACTGTGAGCAGTCTGGTCCAACTTGAGAGATAGGATAGCTTAGATCTTTAATTATAGTCGCAATTTTATTTTATTGCAAATTTAGTTTATTAACAAAAAGTCATAATTATCGATGTTAGTTCGATAAGATTGTAACAGATGGCGGTATAAGGTAATTCCTTGACTGGATCGACGTCCGTGCAAAGCCGGACCGGTCAGCTAGTATTTTATAAATTTAAATTTTAATACACTGAAGTAACTACTGGTCTAAAATAACCAATAACTTATATTTTTTTAATGTTTTTAGTTTATACATATGCATTGAATATGATACAATAATTTTAAAATGCAAACTTATCTTGTTACCGTGGCAACGGGGTTAACGTATTAATGGTTACTATAGTAACGGTAACGTGTAAAGCATAAGTACATTTTTTTTCATACCGTATTATAAGAAGTATCGCTTTAAGAAGTGCGTATATGCTTATGTCCACACAATAGAAGTGAAAACACGTGGTTGATGACGATCGTAGCCGAGTAAACCCGATCGTGATGGTTCACTGTTCAAAACGTCTAAACAAGCTTTCGCTTTCGCAAAAATAATGTATAATTAAATTCCAGGTATGAATTTTTCAATGATCTGTACCATCGTTTCTTGTCGACTCCTAAAGTCGAGATGAAATGCATGTGCCTGCAAGCGATGAGCATCGTCTACGGACGGTATTACGAGGATATTGGTCCCTTCGCCGATACCAAATACATCGTGCAGATGTTGGACAGGGTATGTTTCTTGTTTGTCACAAGCAATTATAATTATAGGGATGAAATCAACGAACATATTTGATAGGAGGTTGAAAGGACCTCATGTGTATCTTAGTTCAGTGCGCGTGTGAAGAGTAAGTTGATGCGAAAAAAGTGATTGTGAATATAACCTAATGTAACGCGACAGGTGTTATCCAACCCACCGCAATTTGCAATATGCTATTTATTAAAAAAAAATGCAATTATCTCTTTCACACCCAAATTATGTTATGAATGTTTTCATTCAAAATGATGTAGTTTTTGATAGTACACGGTATAGTAAAAATGTATGAGGTCGTTTCGACCTCTTTCCACAATTAAGGTGTTAATGTATGTTGCTTATAGGGACCCAGATTAAAAATAAATCGAATGTCATATATTAAACAGACAATAGTAAAATTATGTGATATATTTAATCGCGCTTTTTATTTTTATTTTCAAAATAATAATTTGATTTTATATGCAGAATGTTTAAAAGTCTGTTTTTGTCAATTGTCCCACAATACTTAATGTTATATTACAGTTAAACATTTATTATTGTTGGATGTTTTACATAAAAATTAAAACAGTTTTCCAAAGACAACCGTTAACCATAAACAATGACACTATAAAAAAGTCCAAAAAGTAAGAATCACATTTTTTAAGAACACGAAGTGAACATTACAGTTTGTAGGTTTTGCGATATATTGTATTCTTATAGCTTTTTATTATTTTTAATGTTAAACTTTTTTTTCAGACGTACGATAGAACGGAAAGAGACAGACTTGTACAGTTCCTGTCGAAGTTAATACTACATAGAAGAAATGTTAGTGAAATTTTAGAATGGAGTGGTATTAGGTAAAATTTTTGTTAGTTTAAGTAATACCTATATTTATGATAAACTAGCTTTTGTCAGCGACTTCGCTCGCGTTAATGTAGATTGGACATACCCCACGGAGACACTACTTATTTCTGGATGCAACGTGTATGCAAAATGTCATGATGGTTGGTCGAGTAGTTAAGACGTGAAAGCGTAACAAACAAGCAGACAAACTTACATTCGTATTTTTAATATTAGTTAGTATCCTTTTGGTAATACAGACACGACAATTGTCTGATTGAATGGTGAGCCCCCCCCCCCACATCAAGTTGTTAAACCGTCTTAATGGCATGTATAAGATTGTCACGTCCCAGAATTAGGTGGAGAATTTAGTAAGAGAGGTGGAAGACACCAGTATTGGACTGGGTCGCAGCTACTAAACACGTAGTAATAAACCCGTCACAGTGACTCTCTTTAGTGTGTCATGTTTTGCGATCAACTGGTGTATATCAAGCTACCCTGAATGATACTCTGGTCGTAATTAGTTGTAATGCAGTCACTCTTATAGTTCTTCAAAATACCACGTTTGGTCACAGGAAGGAGGGGAGAAATCATATTTATGAATTACAACGTGAAAACTAGAGGGGGGGTCTTCTCATATACTACGGATAGTCACCAAGGGGAGAGAGGGGATTAAACATTGTCAAACATTGGTCACGTAATATGGGTACATTCCCTTAGTGCTTGTAGAATAAAATTGTAAAATAATTTAGGATATTAGTGGAGTTAATGACATTGGCTCATTTACACACGTCGCGAGCGCTGATACCGGCTCAAAGCAACGTCATCGAGGGTCCGGCGCAGCAACCCGCGGGCGATCGCGAGTGGTACTACAACCTGGAGCAAGGAGACAAGGTCCAGAGGAAGGGGCCTGTCAGCTTCCAACAGGTATCTTAATCTTACTATACTCCCGTTATAACTGCCAGTAACGGCTATATATATATCAATAATGAATGAAGCGATCCAGTTTAGTAATGGAGTATGAACAATACATTGTCATTTTCTCTGACAGTTAAAAGACCTTTATAAATCTGGAGAAATCAACAACAAAACGAAGTGCTGGGCGAACAGTATGGAAGGCTGGCGAGCTGTTGGAGGCATTCCGCAGTTGAAGTGGACGCTGGTGGCTCGGGGTACACCGGTCTTCGACGAGAGTACCCTCGCTGCCACCATCCTGGATCTACTCATAACCTGTGCTAGATATTACCCCAGCAGGTATATTTTGTAAATGGAACACGTTATTAGATACTCCTTATTACCATAGATAATGAGATTGGTATTACATTAGAACCTGGTTCGGCGCAAAAACATTATTAGAGTAAGTGGTTAGCTGGGGCTTAGTAGCACCTGGGAAGGTTTCAGCTATTGAGCTCCCATGCTAGTAAGGGATGCGGAATGTTAAGTGCCGCTTGCTGCAGCGATAGGTCGCTGCAGTTTTTTCACGTATTATTGGTGAAAAAGACTAATATAGTCGTAGTCAGTGTGTTGTCCTTCGTGGTTGGAATACAACGCGCATAGAGACTTATTATAGTATCACCGCACCGCTCCTGAAATTACTCAAACCCGCCCTCACCGACGCAACAGGAATAGCTGTCTGCGGCCTTCGGTGAGTACTTTATAGTTCCGCTAATTTATTTACTTTAATAAGTGTTTATGCGCCTCTGCCCTTACGAACAACATATTAAAAAACTAATTGTTCAAACCGCGCCTGGGCTATTTACACGCCTTAGGTTTTACAACAAAACAGAACCATAGACTTATCATCGAAAAAATTGTCACTAAGAAGGAACATCAGATTGGCTATTCTTTTTTTTTTGTTTAAATCTTTTAATAATTGTTTCAGACACTTTTTGTATTACCAATTTTCTGCAATATTTAATTTATTATGAATACAAATATGTATTTATTTATTATCAAGTGTAAGTTTATTTCAAACTTGGTTTTCTGACTAGGATTATACTTGTGGAGAGGAAGCTTTTAGTGGTTTCATAGTATAGCTATCTTGCTTACTCTTAGTAGAATAATGTTGGTGTAAAGAGTGCAGTTGTTTACATTTATTTTCTTGTGTTTATTCTTCACTAATTCACAGTATATCAGGTGCTCTGAATTGACTGTAGATTTCTTTTAGTGTATAGTAAGTTGTAGAACATATAGGATCATGAATAATAAGTTTCTATATGTTAGGATATATTTGGGAGTTTGGGAGTAATTGGGGATAGTACTAGGGAGCTAATATTACATTGTAATTGACCTAGCATGTTTTCCTTTCAGACTAAATCAGATTATAAATATGTTTCTGATGTAAAATAAAATTTTCAGAGATGAAGAGGACGCTGTGATCAGGCCTTTACCCAAATTAAAGAGGCTGTTATCAGAACCGGCTTGCCTGGCGCACGTCGTACAGTTACTACTCACATTCGATCCTATCTTAGTGGAAAAAGTGAGTATATTAAATTAAATATGGTGCTTTTTTAACGAATATGTTTTGTTTTCTCGGTGCCTAAGCTAAACTTTATTGGAAATATCTAAAAAACAATGTCTGCAAATTTAGACCCTTAATGTTAACTGTAAGAACTCACTCAGTGCGTGAGAAGATTTCTCATATAAAATAGGCGTATATTGTGATTGTATTTTTTTTGTATAACTTGGCAACACTTTGTGCTATCATATCATTCGAACTCGGGATTGAGCGCTCTACAATAATACCTATTGCGGCTTAAATGTAACTCACATCGGAGTGGCAATACAGGTCATTAAAGTCAAATGTTGTAGAAAGTTCTTGTTTATTGTTGTTATTTTCTTAATTTTCCACAAAAAAGTCTTTTAAACTGAATCTCTGAAATCAATATTTATCGAGATACGGAACTTTCAATTTTTTGTAGAACAACATATTTAAAATTTCACTCAAAACTTCAAAACCAACCAACCAATAACTATCTTAAATCATGCAAAAACGTGTTTTATGAAGAAACTGGTCAATAAACAATTTAATTATACATAAATAATTGTTTTTTTGTTAAGTTTGTAAAATTGTATAAAAAGTACCGTAAATATTTCAGGTGGCGACACTTTTGTACGAGGTGATGCAGGACAATCCGGAAATATCGAAACTGTATTTAACGGGGGTGTTCTATTTTATGCTTCTATACACGGGATCGAATTTGCTACCTATCGCTAGGTTTCTACGTCTCACCCACATGAAACAAGCCTTTCGGTCTGACCAGGTGACTATATTGTTACTTCGTAATTATTGTATGTGGTATGTAGTTGGTTCTATGTAGTCCACAGGTGATATACAGGTCTACATTTGTACGCGCATAATTCAAAAACTTCTAGATAGATTTTGAGTATTTTTGAGTTTAAATATAAGATCGTTTTTGATATAAACTGTTAAAATTGTATAGTAACCGACTGTTAAAAGTATGCGCTCAACTTTCTGCTTATCACAGCCTAAAAATGAATTGAAAATGTAAATAATTTCATATTTTTCCTTCATCTTTATCTGTGTTTTACGTTTCAGTCGAATTTAGACATAATGCAGAGATCGATACTCGGCCAGCTCTTGCCCGAGGCTATGGTGTGTTACTTAGAAAACCACGGATCGGAGAAATTCGCACAGATATTCCTCGGAGAGTGGGACACGCCTGAGGCTATTTGGAATTCAGAAATGAGGTGAGTAAATAAGTTTAGCAGATGGTTTGTTGCATGATGACCAAAGATATCCATCTGTATTTTCGAGCAAAACTGTACAACACATCAGTGATGATGACTTTAAGAGAAAGTACCATACGGAAAGAGGAATGTTTCTTATTATTTTATGGAAGTATTTTACATATTTGTGAATGAATTTTTCTTCTGTCAGTACGTTAATTTTCTTTACTAAATTCTTTGGTAGATATCTATCATGCTACCCCCATATCTGCGTGACGAAACTTCGACTACTTGCCGCGTTAAAATTAACGTCAAAAACAATTTCGATAGAGGTATATAATTCCCGTTCCAACACCTATGTCTTTCCAATAACTTGAAATTAGCGTCCGATAATTCCTTTGATGTGTGCAAAAACCGTCGCCGGCCCTGTTATAGTGCTGCGTGTCACTGCGTCACGCAATCCGATAGTTCGTAACGCATAACGATAATGTCTTCCCACATCTGCATTTACTCTGACCATAGACAAAACTTCGTGCCGATACACGCAGGTATGGGAGTAGCATTAGAAAGGTATATATCTATGGGCTTAATTCAAAAACTGTTTAATAAATTTGAATAAAATTTTCTTATCTAGTACATAGGTCATATGGATTAGTTTAATTTTTTACTGTTAAGCCATTTTAATAAAACTGTTAGAATAACAAAACGACAAACACAGAGGGATATAATAGTAGACGTTTGTGGTGTTGCAGGCGGACCACCTATTTTTCATTATAAATCTTCTTAAAACGATTATAGTACTAAGTAAATTTTCACTGTGATACCAGTATGATATGATTTGTTTGGATAAAGCTTTTCATTGGTTTCGTTATTTTTTGTTTGACATGAGAAATTTAATAAATCATATTTGAAAAAAAGAATTGTCGAATATGGGTCATGTCGTTTGGGTAGGTTCCCTTATTCGTATGTAATTTTATTTTTGTGATGTCTTTGAGTTGTGGATGTGTCTGTAGGCGTATGCTGATAATGAAGGTGTCGGCGCACATAGGCGAGTTCACGCCGCGGCTGCGCGCGCACGTGGCGGCGCGCTACCCGTACCTGGCGATCCCGGCGCTGCGCTACCCGCAGCTGCAGCACGAGCTCTTCTGCAACATGTTCTACCTGCGCCATCTCTGCGACACGCAGCGCTTCCCGGACTGGCCCGTACCCGATCCCGTGAGTCCCGATCCCTCTCACGCTTACCTCACGGACCTTTCTGGCCGACAGCGTTATCACTGAAACTCTTTTCATCATCGTCTTCTTACCCTCATTCCACCTAAGTAGGGGTCGCCACAACAAGTTATCCTTTTCCACTCTCCCCTATCAGATATCATGTCAGTATTCACACCTCTTATTATACACATCATTTTTCACACAATCCACCCAAAACTTCTTCGGTCTTCCTCTACTCCTATATTCGTCCACTTTCAAACTCGAAACTTTTCTTGTTACATGACTTTCATCTCTTCTTATTATATGCCGTACCGTGCTAACTTATTACTCGTCAACTTCTCTGTCACTGGTGCTATTTTCAAACTTCCTCTTATATACTCATTCTTAACATTATCGATTTTTGTTTGTGATATATCGTAACATTGGCATATCTGCCACATATAGTTTTCTCTCATCTGTCTCTTTCCTAGCCCAGCACACAGGTGCATACAGCATTATTGATCTTATAATGGCTATTATAATATCTTATATCTACCTAAAATTGTATTCAGATGCTGCATTTTCTGCTATTACGTGTATACGAACTTTCAAAGTAACGGACTATTTGTTAACGATTTGTATCGAATAATTCTATTTGATAACCGAGTCTAATACTCGAATAATTCGAATAACTTTAATTATCCGAAAATGTATTATATTTATTGAGATATTTTATTCTTTTAATTATACATACTTATACATATATGCATAAATATAATATTATGTACTTTTAATTATTCAAATAATAATAACAATCCGAATCACCCGGTTAGCTGAAAAATCCTCAATATTTGTGTAATTTTATAGGTTTTAGTGCTTAATCATAAATCACACCTGATGTCCATTGACAATCAGAATCAATATTGTAACGTACCAAATCTATAGAACTAGTTGTGAGGTATAGCTGTGGGAACACATTTCCAAGTTTTTAACGTCAAATTTTTAACTTCAGGGTTACTGCTAACAAGACGGTTACTAGGAAAAGCTCAATCGCCGCGTTATGATTTGATCATAATGTTTACCTTTACCGAAGAGGCAGGCTCATTGAGAGTCTAAACTAGGTCGATCGATGCGATGTTTCAATTTACTACCATTGAGCTAATATTGCTTCGAAATGCTCTTCAATTATAACATATAAAAGTTTAATATACCTTCGACAGTCAATAAAAAAATAACGTTTTTGTGCAGTACACCAAGGACGGTCGGATAGGAAATTAACGTATTTGTACAGTACACCAAGGACGGTCGATAGGAAGTTAACGTATTTGTGCAGTACACCAAGGACGGTCGATAGGAAGTTAACGTATTTGTGCAGTACACCAAGGACGGTCGGATAGGAAGTTAACGTATTTGTGCAGTACACCAAGGACGGTCGATAGGAAGTTAACGTATTTGTGCAGTACACCAAGGACGGTCGGATAGGAAGTTAACGTATTTGTGCAGTACACCAAGGACGGTCGGATAGGAAGTTAACGTATTTGTGCAGTACACCAAGGACGGTCGGATAGGAAGTTAACGTATTTGTGCAGTACACCAAGGACGGTCGGATAGGAAGTTAACGTATTTGTGCAGTACACCAAGGATGGTCGATAGGAAGTTAATGTATTAGTGCAGTACACCAAGGATGGTCGATAGGAAGTTAATGTATTAGTGCAGTACACCAAGGACGGTCGATAGGAAGTTAATGTATTAGTGCAGTACACCAAGGATGGTCGATAGGAAGTTAATGTATTAGTGCAGTACACCAAGGACGGTCGATAGGAAGTTAATGTATTAGTGCAGTACACCAAGGATGGTCGATAGGAAGTTAATGTATTAGTGCAGTACACCAAGGATGGTCGATAGGAAGTTAATGTATTAGTGCAGTACACCAAGGATGGTCGATAGGAAGTTAATGTATTAGTGCAGTACACCAAGGACGGTCGATAGGAAGTTAATGTATTAGTGCAGTACACCAAGGATGGTCGATAGGAAGTTAATGTATTAGTGCAGTACACCAAGGACGGTCGATAGGAAGTTAATGTATTAGTGCAGTACACCAAGGACGATTGAAAGGTAGTTAACGTTTTCGTGCTGTTCGCCAAGGACAGTCAATAGAAATTCTATTACCATTTTTGTGCAGTACACTAAAGATGGTTGGTGGGACATTAACGTTTTCGTTTAGTAAACAGACGACGGTCGATGAGAAATTTAACATTTTTGTAAGAAATGAATAACGTGTAATGTTTCTCGCGTGTCCGTCAGGTCGCTCTACTGAAAGACGTGCTGGAGGCGTGGCGCCACGAGGTGGAGAAGAAGCCTCCGCTGATGTCGACGAGCGAGGCGTTCGCGGCGCTGGGTCTGGCGGGTGCGGGTGCGGGGGCGGGGGGCACGCACGACGAGGCGGCCGTCAGGAAGGCGTACTACCGTCTCGCGCAACAGTTCCATCCGGATAAGAATCCTGAAGGACGAGTAAGACATTTTCATCTTATCAAAGTAAACTTTTTTTACATCGCCTCAATTTTTTCATAACAGAAAGTCAACTCTATTTGCTTGCTATTTCCTTCAGTTAGAATTTCTCAATAGTTTATTATGTTAGTAAGAATTATACTTTTATTGATATATTTTGAAGTGTAATTCCCAATATAATCTGAAGTTAGCTTAAGGTTCTCGATAAGAATTGAAATGTTCACTATTTTGTAACCGACAGGATCGTTTCGAAGCCGTGAATCAAGCGTACGAGTTCCTCTGCAGCAGGAACGCGTGGACCGGTGATGGACCCAACACTAATAATATTGTACTTATACTTCGAACACAGACTATATTATTCAAAAGGTATTCGGAAGGTTTGTATCGATCATTCTAAATAAATGTGAATAATAATAAAATAAATTATGAGAACGATATATAGTATAATATATTAGGGTACTTTCTTAAATGACTGTTTTATGGATCCCGACACAAAACTTTATTATGTATAAAGTAAAAAAAAAATGACTGATAATTTGAACTCTTAATGTTAACTCTTAAGTAAGCTTCCAGAGCGTTAGAAGATTTCCCGTTGAAAATACACGTACATTTTTGATTTTTTTTAAAGTTCGAACTGATGAATTATTTAGTATTGAGTGCTCTATAATAGTGCCCATTGCAACTGAACTGTAATTCACACCAGTGAAGCAGTACAGGTCACTAAAGTTAAATTTTGTAGAAATCTTGTGTTTTTTTTTGTTGTTATTTTATTAATGGTTGAATAATAAAATGAAAAATTTTAATGAGACAAATGTAAGAAATTTAACTATCTACAAAAAAGTATCTTAAATCAAACCTTTAAGATTGATATTTCTCAAGATTTTATTTTGCCTTTTTTTGTAGCATAGACTTTTTAATGGATTATTGGGTGAAATTAAAAAAAAAATGATTTTCTGTTCTTTATTACGAATTTTGTTTTTAAGATTTTGCTATCGATTTTTAATGATTTAATGATTACTGCTTAGTTAGGTTATTACGTAGTCGAGATGATACTATGAAAAGTAGTCTATGTATAGTATTTTAGTATATCAGTTGAATGTGATTGTATACGTTTACGATTCTATACGTGTGTGCGTGGTGGTGCAGTGCTGGCGCCGTACAAGTACGCGGGGTACCCGCAGCTGCTGCGCACGGCGCGCCTGGAGGCGGGCGCCGAGCAGCTGTTCGCGGCGCGCGATGCGCACGCGCTGCTGCCGGCCGCCTGCGAACTCGCGCTCGCCACCGTCAGCTGCTCCGCGCTCAACGCCGAGGAGCTGCGCCGGGAAGGAGGCCTGGAGGTCCACATACCAGATAACAATACATTATACTCTTTTCATTCATTTCAGTTTGTCTCACAACTGTTTTCTGTTCTAGTAAGACCTAACAGTGACCAAACAATTCCAAGCGGAAGTGCGAAGTCACATTTACTCTAATTTTTAATTATTGTTTTCCGCAAAGTGACGCCTTCATCAATCAAATAATATAGAACATAGGTTGATATAAATAAAAATTAAAAAAGAAATGTGTAGGTGGTGGGCGAGGCGCTGTCGCGATGCGTGCCGGTGCTGAGCGGCGCGCGCTCGGACGCGGAGCTGAGCGCGTCGGTGTGCGCTCACTGCGCGCGCTGCTTCGCGCTCGCCGCCGCGTTCCCGCGCTGCCGCGACGCGTGCGCCGACATGCCCTCGCTCTGCGCCGACCTCGTGCCACTCCTTACGCGCCCGGTTAGTACACTCTTCAATAACCTCATATACTTAATGCTATCGTTAACAATTTTTTAAATAAATCCTTTTCAAACATCTTACTTATACTTCAAAAACCTACATACAATTGTAATATAAGAACATTTTTCAGGTTCAGATTTCCTCATGGTGATTTTCTTCACCGTCAATCGATATTATTACAAATTGCAATTAGTAAGTTTACACTAATTCCGAAAAAATCATTAGTACATGCTGTGGATATCAAATTGTCACTACACCGGTAAAGCCACTCGACCACCACGACTTTAATATAACAATGAACGTTATTAATACAGAAATATGGTATATAACAGCATTTAGGTGACACGGCGTGCGCAGGCGCAGAAGCCGTCGCAGCCCTGTCGGCGGATGCGAAGTGTCGTTCGCAGTTCGCACGCGCCGGCGTCATACAGGCTCTGTTGCCCGCCGTGCTACACTACGATTACACGTTAACTGAATCTGGCGTCGATACAGACGCCCAGGCGAATAAACAGGTATTTTTTTCAATATAATATACTAGTTTTAACTCCTGACTTCGCTGGTGTTATTGAATATTTTACCTATCCCTCGGAAGTAGTATTCTTTTTCTAAATAAAAGCTACCTTATGTCCTCTTCTGTGCCTGTGTCAATACTCATGCAAAACTTCAATATAATCAGTTGAATTGGTGACCGTGAGACTTTAAAAATTGTAACGGATCATACATTCTTTTATCTTATTTATTTGGGGGGTTTTTATTGTTCTGTCAACTCCATAGCAATGTTAATATACATAAATCCGTTATAATTATTAGCAAGAAAATGATAAAAAAATAAAAAGAATGAGAGTGGTACTCAAGACAGCTCAATGAGAAAATACTCAATGTTTTCTGACTATTAAGTTATGATTACATACTGTTTACGCCTGTAGAATCAAATGTCGTTTGCGTTACACATAATTTACTTTGTACTCGCGAAGACAAAAATCAAAATAACTCACTATAATATACAGTCTACAGTTACATAGACATGTTATAATTTTTTAGTCGCAATCCGCTTAAAGGTGGAAAACTCTGGAAGATTGACGTCACTATTCGAACGATTTGACAAAGAGCGAGACGGGCTATTTTTAAAGCACCATTAGGTTTCGTGTCCACGGTCAATGAGTCGTTCTATATTTATTTGCGAAGAGTTCGCATACAGGGTGTAACAAAACCCTGAAATTTTCCAATAAGGTCAAAACTTATGCTTATATAGCTTGAAGCAGAAGGTATTTCTATTGAAATGACTAGGCCTAGGCATTTTCGTGCCTTTAAAGTTTTATTTATAATGAAATTAGTACTTGAATTAGTTTTAGTGAGTGCATAAGATAATAATAATGATTTTTATTTGCCACAGGAAATAGCGAATCAACTAGCAAAGAAATGTGTGGTCGCTTTGTCAGCTATATACGGACCACACGAGCAAACCTCTCCGGACGATGAGAGGATTAAATCTGCACTGAACTCGCTGCTGACACCTTATCTATGTGGAAGACTTGCAGAGCCTGACCAGCATGAGGTGGAGTTTTTCATATAATTTTATTGCTGACTTAATAACGTTGGTTTAAGTACCTTTGCGCTATTCGTACATGTTTAATTTATTCTTTATATCTCACTTGTTTTTAAGTGACAGTGTGCTGAGAGGTGCAGTTTTGCTGTGTAAAGAGATATAGGCCCTTTTTAGCAATATTGTATTTTATGTATTTACGAAATCAGGTAACATAAATGCACCTTTTTTTTTTTTTTTTTTTTTTTTTTTTACGTGGGGAAAATCCGTAACAGATACCCACCCCGTCGGGCAGCGGGGGGTGGGTTATGTCCGAGTCCCACGGACTAAAAACCCCACGGTGCCTCTCACACCTATTTGGCCGGGGAGCAGGAACTGCCAATGGCATTACTTCTGCTCCCCGGCAGGTGTCGGCCCCTCATCAGGGGCCCCGTCTGTGGTCTGAGGGGTCAAGATGGTAGACCCCTCAGGAGGGGGCGGGTGTTAAACCCCCCCGACGAACTGTGGGAGTCGCTCGGCACAAGCGCCTCCACCACGCGGGCCTGTGCAGTTTGACGCTGCTCAGGGCGACGGACGTGCCCGCCCGTCCCGTCGCCCACAGGCCCTTTTTACGGCGGCATGAGGTCGTCGCCGACCCGTCGCCGCCGTGTTCGTCGACCGCGGGAGGGGAGCCTGGTGGTCTGCTCCCTCTCCCTCTCCGCCGCCTCCTTCGCGAGCATGACTCGCTCGCAGTACGAGGCGACGGAGATCCACCCGGCCTCGCTCTCGACCATCTTGACGATGACGGTCGAGAGCGAGAGATCCGGGCCTATGGCCGCGACGAGCTCGCGGCGTGGCTCGTCCCAGGCGGGACACTCCTCCAGAGTGTGCTGCGCCCGATCTTCGGCGCAGCCACAATGATGGCACCCTGGCGTTGGCTCCCGGCCGATGCGACACAGGTAACTCCCGAAGCAACCATGCCCCGAGAGCACCTGTGTCAGCCGGAAGCTCAGGGTGCCATGCCGCCTAGTGAGCCATTCGGCCATGACCGGCCGAACGGCTTCTATGGTAGCCACGCCCCAGCTCGGTCGCTCAAGTCGTCGTTCCCATTCTTCAATGACTAGGACCTGGTGGAGCTGGGACCGGAGCACCTCGATTTCCTGAGGTGCGAGTCTCCGGCCCTGCTCCAACGCCTCCACGCGTCGTTGGTACAGGGACGCGTGGGCTCTCGCTTCCAGGTCCCAGGGTGGGGATCCGGCTAGAAGGGAGGCCGCCTCGAAGGAGATCGTGCGGTATCCGCGGATGGCTCTGACGGCCATCACTCTCTGCGTTTTACGCAGCTGAGCGTTGCTGATGGCCGTCAGGCCATACGCCCATACGGGGGCCCCGTAAAGGGCCACCGACCGCACGACCCCGAGGTACAACTTCCGGCAGACGGAGTTGGGCCCCCCCAAGTTGGGAAGTAAACGGGCTAATGCGCCCGCTACTCCCATTAAACGGGGGGCCAGCTGCCGGAAGTGTTCCTTGAACGTCCATCGGCTGTCGAGGAGGAGGCCGAGATACCTCATACTCGACCCGACACCGATGGACTCGCCTCCCACGACGATCTGGGACCCTGCGGGTGGCGCATTCCGAGGCCCGTGGAAAAACAGGGCCTCGGTTTTACTGAGCGCCACCTCTAGTCCCAGACGCCGGATCCTACCGACGACTTGAGCGACTCCTGCAGTTGCCAGGATCGCGGCCGCGCGGTGCGTCTTCCCCCGGGATAACACCAAAGTGTCGTCAGCATAACAGACAATGCTGACGCCCCGGAGGAGCGCACCGCGCAACACCCAATTGTATCCGATGTTCCACAAGAGGGGGCCCAGGACAGACCCCTGCGGAACACCGGATACCACGTCTCGCCGACTTATCCTCCCTCCCTGACCCGGGAAGGTGACGTACCTCTCGCAGAGGTACGCCCCGACTACACGGCGGAGGTAGCGAGGCACTCCATGATACCGGAGTGCCTCTTCAATACAGGCCCAGGGCAAGGTGTTAAAAGCGTTGACGATGTCAAGGGACACCGCCAAAATCACCTCGCCCCGGGCAAATGCTTCCTCCGCCTGGATCTTAACTGACATCACCGCATCAACGGTGGAGCGCCCCTGGCGGAAACCGAACTGGTTTTCCGCCAGGTCCGGCCCTACTCCTGTTAAGTGCCGGACGAGGCGGCCTGCGATTATTCGCTCGCAGAGCTTTGCCGCCTCGTCCAACAGCACTATGGGCCGGTAGGCGGACGGACTGTCCGCCAGGCGCCCCTCCTTCTTCAGCAGGACCAAACGGCCGGTTTTCCAGATGGTCGGAAACCGGCCCTGCTGAAGCGATGCGGTGACGATCCGCAGTAGTCGGGGCTCGAAGGCCTCGTAAGCCAGGACCCAGATACGGCCAGGTATGCCGTCGGGTCCTGGGGCGGTGTTTTTCGCCTGGAGGCGTTTCACCGCCGCCCTCGACTCTTCCCGGGTCACCTCGGGGACCACGTCGTCCTCGCCGCAGCCAGCCGCGTTGGGCGTGGGCGGAGCCATCCTGGGAGGCGTATGCTCTGTCCTGGAAGGGAACAGAGCAGCCAGAATCTCGTGGAGGAGATCTGGCTCGAGACTCTGGGTTACCGGGGGGCCGCCCTGACGTAGTTTCCCGCGTACTACGCGGTACGGGCGCCCCCACGGATCCCGGCTGAGGGTCTCGAGCATCTCCTCCCGAGCAAGGGCCTTCCCCTGCTCGATAGCTCTACGGAGCGCCAATCTGGCTGCTCTGTACCCTTCGTAAAGCTCTGCCTCCCTTGCGGACGCGACCTGCGAGCGGCCCCGCCTGCGTCGCTGACGGGTGTACTGGCGACGGACCGCCGTGCACGCTACGCGCAACTGCGCGATTTCGGCGGTCCACCAGTACACCTGACGCTTGGCGGGGATCGGCCCCCTAATCCGGGGCATCGCCGCATCGCAGATTTTCGTCACGTCCGCTCGGAGTGACTCCGCCTCCAGGTCGACGTCAGCAGGCCTGTCCGGTAACTCTCCTGTCACCCAGGCCTGCACGACGACGGCCTCCTGAAGCGCCTCGATGTTTAGGCGCTTCAGTGCCCAACGCGGTCCTTCCGCCACGGGGGTCCTACGGGCTGGTCCGTCCGAGGTCTGGGTGAAGGCGTCGAACCGTATGTAACGATGGTCCGACAACGTCTCCACCCCCTCAAGGACTCTCCAGCCCCGAACACGCCGTGCTAGAGCAGGGCTAGCGAACGTTAGGTCCACTATCGACCCGCCCTGCTGTCGCACGCACGTGTTAACGGACCCCCTGTTCAGGAGGAGTAGGCCCGATGTTATGGCCCACTCCTCCAGCACCCTACCCCTGACGTTCGTGGCCCGGGAACCCCAAGCCGTAGACTTGGCGTTGAAGTCCCCGAGCACTAGGACGAGGCGAGGGTGGCTGCGGCCTACGACGCTTTGTAGGTCCCCGAGGAATCCCTCGAAGTCGGCGAGACTCATGCTTGGGGGTGCGTACACCCCCACTACCACTACGCCGCTGTGATGCGCCGCTACGTATCCCCGGCCCCTCAAGATGTTAGAGAGGGGGGGGGAGCCGGCGGCGGCCTGGGACACTAAGGCCACCGAGCCGCTGAGGTCACCCGCCCAGTTATCCCCGGGCGGGATGAAGTACGGCTCGGCCATCACAGCGACGTGGATCAACCACTGCGCCATGCTTTGAAATAGAAGATCCTGGGCCCTGGCGCAGTGGTTGAGATTGCCCTGTAGGAAGTGGAGTGCCGCCATTAGGGGCACTCCACATCCACCTCCAGTGCCACCGGCACTTCAACAGCCGGAGACGGCGTGGAGGATTGGGGAGGTGCCTTGCGGCGGTTTCGCCCTCTCCCTCTCCCTCTCCTCTTTCTAGTTTTGGTCGGGGGGCCCTGCTTGAAGCAGGCACTGCCTCCCACCCGATGGCCGGCGGATTTCCCCGCAGCCGCACACACCGCACAATGCGGGTCGGCGCTGCAACCGCCGGCCATATGCCCAGGTTGACTGCACCTGTAACACAGGAGACTGCAGTCAACCCGGGCGGTGCATCTTGTGCCCAGGTGCCCGTCCCGCAGGCACCTGAAGCACCTCAGGGGTCGGGGGGGCAGAACCGTAGCCTGCGCAGAAACCCACCCGACCAGGAGTCGGCGTCCGTCGCCAAGCTTCTTGGCTGCTTCCACCGGACAGGTGATGACGGTCGTCCATAGCCCCCTGACTCCAGGGCGGACGCCATTTGACCTCACCTTGTCCGGTGGGCAGCCCGCAGTGCTGGCCACGGCAGCTACAACCTCTTCGGGGGTTACGGACTCGTCCAGGCCCGAAATGCGCACATTGGCGCACTTTATGGGCCTGGACACCTTAACCCCCTCCGGCACAACCTCCCTAATTTTGGCGGCCAGCGCATCCGCCTTGTCTCCGCTGCCCGCCCCAGGTATCTCCAGGAGGTAGCCGCCCGTGGCCGCTTTCCTCCAGCGAATGCCGGGAGCGCCGACGTCAGCCACGCTGACCCCGGCCTTTATCTGTTTCAGGACCTCCAGGTAGGAGAGCCCCTTCTCCTGCCCCCCCCGTTGCAGCGTCAACGTCACTGCAGACGACTTGGGGGGGCGGAGGTCCTGGGTTCTCTCCTTCCCGGAGGCCTGTTTCTTCGTCTTCTTCTTCTTGGTCCGGGGCCGTCCATTCTTGCCAACCAGCACCCATTCGTTTCCCCGCTTGGGTGCTGGCCGCACTTCCTTGGCAGTGGCCGACGCCGGTGCCTTGGCCCTTCGTCTTTTCCGTCGTCTGGGCGGCGGCCTAGACACGACTACCTCCATGGGTCACGCTCCGCCCGGAGAGGCCGCCCCAGATGGAGTTGGAGCTGGGGCTGGGGCTGGAGCAGGAGCTGGAGCCGGAGCAGGGGCGGCTCTCCTATCACCGGCCAAGGACGGCCGCAGGCGCTTAGCCGGAAGTAGTCTGTCCTCCAGGGCTTCGAGGCGCGCGCTCATCATATTAGTCATATGATCAGTTAGTGAGCGCGCCATCAGTTCTAACTTCTCCTCGAAGCTCCCTGGAGGCTCCTCGGCTCGCACCCTGCCCTGGCGCCTCTGCGGGAGTGGCGGAAGGTCCTCCAGCCTTTCCTGATACGGAGTCAGGGGGGGCTCCAAGGGGAGGGCGGCGCGCGTGGCTATAGGCTGAGAGCGGAGCCTGTCGAGTTCCACCTCCATTCGCGCAAGCTCTCTGTGGACCTCGACAAGCTCACGCTCCTGCCTCGCGTTCGCCTCCTCCAACCTGGAGTAGGCCGCCCGGAGCTTCGGCAGCTCATCATGCGCCTTACGGGCGCTCATTTCGTTCACTGCATCCGTTATGGATGCAGCCGCCTCGTTGAGCGCCCGTACGAACGGGCCCTGTAGATGCCCCGATTTCTTGCCAACGTTGACAACAACGTCAACGTCGGCAAGGATCCTTTTCCGGAGATCTTCCGTCTGTTGATCTCCGGTGTTGTCGGGGACAACTATTTTCTTTTTTCCGCCCGTCCGTTCTTTGCGAGCGCGCGACGCCTGCGCCTCCAGCTCCGCTTCCGCTTGGCGTCGCAGCTCCTCCTTTTTGAGGCGCTCCTCGAGTTCCTTCGCCGTGGCCATGCCGACATACTCGCCGGTCGTTGCCGGCCTGCCTCGCCCCCTCTTCCTCTTGGCGACCGGAGTGCAACGACCCGTCACCTCCTTTTCCGCCCCCGAGCTCGAGGAGCGTGATCTGGGTCGAGGCGACGGGTTCGGCCCACGAGGAGTGTTGTCCGGCTCGGCGTTAGCGGGGTCTGGAGCTGCGTCAGCGGGGACTTCGTCCTCGCCTTCACTCGCCGTGTGCATTCCAGGTTGGCTCGTCTCGCTACACTCCGAGAGAGTCTCCAGCACTTGCTGGCTCTCTTCCGGTTGAGCTTGTTGGCTCCCTGCCAGTTCGCTAGGCAAATCGGTTGTCCGTACACGTGTTGCCATGGTCTTCGTTTTTTGAGCAGAATCGGTTATCCGTTGTGCTGCTCTGGTCCTGGTTAAAATGGGTCGCGAAATTCTGCCCCCCCCAGAAAACGAGGGGCTGCCCAGGCCAGAAGGCCTGGGGAGGGATTCTCCTCCCGCGGAGCGGGAGGTACCCTCCTGGGGTAATACCTTTTTGGATTTCGCTTTCATCGTAGCTCCCTACCTACGTCAAGTTTGCAGTACGCCCGCCGAGGCCAGTGTTGAAACACCAGCCCCGCCGGACGCTGTCCGGGACTGGGCCGTTGGGGCTCAAACTGAGCCCTCATCCGCCCCAGCCTGGTACTGGATGCGCTGCGCACGTACCACATCCAGGTCAGGAGTCAGCCGCCGGTCAACATGACCGACGTTGCCCGGGGTGCACCACGAGGAGGTCCCTGACATCGCACCCCAACATAAATGCACCTAGTAATATTTTATGGTCACGCGAGTCCCTTCTGCTTTCCTAAATTACACTTAATCGAAAAACGAGTTCGATGTACTTCGCGATTAGCCCAGGATATAGATTTGTCGATTTTACTTAGATTTTTAACTTAAAGGAGTACTGCCATTCAGGCGAGTGTTTAGTTTTTTTGGAGGTACCCTATGAGAAAGAATTTCTTGAGATACAACCCCAAGGGCTGCAAACAATGTACCAAAAATAATAAGTTTCTGATTTTACCTTTATAAATAAAAACGTAACGTAATTGATATCATTCAGTCATATGTAAGCGATTGAACCGATTTGGATATATTTTTCAAAGTTTTCAATAGTTCGGACTACATTTACGTGGAAAGAAAAATAATTATAAGTTGCTCGGAAAATTGGCAAATTATCCTCGACGCATACGACAAATCTACATTAAAATTGAGTGAGTAATGCTACTACCATACTTGCGTGTGTCGCCACGAAGTTTTGTCTATGGTCGCGATAAATGCAGGTATGGGAACACATTATCGTCGTGCGTTACGATCTATCCGATCGCATGACGATAGATGCAGCACAGCACGATAACTGGGCCGCGGTTTTTGCACAAAGGAAATCAGAAACATTGATTACGAGTTATTATAAAAAAATACAAATTTTCGGTAACGTTTTTCTACGCCTTTATTTAAATTAATTTTGAGGTTAGTTTTTAATGCGACAAGTAGGCGAAGCTACGTCACGCAGGTATGGGACTAGCATGAGACAGTAAAGACATCTTCAAAAATATAGTCAGAATTGACGTTCAGTCGTTTTTATTTGCATTACATGGTCGTACTGTTAAGTGAAGATTTGATATCATTGTGTTCTTTAGTATATCCGTGCGAAGTCGGGGCAAGCAGATAGCTTAAAATAACTATTTTAATGTTGACGTGTATTGTTTATTTTACCAGCTTCTAAAAACTCTAACTTCGAACTGGCGGACGCCGTACTTGGTGTGGGACAACAGCACCAGGGCTGAACTGAACGACGTGTTGAGGAACACGAGGGTCAACCACGAGGAGGAGGGTCCGCTGGTGGAACCGTTCATGTACTCGGCACACGAGGGCTTGATATCCGTGGGCGGTGTTTACATACAAATTTATAACGAACAACCGGACTTCCCTATAGAGGTATATATACAAGTCTGTCCTTAGTGATAATACAGATAGGGTTGTCAAAATTTTCTCGACTGAGTATAGCTTTTTTTTTTCCAAAATGTACAAAAAATATAGTACACTATAATTTAGTAATTAAGTTTAAATATTTTTTTAAAGTTATTGCATCTTTAGACATTTTTTTTTTTTTGGTTATGATGTTTGTGTCATATATTTATGGATCCATCTATTTCAGATCTAATTTTTCTAACGTTATTTTTTTTTACAGAATCCACAACAATTTATACTGGATTTACTGAAATTCATTCAACAACAGACTAAAGTGGATATGACAGCGGAAGTAGTGGAACATCTGACGCTTGCGCTCACAGCGTTGGCTAACGTTATCATTAAAAATCCAGGTGTGTTAATAAATTCCCTGATGTACTTTATTCTCGATCTTGAAGGAAATTGTAATTGTGTACTCTTATTTACGGTGTCGTATCGTGGAAAAAAGTATTTTTCTTATGCTAGTCCCATACCTGCGCGACGAAGCTTCGTTGACTTGTGCCGCTAAAGAGTAACCTCAAAATTAATTCCGATAAAGGCGTAAAATAACGTTTACACACCATTGTCATTTCAATAGTAACTCTGCATAAGTGTCTCCAAGTTCCTTTGATGTCTGTAGAAACCGCGGCCCCAGTTATAGTGGTGCGTGTATCGTCACGCAATCCGATAGTTCGTAACGCATAATGGTAATATATTCCCACATCTGCATTTAGTTTGACTATAGACAAAACTTCGTGCCGATACACGTAGGTATGGGAGTAGCATTATAGCAAACATATGGGCGCACAGTAATGTTACATCACAGATTAATAATATCACAGAAAAATGTTTACGAAAGAGTAAACACTAACCGATAACAATGTTCTAATTATATGTAATGATTAGCGATCTCGGTAAGCAGATGTTGCTACATTAAAAAAAAGACATGCTGTGAGGTCAAAATTTTTGAAATAAAATGAAGATGGTACAAAACTTACGACACTTATATTTATTTTGTATTAGACCTCAATGTCATTTGATATTATTTTATTCAGTTTCAATAAAAGTGTCACGAATTTTCATGTGTCAATAAAATTGTATGTGTATTTTCATGTGTATTGAAAATATTTTACGCACGAATCCTAGAAATATATATAGAATAAGATTGGGGTATTGATCTTTCTAGAAATTTAATTTGATACTTTAATGTCGACTTAGTATACTTTTTGATGATTAATGAAATTGAAACCGAAGTATAGTAAATATGGTAATAATATTTATATTTTTATATTAACGTTATAAACGGGTAAAGTTTGTCTGTGGAAAGTAACCGCCGGTGGGTGAGTGCTGTAGACTACATGAGGTGATTTTAAAGATTTTTGAGCACCCCTAACACACTGGTAAAATGTTATGAGGTCAGTCACAACACCCTCCTCTGAAACTTAATATCACGCGAGATCTTTCAAAATTTGTTTTTTGAGTGTAAATACGTTGGATTTAGTAAAAAAAAAACAATATGTTTTGTTAAAACTAGTAAAGACCAGTATTTGAGTTTGTTCAGATCGTAATATGAAATCGCAGTGATAACATTACTTAAATAAGAACTGCTAAAATGTATAGAAATGACATATTTCGACATAGTTTAGTCTGAAAACGTGTTATATTTTAAATTAATCTGTTTTTATCATATGTTTACACTATTATTTGCCCGAAAAAATTATTACATGATAATTGCCGAAACCCCTCTCTCCACCCCACCACATGAGAATCGCAATGACCCTCCCCCCCATATTTTAATATTGGAAATGTGATGGTTGGTGGAGTAGTCGTTAATAATGTTTATTACTCAGGTGTCGAGATCCAGTGTATCGGGCACTTCGGTTTGATATTCGTGACGCTGTCGGCGCGTGCGCACCCGCAGCTGCAGGAGGCGGGGCTGCGCTGCGTGACGGCGACGGCGGGCGCGCGCGACTGCGTCGAGGACATCGCGGCGAGTGCGCTGCTCGGACACCTGCTCGTGATGCTGCCGCGCCGCTCGCCCCTCGCGCCCGCCTCGCCCCCCGCCGCCCCCGCCGCCCCCACCGCCGACCCGCTCGCCCCGCTCGCCGCCCTCTCCGCCCTCCTCGCCAACACCGCGCTCGTCAAGGAGGCTTTGGCTAAAGGTCGGTCATATCTATACATATATAATAAGAACGTAAATTTAAATCGTCTGTACTTTCAGATTATTGTGAAATAAATTATTTCAAGTTATTAAAAATAAATGCTTAAATACATTTTAAACATTTTCAGAAATGTCTGTCTGTTTCTTTGTGCATGTATTACTGCTAAAGTACAACGTTTATGATAAAACGTCACCAAAAATATCATAAAATATATCCTAGACTAATAGTTCTCAAACTTTGTTGTCGTTTTTATTGTTTTGAGTACACCGCCTATTTTTTCAATACTGATTTTTTTTACAATTTTTTTTATATATTTTGGATAGGTAAAACTGTTTATGACTTGATTTTGGTAGGTTTTACTAAGTGAGAAACGTATATAAAATTTGTATATTTATTAAAATAAAGAAACACAGAATCCGAAACAAGCGAAATTATTATTTCATATTTATGAATTTCAATCAAATTCAATTTCAACAAATGTACCTATAAAAATAATTTTATAAGGTCATCCCATCATCGATCGGGAATTTTCCCTTGATACATCTTTTCATCCTTTTTTTTTCCTTTACCCATTAATTCATCCAATATATTCGTTGATTTTGGATCCATATCACTATGGCGTGTGATGTTTTTTTTTTTTTTCAAATACTGTGTAAGTTTAACGTATGAGCGCAATATCATCTCATGTTAAATGAAGATCTAAGATGGTAAAACACGCTACATTTAGAAATGGGGTAGCTTCCGAGTGCTACTACTGGAACACAGTTATAGGTATTTGGCAATAGATTTTCATTTCCAGGGTGGTAGTTAACGTGTGTTGGACTTAGAAAAGGCCTTACCATTATAATATGGTTTCATCGCTATGTATTCCTTCACCGAAAGCTACTACTCCTTTGGAAGGATTCGAACCTACGTCTATCGATATAGTGTCCGAACACGCTAACCACCGCGCCGGCGCTTTATATTTGTGCGATTTCCTCGCAATTGACACATTATTTTTATGATTATTTTACTGCAGTAATCTGTATATTTCTGGGAACATTTTTCTATACACAGTAATAATAACCGTCTGCTACGCTTTAAATCGGTGATGAGTTAAACATAGAAGAATATGGTTACCAAGTGCATCTATAGGAGCATATGCACTTAGAGGTGTTTAATGATAGATTTTCAGGTCAACAGTAGTAGCTATCTAGATAGACGGGTATATGCATTTTTATTTAAATAAAAAAGGTTTTTTTATTGCAAATGTTCTAACAGATATTTTATTTCATAATATTTTTTATTACCGTGGTAACCAACAGTACATTATATATCAGTGTCCAGTACTAATATATTTGATGTCACTAGCATCCCACCCAAACCTAAGTAGGGTCGGCACAACAAGTTTTCCTTTCCCACTCCCCCAGTCAGATGTCAGCTCAGTATTCACACCTCTTATATACATATAATTTTTCACACAATCCATCAACACCTTTTCGCTCTTCCTCTACTCCTACATCCGTCCACTTTCAAACTTTAATAAAAAGCGTTTTTTTTTTCATTCTAGTATTCGAACAAAACACGATCGGCGCGAATTCCCGAACTCTCTTTGTTTATTAGTAGAACTATACAACATACAATTAAATAATCTATAATAATGTATGTTATCTTCAACAGGTGCTGTGATATATTTGTTGGATCTCTTCTGTAATAGTAAAGTGCCCGAGATTAGAGAGTCGTCCGTCGAGCTGTTGGCGCGGATGATGGCGGACAAGTTGCACGGCCCTAAGGTAATAATATCAGGTTATCTATTTTTGATTTTTGGTATAGCTGAAAATAATAAATTAGGTAGCAGTAATTGAAACTTTTACAGTGAAATTTTGGAATGATTTACAACTCAATAAATAATAAGGATTTCATTTTCTATTTTTTTTTTTTTTTTATAATTACATCACGTTTAAATTTTGCCGCGTCTTATCAAATTTTAGTATTGGCTGTATGAACGCATTTTGTGTGTTTTGTCCCTAGATTTTAGCACTACAGCAAATATTATAATGTCATACATTTAAATATGTTAATAATGAATTGTGTAATTCGTTTTATTTTATTAATTTTCATTAATTTACAAATTGCTTGTGTTATTCATTCAATACGAATTATTTATTATAAACCGTTGTCAGTTATTCCGTTATTCGATAATTTGCTATTTTATATCGTATCTTAATGTGTAAAAATATAACAGATAGTGAATATAGTAAAGCGTATTTTTTTATGACGTAATAATTAGTAAACTTTCCATCTTACTTTGTACAACTTTAGGACTTTAAGAATTCTTTCTAAATTGATTTAAATTTCCTAGTGATGCTACCGTTATCAGTCTTATAGGAAACATATTTGACATATTAAGGACTCAAATTCCAAAGTTTTTTTTGTTTTTTTTTTTTTTTTATATTACTATACAGTATTGTGATTACTCGCCTATTTTTTACATATTTAATGAGTTCGAGTTGCATTTCGTCGCCTAGCAAACAATACCGTTCAAAATCAATTTGACTCATTTTATAGAGGACTGAATTTTATAGTGTTGTTTTGTTATTGAATGTTAGAATTTTCATGCAGTAATTAGTGATATGAATTGAATTGTGAGGTCTGTATTCGTTGATACGTTTAAAATGTGATATGTAATTTGACGCTTCATGAGAATATTTATCCAGTGACATTTAAAAGTAAAAACCGGAAATTTTCGATTTAAATGGTCCTATTTCGTAAACGTGAATATGTCTGTCCCGCTCTGTGTGCGTCGGTTCGGATAAGATTGTGAATGTTGTGCGTGTGTGCGTGCAGGTGCAGCTGACGATATCGCGGTACATGCCGGGCGTGTTCGCGGAGGCGATGCGCGAGTCGGGCCCCGCGAGCGCCGTGCACATGTTCGACGCGGCGCACGAGCACCCCGAGCTCGTCTGGACGGAGGACGCGCGCGAGCGCCTCGCCACACGCATCGCCCAGCTCCGCGACCGGTCAGTACGCCGACACTCCTCCCCCTCCCCTCCCTCCCCTTCTCACCCTTTCCCCTCCCCTCCCTCCCCTTCTCACCCTTTCCCCTCCCTGCCCCCTCCTCCCCTTTATTTATTTATCTTGGAATAAAGAACTTTTTGCATTCCAATATTCGCTCCTTGAAGAAAGAGATGGTCTCCCCTCCCCCTCCCCCTCCCCTCTCCCATCCCTCTCCTCTCCTTTATTTATTTATTTATCTTGGAATAATGAACTTTTTGCATTCCAATATTCGCTCCCTGAAGAAAGAGATGGTTAATTGGTAAATGGTTTATTGGTTATAATTAGCCGATAATGGTATATAGCCAACAATGGTGTTGGGTCGCTTGAGGTTGAATGCGAACTGGTCATACAAAAATAAATTATCTATGTGATGACACGTAAAAGTACACGCAGTGCACTTATTATATAATAACAAAAGAGCCGTTCGGTTGTGCAACTCCAAACACTCCCACTTGCTTTTTGCCTTGACAGGCGAGACTCCACTTATGTGCTATATTTATACATCGTGTTAATTACAAATTTATTAGATTATATCTAGTATAGTACCCATCACTGACCCCTTACCTGTTTACCCCAGGACTGTCGAAAACAATAACGGTTTAAACTCCATTTAACAGACAAATTGGGTAAAAATGTAAAAATATGGTTCGCCATTTTGCGATCTGGGTCTTACAAAAATAGCCGAAAGGTTAATGTATATATATGTAATAATACCCAATCCCTGTCATCAGACATCAGACAAATCAACTTCGTGATCCGAACGTAGTCTTCGAGGACCGGGAGACGCTCGAGCGGTCGCCGGGCGGGGAGCAGCTGTGGGCGCCGCCCGGCGAGGTGGTCGTCGGCGGCGTCTACCTGAAGCTCTACCTCCAGAACCCGCACTGGAACCTGCGCAGCCCGAAACGGTTCCTGCAGGAGCTCGTCACCGAAACAATCAGCGCACTCAACAAGGACGCTTCGGAGGTAACTTGAAGCTTTAGAGGATAGCAGAAATTGTTTCGATAGATCTTAGTCTGTCACGTGTTGTGTTTATTTTTTACTAACTACCCGCTCTGCCTTCACACGAGTGATTCCATATCTTCCCTTTATAGTACGACCGTATAATCAAATAAAACGAAAAACTGAACCTTAATCTGTTAATTCTTTCAATATTTTTTGCAAATCCCCTTACTGTTTTCTATCTCACTAACTCTTTTCGTTTTTTATATGCACGTTTGTTAACCCAAAATTTTCTCTTTCATGTACTATTTTCTGAACATTTTCTTTCATAAAAACCCTTTCCTAACAATTACAAACAGAAGTTCTGAAGTGATGCTCTTACATGTCATTTTTATTTGGAATCGAGGAACAAAGGTGCATGTTGGATTCGTGGTGAGGTGACACATCCCAAAAAAATTCAGGACTGTATTTTTTATTTATGGGAATATACCCGTACTACATAACTAATGTTTGACAATTTTTTTAGCCCCATGATGCTACTCCCATGCTACGTGTATCGGCACGAAGTTTTGTCTATGGTAGAATAAATGTGGGAAGATATTATCGTTATGCGTTACGAACTATCCGATTGCGTGACGTTACACACAGAACGATAACTGTGGCCGCGGTTTCTACGCATATCAAGGGAACTTGGAGACGCTAATTTCGAGTGACTATTGAAATGACAATGGTGTGCAAACGTTATTCTACGCCTTTATCGGAATTAATTTTGAGGTTACTTTTAGCGGCACAAGTGACCGAAGCTTCGTCGCGCAGATATGAGAGTAGCATGAGAGAGGGGGAGATCCTTGGTGATTATCCGTAGTATATGAGAAGATCCCCCCATAGTTTTCACGTAGTAATTCATAAGTATGGTGTTCCCCTCCTCCCTGTGACCAAGCGTGGTACTTTGGAGACCTCACTCTCCCTCCTGAACGGATCACGCAGTATTTGTGTTCCCTATATAAGAACCGTTTAGAGATAAATAAAGAGCAACTTTATGAAGAATAGTTTCATTACTTTAACTATATAGTTATGGGTCATCTGTCCTAGTACGTTGTAACCGCCATCTTATCGTTATATCTCTCCTCTCCCTTGCACAGTCCTCCGTTCACACCCACGATACATTTCGTTTTTTTATATAGTTTGTGTTATATATGTACTCGTAGGTATCTGCCGTACCGAGCGGCAGCGTCGTATATATATTAAACAGTGTGCAATTAACCGAGCTGCCTTTCACTTGTCCCGTCCTTGAGTTAACATTGGCGACGAAGTACCCACTATAGAAAAATAAAATGTCTACTTTGGGAATTTTATCCACATTTGACCATAATGTGCAAAGTTGGAAGGTTTTTAAAAGCCGGATATCGCAGTGGTTCATCGCGAACGAACTTGACGGCAAAGAAGCGGGCAAAAAACGGCGTGCGATTCTGCTCAGCACACTCAGTGAGGGTACATATAAGCTGGCAACGGATTTAGCGTTGCCAAAGGAGCTTCAAGAAGTGCCATATGACGATATTGTCAAGTTATTCGATAATCATTTTACCATTAAAAGTTATGGATTCTCCGAGCGGTATAATTTCTACTCGGCCGTTCAACAACCTGGTGAGAAACCGACTCAATGGGCAGCCAGACTACGAGGATTGACGTCTAACTGTGGATTCCATGATGTCGAGGAAGCTTTGCGAGACAAATTTATAATGGGAATGTTACCGGGACCCGAAAGGGAAAAATTGTTTGCACAGGAAGTGGAACTTTTAACCCTTGCAAAAGCGGTCGAGGTAGCCGAAAACGTACGATGTGCACGAGAAGCAGCTACCGCTGCGGCCAACGTCATATTTCCCGTCTCTCAAGAGGAAAATATATTCAAATTACGAAACAATATAAAGACTAAAGTTCAGGAAAAAAAAATTAAATGTTCGGTGTGCGGCCGTAATAATCATTCGTCATCTCAGTGTCGTTTTGCCGATTTTAAGTGCAATAAGTGTAATGCAAAAGGTCATTTGCGTAGAATGTGCAAAAAAGTGAATTACGTGGAGGTGAATGAGGTGAGCGATGGCGATGATGACGGTAAGTTGCACAATATACGTTCTAAGCATGGAGAACCGTTGACAGAGGTTGTAACGATAAACGGAGTTCAACTAAAGTTCGAAATAGATAGTGGATCTAGTATAACGGTAATTTCAGAGAAAACATACACGAATATGTTTTCAAACGTGCCCTTATTGAAAGGTATTCGTACAACCTTGTATTCATACAACGGGAGCCCTATTGAATGCATGGGTATAGTACGATTACCATTAACTTATCGCGAAAAAACGCACGAAGTCAAAGTCCATGTTGTTCGTGACGGCGGCCCCCCGATTCTCGGCAGGGATTTTATGGCTAAATTCGGCTTACAAATAACATCGTGCAATTTTATTAACACCACAAAGGATATTAAAGAATTCGAGTTGCATTATCCTAAATTATTTTCAAATAATTTAGGCACTTTTAATAAATATGAAGTTAATTTAAGATTAAAAGACGACGCAAAGCCTGTGTTTTGTAAAGCGCGCCCTATTGCCTTTGCGTTAAGAGATAAAGTCGATAAGGAAATAGATCGATTAGTTAACTCAGGCATTTTGAAACCGGTTGAGCATTCCGAGTACGCGTCGCCTATCGTGCCGGTGCTTAAGCGCGATGGTTCCGTAAGGCTATGCGCAGACTATTCGGTGACAATTAATAAACAATTAATTATTGATCAATATCCCTTGCCCACAGTTCACGAATTATTTTCAAAACTTCATGCTGGTCAAATATATACTAAATTAGATTTATCAATGGCTTACAATCAATTACCGTTAAGCAAAGAATCACAAAATTTCACCTGCATAAATACTCATCGCGGATTATTCAATTTCACTCGCTTAGTTTTTGGTCTTTCCAGTGCACCGTCAATATTTCAGCGAGCTATGGAAAACTTGTTATCTGGCATGGATGGGGTTCTTTGTTTACTCGATGATGTATTAATCACTAGTATAGATAAGTCAAGCCATAAGGAAAAAATTCATGCAGTACTTAAACGGTTACAGCAGGCAGGTTTAACTTTGCGTAAAGATAAGTGTGATTTTTTTAAAGACGAAAGTAAATATCTTGGCTATACAATTAATAAAGAAGGGTTAAAGAAGTCCCCTGAAAAAGTAAAAGCAATTCTCGAGGCACCAGTCCCAACAAATATTACTAAATTACAGTCGTTTCTAGGGTTAGTAAATTATTATAGGAACTTCATACCCGGAGCGTCGAGTACCCTTACTCCATTATATGATTTATTAAAAAAAGGAGTTAAGTGGACATGGAGGAAAGAACATAGGGATGCATTTTTTAAAATAAAAAAAATGTTATCATCTAACCAGGTATTGGCACATTTCAATCCAAATTATAAATTAATTCTTACCGTGGATGCGTCTCCAACGGGTTTGGGGGCGATTTTATCTCAAGAAGATATTAATGGTGTAGAAAAACCCATATCGTTTGCATCTCGTACTCTCAATGTGGCCGAGAAACGATATTCACAAATACAAAAGGAGGCTACGGCAATAATATTTGGCGTTAGGCGGTTTCACCAGTATTTGTATGGGAGGTCTAATCCGTTTATTTTACGAACTGACCACAAACCATTAATTAGTATTTTTGGCCCGCATAGAGGAATTCCTGAAGTTTCCGCAAACCGTCTACAAAGGTATGCAATCTTCCTTAGCGCATATAATTATAGTATAGAATATATACGTAGCCGCGACAATAGTGCCGATTACTTATCACGCGCCAGTCTGCCCGACGAGCGGCTAGGTGCCGGTCGCGACGACGCAGCTCCGTATGATCGCGCGACTTATATTAATTTCGTTATCGATGGTGATATGCCGATAACTTAAGTCGAACTGCGTGATACAACACGCACAGATCCATGCCTGCACCAAGTAATTAATTATATTCTAAATGGTTGGCCAAAAAAAGTTATAGATTTACGAATAAAGCCGTATTTTTTATGTCGATCACAATTATCTGTCGAAAATGGTTGCCTAATGAAAGGTCATAAAGTCGTAATACCTGAAATATTGAGAGATAAAATTATGTCAGAATTACATAGGTCACACTTAGGAATCGTAAAGACCAAGGAGGAAGCTCGGTCAAGATTTTGGTTTCCTGGAATAGACGTGGCACTAGAAAATATGATAAATGCATGCAATGTGTGTATACAATTAAGAGCATCACCTACACGTAGTCCACTAGCACCTTGGCACTACCCACCTAAACCATTTTATAGACTTCATATAGATTTCCTTGGCCCTATCAATAATTGTACATATTTTGTCGTAGTTGATGCCTATACGAAATGGATTGAAGTGTTTGATATGGGTAATGCAACTGGTTCTTCATTTGTAATTGAAAAACTCTGTGAATTCATGTCGAGATTCGGGTTGCCTCACACGATTGTAAGCGATAATGGTACCGCGTTTACATCATTTCTTTTCAAACAATTTTGTAAATCCAATGGCATTATACATGTAACATCACCAGCTTTCCATCCATCCAGTAACGGTCAGGCCGAGAGTTACGTCAAAATCGTCAAGAAGGGCATAAAAACATGTATGATTACTGGTCAGGGTATACGGGATATAAAGCTGAAACTTTTGAAATATTTGTTTGATTACCGAAACTCGATACACTCTGTCACGGGTTTTTCTCCAGCACAATTGGTTTTTGGTCAAAAACTCAGGTCGCGTATAGATTTACTAAGCCCTAAAGACTCCTCGCCGTCGTTCATATCGCTAGCCGAGCGCGTAAAAGAAAAACAGTTTTTACAGTGTAAATTTTACAAAGGCCGAAACAGACAAAGCTTTAATGTTGGAGACACGGTGTATTATAAAAAATTCGGACACAATAACAAATTTACATGGCTAAAAGGCAAAATTATTAAAAAAATTGGCAAAGTTATATATGTAATCAATTCGGAGACTGAGGGATATTGCCGGAAACATATAAATCAAGTGATACCTTGTAAGGCGAAGTTGTTACAAGTTGATACGTACGACAACAGCCAGAATGATTTACATGGTGATATACTCGAACAAAATTCCCATCAAGAATCCCGACAAGCTGCAGAAAACGTAACACCACCGAGTTCGCAACCATCCACCGAATTTAGATCGAGAAGTAGTGAAAGGCTGCTGCGTGATATACCACCAGTGAACTACAAACAGTTTTTTTAGTTAAGACTACAGGGTTGAACACGATTCGTGGGGGAGAAATGTTATATATGTACTCGTAGGTATCTGCCGTACCGAGCGGCAGCGTCGTATATAAATTAAACAGTGTGCAATTAACCGAGCTGCCTTTCACTTGTCCCGTCCTTGAGTTAACAGTTTGTTTATTTTCCCTACAGTCTTTTGGTCCGCACTTTTTTTCTGAATTCATTTTAAATCTAGTGCATCTTGAATACATAATTAAAGTGAGCAAGACAAGATATTATTTTTATACTTAACTAGTTACAGCTATTTAATTTATGATTTTTGTTAAATCTATTTTAGTAACTCTGGATTTGTTTTTGACATTACAGCCTTTGTGGCGGTTTCATTATTATTATTATTTGATCGTTTCGTTTCCTAGTAGTATGAGGTATTGATGAGTGTGTCACACAGTCTGTAGTGTTGTCAGTCAGACGGAGCATTATTAAGTAATAATATAATATCGAGTTATATATGATTGTGTACGTGTCGGTGTCGTGGCGCAGGAGGGCCGCGGGGCGGTGTGCGCGCGCGCTCTGTGCGTGTGCGTGCGCGCGCGGGCGGCGCTGGGCGAGGCGGTGGCGCAGCTGGGCGAGGTGCCGCGGCTCTGCAAGCTGCTGCCGCTGCACCCGCAGCACCTGGTGCCCGTGCTCGCCGCACTCGCACAGTCACAGGTCACATACGCTCTCTTATACTCCACACCAAATTTAACCCCTGGATTGTCCAAAACTGTAAAGGTGTAAGTCCCATAAAAACAATGATAAATGTAATTAAACAATTCAATAAAGTATAGACTTGAGAGGCCAGAATTAATAATACACAGGTAGTTTAATTAAGGCTAGAATATTCATAGTACTCACAGGAATGTATTTTTAGTATACAGCATGTGCAAAATGATTTTTTTTTTTTATTAAATTATTCTAACAATACATCACATTCCAAGTGCAAAAATGTCATATTTGCTTCTGCAGTATGAAAAGTGCGCATATTTTCTTTAGGTTATCAATCGCGTTACGGTAAATATAAAAAAAAAAATCAATGCCAAAAATGATTTTTTTGAGCTATTTTAGTATAAAACTTTATTAAACTACGGTGATCTATTTGGTATGCGACATATGTAGACACTGAATAGTCTACACAAAGATCAAAGACGCGCTGTATTTCTAGTATTTTCTAAACTCTGTCTTTACTAGCGTAATGTGTGTTTTGTGTGGTAAATACCGTCTTTAATTAGGTGACCTATAGGCACTAGTTTGTGATATTGTAGTTAAATGAAATAATATAATGTGAACGTCCAGGCGTGCGTAGTGGCGCTGACGCAGACCGAAGTGATGTCGGGACTGAAGACTGCGGTGAAGTCGTGCCGGGAGATAGTCGGGTGCGCGTGCGAGGCCCTCGCCTCCATATTCACCAGCACCGTCAACACGGATCGACTCGTTCTACAGGTATTATTATATAAACTTTTATAGCCGGACGTAAAACCGATTGCCGGCGTGGCGACGCGTCGCCATATATACAGTCTATATGTAGTAATATGTACGGTGTGGCGACAAGAATTGAGTTATCACATAGAGAAATAGATTTTTTTTTAATTTAGAATTTTTGTATCTAATGAAAATAATTGTTTATTAAATAAACAATCAATATTTTCTGGCAAAAAATCGTAACATTTTATTTTTATATTATGCCATATGTAGTTCGTATCATAATTTGTTATTTTATGCATATTACTTATACAAAACAATTGCGATATTTCACATATGCCAGGCGTCCCGTGACGGTTCATACTGTTTTTTATATACTTGTTTTTCATCTTTTGAATGTACCATAACATGACGATGACGGTGTTGCCATTAGTTACCTAATAACTTCTCACCCTCTTAATTAATTAACGCGTCGCACGGTGTTTCTAAAATGTCGGAAAATTATGTGTCTTTAGACGCTTTGTAAGGAGACATAAATATATGTATATCACTTCTATAATACCTTGTAGTGAAACCTCACTGATATAAAGAGGACGAATTGTCGATAATTGGTCAGATAAAAAAAAGGAACTTTTTTAGAAACTGACAGGGATAGAGGCAGCGTGATAAATTAAGGTAAGTGCAAATCAAGCAAAAAATGCCAATAAAGTGTTTGTGAAATAGTAATAGTTTTAAATGTTGTTTCTCTTTTCAGGTAAGATTTGTTATTTATTATTGTTAAATATTAAGTAAAATATACAAAACTAGTGTTTGAAATAAAACTTCTTTTTTGCTGAGCAATACACTATCGTGTTAGGGTAAAAAGGAAATAATATTAAAATTGTAAGTTTAAACGAAATGTATTTTTATACCAGGATGTTGGATATGTTATGGCTTAAGACGTTCGATATAAAGGAGAATGTACGTTGTGACGTTTCAGGCGTTAGAGTGCGATCTGATCGGCGAGCTGGTGTCGCTGCTGGAGAGCCGGCTGGAGGGGCAGGCGGCGGCGCAGCTCGTGAACGCGCTGAAGGCGATGGCGCGGGGCGCGGCGCACGGAGAGCGCGTGCGCGACCTGCTGGCGCGCTCGCCCGTCTGGGACCAGTACGCGGCGCAGCGCCACGACTTGTTCATCACCGCGCCGCACCACCACCATTCCATCGCCGGTACATCTTACACTACACTAGTCCTAGTGCTCTCACCGGTCGCATTCGCCGGACGGTGAAGGAAACCATCGTGAGGAAACCTGACCCTGAGAAATGTTCTCGTAGTACTACCGTATTTAGGAATAATAATGAAGAAGTCTGTAGCTGACTCACTCAAGCTATACATGTGTGTCGTTGTGCAATGGAACCGCGTACAAACAAGGACGAGAAACCGGTTCTCGGCTCTGCATAGGAGCGGCGCGGACGGCGGTTCGATCCCCCGCGCCAGTCGGCTTTCATGCTCTGTCCGCGAAACCAGTGTCGTTTGCTAACTGGACTCTCCACTCTTTATAGTTTACTTCTCCTTACCTTACACCCTTCAAGTCTATGGCCCTGCAGTAGATCTCTTACAGATCAAACTCGGTTTGGACTTTGGGCTTGCATGCGATGTCGCGTATCGATCTAAACTACTTACACAAGCTAAGTTAATCATAGGTGTAGGCGTTGCTACGCGTAACCATATAAGTCCCTTCATATATACCTCACAAGCGCATACATGTATTTTGAGCCTGACTACTTGGTTAAGGCTAACAAATCAAAAAGCAAAAATAACCGAAAGTTAGTAAAATTCCTTTCACAATATGTGGGTCTAGTGGTCTACAAATGTGCACGTGAATGGGGTGATCTATGGTGATAACTCCATCTCCAGTCACCACCTTCATATCTACAGGCCCACAGGCCTGATCGACAACTCGATATGCACTGAGAAATATCGAAACACAACGAACTAGAACAGCCACTGTGATGACTTTGTCAACATCTCAATCACCCCACATGACTTCTTTTACATTCTTTACTCTTTTTTTTGCGTTTGACTACAGTCTCGCCTAATGTTAAATGTTGATGTCGTCTGAGATGGTAAACATGCTTCACCTAAAAGCGGACTGAATGTTAAATGCGGCTTCCAGATTACCCCTGTAGGTGCTACCATCCCTACCATCATACAGCTGATCTCGAAAAGTGAAATGCATATGCATGTTACAATATTACCTCTGACGTACGATTTAGACATAAATATTATATCGATCACAAAAAAATAATTTTCGTTATAGGTGTTCCCCATTCAGCGGGATATCTGACAGCGCCCCCTGTGAACATACCGGCGCAACCGCCTCCCATAGACTGACCGAAGTGTTGCCACGTGCGTACGCGATTACACGTGTAATAAATAGTCAAAGCTCTCTTTACGCATCATAATATATGTTTGGTTTTAAAGCATTTCTTATACAACAACGATTTAGAGCGGTGCACGATTCACTTATCGACATTTTTGTACGTAGTGTTTTTTTTTTATATTTGTCGTTAGACGAGTATTATTTTTATCGATGGTAAAATTTGTTTATAAGACGGATAGTGTAAAAAGCAAGATTGAATTAGTTAAAAAAAATGGAAAGTGTAAAAAAATGATGTAAAACGGTATTTAAAAATGAAAATCGATTTAAAATCAAAATATGCTCTACTTATTTGTCGATAAATTAAATATTAAATTGGATATAATCTACTGTCTTAATTTTAATATATTGCTTATCCAGGTGAATACGATATTAACTCAAAAGTAACGCGTGTCTGAAGAGATATTAAAAAATTCGTTTAATACCTGCTGTATCACAAAAGCAAATACTTAAACCGAATGTATTTTCGCCATCTTTTACTATAAACATATTGTCGTTTTATCTTATTTAGTTATGTTCGACTGAAGTGTGTCTAAGAGACACACAATTGGGTATCGGTTTATTTGAAATAGCTTACGTTTTTGAGCATTATCGGCAAGTGCAGATCTTTCAGTAATTTCTGAGTTGATAGCCTATTCTTCCAAACAAGCGATTTACTATTTATGACAGTTCCAGTTATACGAAAATTAGTTAATCGACTGCTAATTACTATAGAAAAAGAAAAAAAAATCGATATCGACAATTTTCGTATGTCAAAAATTATAAGCATTATAAAATCAACAAAGCTATTGGGAGTTTTTTTTTAATTATCATCTCACAAATACGATATTCATACTATTATTTATTACTAATCTAAGTATTAGGCATTTCAATGTTAAATGTGAATGATAAATACTCAATGATTATTGTTAATGCCTAGATTCATCTAGATTATACTTTGATGATATTTATCACGACGGTGATTGTTGGCTAATATATAAATAACTATCTCATTGGTCACCACTACCTTGATTGTAATCCACTAAGAATATAATCGAATAATGCTACTCCCATACCTGCGTGTATCGGTACGAAGTTTTGTCTATGGTCAGAGTAAATGCAGATGTGGGAAGACATTATCGTTATGCGTTACGAACTATCGGATTGCGTGACGCAGTGACACGCAGCACTATAACAGGGCCGGCGGCGGTTTTTGCGCACATCAAAGGAATTATCGGACGCTAATTTCAAGTTATTGGAAAGACATAGGTGTTGGAACGGGAATTATGTACCTCTATCGGAATGATTTTGGACGTTAATATTAACGTGACAAACAGATATGGGAGTAGCATTAGTGTAACTGTTTTTTAAAGATTTTATGAGCTGTTAGCTAGGTACAGTGACTCGGTTGGCGATTTCAATAATGAAATAAGCTGCTAAACTATTTTAATTATCTCTTTTCATATCAAAAATGTTATAATGGAGCAATGAAATGATTCGATAATTGTTCAATTTTATTTTCTATTTATCGACAAACGTATGTTAGCTACACACTACAAAGGTTATGTTGGCACCACACTACACAACTTATGTTTGTTACACACTACACAACTGATCTCGAATATAAATATACGTCATTCCTTGAAATGTGTATAACGAAAAAAAAAATGATTTAATGATATGTAATTAGTTGTCAATTAAATCACATTCGAAGTTCAAAATTGAATAATTTCTATTTGAGAACTTTTTTTTTGTTTAACCTTTATAATTTTATATAGAAAAACTTGCCTTGAAAGCTCGCTAATATACTGTTAGATAATTATAAATTGTGTAGCTTTTTATAAAATACAAGTATTTACTATTATTATTGTGAGTGTATTTTGCTATAAATATGGGAGTTTGAAAACCTAATTCGTCTTTATGAAGTATTTGTTAATCGATGCTTCATAGATGTTATACTAAAGATAGTAATGATCTAATAATCCTTATTTTTTTTATCTACTTCGTTTTTTAGCAATCTTATTTTAATAAAAAGAGGTATATCAACATTAATAGAAGCGTTTTACCTCGCAATAAAACGCACATTAATTTACTTACCTTATTCGAAGCTTAATATTTTAAATTGTACCTGGTATTATTCGTTTCAATGAAATAAAAAGATGGCGTCTTGCCGAACACGCCATTCAGCTATGGTGGGGAGACACGTGAGATACTTGACCGGAAGTCAATATTATTTACTGTCAAAAGTGGGCACGCAGGCGGGAAACGGATGTGCCTATATAATAAGCTTCGAATATAGTCAAGTCAAATTAATAACAGTATTCCTCGTTAAGATCATCGAATAATAAAAAAGAAACATCGTATTACTTGAATAACAGAATTGACTTATTTATATCGATTTCAAATATAGTAGTCCGTGATTAAACAAATCAATAATAAAAGGTCTTTGCGTTACACGGTTATACCGATTATTTGAGTGAACTATTGTGAGAGCTAACCATATCATAAAAGTAAAGGTTTATAGAATATTATTGTTGGTTTATTTAAATTGAAATTCAATAAAAAAAAAAATAGGAAGCCGTTAAAATTTGCACATTGTTATGTTTGATATAAGACATTTTTTTTTTTTGGATTTCCCGTTTTATCGATGAAACATTAGCCAACTTTTATACGGATATTTCACACACAGATAAACAATTGGATTCTGGGTTTCCATAGAATGTCATTGGGGGGTGGCTAAAATAGTTCCTAGACTAGAAACATAGTTATATGGCATTAAATATAAACCTACATACATTATGTGGATTCACGATATTATTAAGACGGTGTTAACTACTATATCATCTTGGTAATATCAGTTCAGGAAACATGACATCGGTTCTAATAAAATATGGTGTAGCGATTTAGTGATGCGATTCGTGGAATAAACAAATGTGATTACTAATTCGATACTGGTGTGAATTTGTTTCCAATCGATTCGAATAATCGATATAAATTGAGAATGTTTTCACTCGTTTTGACAATCGATATAAAAAGTAAATGATATGCTGTATATTATTCGCGTTATTAACTAAATGTTTCGGTTTCCACTGGATCCATGAGAGTGAATGTTGCAGTTACTTAAATATTATAACAATCTTTGTTAGTTAAATTAAGCTATAATAAATAGCTCATTGTTAATTGATTACGTTCTATTATAACAGATATATCAATGTTTATCAGCTTCGGATCTAAGGTATGAGTGGGTGGTCGGACCTTGGTACTATCCCTGTACGGTACTTTAGAGGAAGGGAGGAGAAAGGGCAAATATATGGTTGAAAGGGAAAAAGGACCATATTTTAAAAAATATCAAAATACACTGTCTTTATAATGTCTGCTAGGGGAATAACCTACTTAAAAATCGTAAAGGCTAAAAGAAACCTTATGTTAAATTTTAACCCCCATACTTATAGAGCCGAGACTGATGCTCCTACGTGAATAAAGGGTCGAACAAAAGTCGTTAAGTACCACTGTTTCTCAACTTTTATCGTGGATAACTAATCGTTTTATTAATAGCTTACTCACATAACACCTAATTCCTATAAGATCTATTCGTAATTTTAATGAAATCTCAAAAAGGTAGTGAGATTTCTTCGGTGAATGTTTGATATTGTATGATCGTGCAGAAGTTATATACAATTATAATATTGAAATATAATGTTTATTCCCCGATATATTAATGCAGTGAATTTATACAAAATATATGAACCAATCATCTCTCTAAGAGACGCTAATGGTCGTATAAAAATGCATTTTTTTTTTCTTACACTTTTTATATAAGAGGCACGATGTCAAAGGTTTAGAAACTGTGGTTTTGAAATTCGAAACAGTTATTAACATAATACGAGTAATTGATTATTGATATTTATGAACGTCGGAGTGACTTTAAAGATCTCGCCCCATTGTACCGGATCATACTATGACCGTATCGAAGCAAGCACGATATATACTTTGTATACATCAATATTGAAACAAGGCCTACTAGACGGTTCTGTTACCTACTAACACCGTAGCGTGTTATAACTGGATTGAATTCACCCCGAATTCACTGTAATACACACATAAACTGATAAATTCCAGTGCACGTGATTGGTATCTGTCGTGTTTCTTTTTTAAATACGTTATACTTTCGTAGTATGATCCATTGTAGTGGGTCAAGATGAGTGATACGCTCGCAACTTCGGAACCAGTGATGAAATTAATTGTTGATAATGTTTATGTTTTATAATATACCCTACGGTGTTAAACGGTGCGAGGATCGTTCCGGGGTTGCCAATTAATTTTGAATGTGGTGTAGGAATAAATACAGTACATCTGAAAAATGTTTTATTTTTGGTAATTTATGATAAATAATTGGATACTTTAGATACTAAATAGTACCTTTTTTTTAATACAAAAGATAACTGTCGCTTTGATATTTATAATGCGACGTCAATAGTTTGCAAAACAGATTATTATATGTCTATACAAATCTCCTTTTGGATTTCATGGCTTCTATTGTATACGTTATGGTACTCTATTTTCGAAAATATACTCTCATGACAACTCATGACGTATACTTTATGACACCGTTTCTCAACCTAGGGGTGGCGTTCATTAATAAATGGGGGGGGGGGTAATAAAAGTGTTGCAAAAGATTTGTGTTCGAACCATACCATTTTATTGGTATATTCTTCATTGTAAAAAAAAGTAATAACAAATTAGAAATACATAAGTTACAAACTATTTGAAGGAAAATACGATTCTTCGTGAACTACGATAGATATAGCAATAATTGGCTGATGTGTCTATTAGATACACGTCAAATTAATACGTGGAGATTTTTTTTACTGTTTAGTGGGTAACAACAGTAAAAAGGTTGGGAAACGATCTCTTATGTTATGTTTGGCAACCCTATACGGAAAATACCAGATGTAAGACTATAAACATGGTTGAGATGATGTGGAGCACCACGCGTGTTGATTATAGGACAAGTGATGATAACAGATATTTTTATATTTAGGCGCTAAGTTGTGTATGTATTACTGTAATATATGAAGCTATAATATATGAGTCTGTGAATGTTTGTTGTTTTATTTTTTAAGTCAATAACAGTTTACTTCAGTTCCCCTTCTTATTGTTAGGTTATAGGCTTTTATCGTTTTATTGTATGGTTTTTACAAAGGATACATACGACTTCTAGGTAATGATTATACCCATAGGAAAACTAGATAGACAGGCAGATTGGCAGTACTAATGTCTATTAAACTGTATATTTATATTAGTACTTAGATGTCCCACAGTCGGGTCTCTAAAGGTACCTTCCGAATGTTGTGTTAACTAGGTCAGCTATTGACGTATTAAGGATTAGAAATATTAAGAAATGTACATTTTAGCATTTGACTTTAATCTCATGTGATACTAAGTAAACTGTGGCCCAAAATCGTATCATTGGAGTTTTGAGCAGCTGGCTTTCAACTGCTGGAACACTTGTACGCTGCACATGTGTGATTTGCATAGATTTTCAACATAAGGCTCATATACAAAAGTATTATATTATACTAGTTGTTGCCCGCAGCTCCGCATGCGTTTTTTTATAATTGTAAATTACTTCTTATAAGATCAGCTATCTGTCAGTGAAAGTCCCATGAAAATAGGTCCAATCGTTTTGGAGATAGTACTACAGACGAAGCCACGGATGACAGCTACTCTAAAATAAAGTAGCCTATGTCTACCCGCTGTAATTTTAACTATCCGTCAGTGAAATTTCTGTCAAAATCGGTCCAGCCGTTTCGGAGATTACCCGGAACATACAGACAGACAAAAATTTTAAAAATTGTATTTTTGTTATCACTATCATGTCCAGTCAGTAAAAAGTCGTTATTTTTATATTACATACAGACACTTCATTTTTATTATATGTACAGATATCGGTATTATTACTTTCAATGTAACAAACTAGTTATTATTATAATATTAAACTGCCAGTTGCTAATGTTTATATCGAAAACATTTTTATCATATACTTAAACTGACCTGATATTGCAGAACTTACAAAGAGTCGATAAATAAATAGTTTGTAAATTAAATTCCATATAAATTAATTTAAAAAGGTGGAAAGAAATTAAGATTCGTTAATCAATAAAAAAAATAATCGTTTATTTTTTTTTATTACATATACTAATCGATATCTTATACAAAATCTTATATAATTCAAGTTCTTATAAAGTAAAAAATAATACGTCACCGTCTCGTCCGCTTCATTTTATTTCCCGATATGATCTGTGTGTGATACCAAATAAAGAATACATTACTGCACTGTTACCCGATGGCTATTTGGTCGCCCCCTAAAATTACGAGTTTTTGGTATAAAATCCCTCTGACGTTACTTATTAGGTAAGTAAGTAGTGTTTTTCTTCAGGCACTAAGAATAGAGAAATGTGTGACCACTTGTTTTTAGGAAAATTTCTCACTTTCCATGAATTTACTAATTCATTAAAGTAATTAAATTAAAACTGCTACAATCCGCCTTCTTCCTTTCTTTCCTTTCCACTTTCCACGTAAACCCCCCATTTTGATGTCCATATAATTTCCCGCTAGAGTCGTCAATATAAAGAATAGAAATTTCCGTGATCTGGCAACTCTAAATATGATGTACATGTCAAATTAAAACCGGTAGGTAAATGAATTTCAATCAAATCATATGTAACTTTTTTGAGAGTAAATATTCACGTAGGGAATTTTGAAGGCGCAATAATATATTCTAAAAACTTACGTGCAAATTATTTACAAAAATAACATCATACCCTGATTTGTTCTTATTATAAAAATACTGCACTTTAAGAAGTGAGAACATGTTAATTCTAACTTTTGAACTTATACTTCTAAGGTTCATAATTATATCTAACAATAATTATACAATTTAATATAGGATTATTTATAAACATGATTAGAATCTGTCATGGTTGCATTTTCGATACTAGAATAGGTGGTGAAATGTAATAGTTAGGTGTCACTTTTATCGGGCGCTCGTAGTTGTTGCCACGCTTCCAAGGGTATTTGCTTCTGAAACAATAATAACGTCACAATCATTTTTACCTAACAGTATCTATTATTTTAAATATAATAACTTGAGTGACTTGCGCGTTTCAAAGCGAAACTTTTTTTGTTTTACATCGCTCAAATTTTTTCGTTCATCTATCGCATGTCGCATTACAGTCGGCCGCGGAATAAGGGTAAAGTGAAAGGCGCTCGGTAGAGCAGCCAAGGCGAATATATATTAGCCTTATTAGCGGCAATGATTTAAATAAACATTGTGCTGAGTTATTAAAATGCTACGATCCGAAAAAAAGTTTCACTTGCATCGTGGTTTTTTATATAAATTCAATTTTTTTTTACCAACAAATCTTCATACTTCGCATTCTACCAAACAACCTTCCCGCATACAATTTTCAAAAAGTTGGCGGCTTTAAATACAGCTAATGTTCGAAACTTCTGGATGGGTCCTGCAAATTCTTTCACTGTATTTTATTTAATTTTTTTTATTTATTTAATCTTTATTGTACACTATTACAAATAAACACTACAAAACATTACAATTATGTGATTAGTACAAAGGGCGGCCTTATTGCTAACAGCAATCTCTTCCAGGTAACCTTTGGATGAATATGTTCCATGGAGTGGAATAGGGATTATTTAAGGTGTACAAATAAAATAAAACATGTAAATACCATATAATTAGCAGCACATACACTGTAACATGTATATACAAAACCTCTGGCCGTTGCTAGTTAGTTATAAATGATGTAGAATTCAGCTTAAAAAAACTAACCCGATGAACATTTTGAGGTAGCTATGAGATTTATGTGTTGGGACATCGTCGTTTAATTCCAGAGTGATGTAGTCCGTCGCGCACGCGATGCTGAGCATATCGTCAAGTTTCTGGAAAAGCTCCGAGAAAGTTGGCCGGTCACGGGGTTGCGTCCTCCAGCAAGACATCATTACTTCATAACTGTTAAAAGTGAACAGAGTTTTCTTTTTATGGTATGGAATGTTGTGGATGGTTTTTTTTTGAATTGACATACCCTGTCGACCCTGGGTCCTCTACAGATTCACCGGACTACTAAAGGGGAGCGCTTAAGGCACTCACCCGATTTGTTTAGGCGATCAGCGCGAAAGCACACGGTGCGCCTCTGCTTGAACTATCGCCGAGTTTCCAGATCTGACTATGCTAAACTAAGCATTGTTGTGGATGGTAAAACCTTAGGCTAGGCATAAAGAAGATAGAGAAATATAAGGAATGTTTGTACGTCCATGTTAGTGAAAATAATAAACTGATTATTGGGCATTGCTTTTAATATAACATACACAATATGGAGTGACAAAAAAGCGTGTAGATAGGGTTACTTGAATACATTATTTGGGTCGTTGAGTTTAAATTTTATCAAAATAAAGAGTAAGATCCTTTCCGAGGGCTACAAAGTGATTGCACTACTTTGTAGTAAGCACAATGCAAAAATAAAACATTTGCTAGATGTTTAATATTAAAATTATTATATGTTATATGACGTATTTTTATAGGATTTAACTTCATATAAGCCATTATTCTAACGTTATTAAGGTGAAAATTGGGTATGTGATTTTATGACCACACGATAGAAGTGAAAACTTATAAATAAGTAAATGCAGATTAATGTCCATACAGATTTATAAATGTTTATATATGTGAATAAAGAATAGTAATATCACCATAGGTACAATATATGCACTTAATTACTATATTGATTAAATACAATACATACATACTATTATCAAATAATTATAATTAAACACATTTATTGTAACGATGCATTCCTTGTCCGATAGTAAACATAGTTGATGACGACTGGAGTCAAGTATACACGTTTCAGTGCGTCACTGACCCGAACGTGACGGTTCATTTTCGTTGACTGTTCAACGTGCCCAAAGAGGTTATCATTTCAAAAATAAATTTGTTATAATTCTTAGGAGACTTAACAGAATACATATCTTAATTACCTAATACAATAAACCTCTTAATTTTATACATATATATGTTTATACTTACAGTTCTTTACTACAATTCAGGGGCCTAGGCATCCTATACCCAGAGCGGAGAAGTCTGACTAAACGCGCGGCCGCTATCTCTGGATACGGTGATCCACCGACAGTCACTATTTCCCATATGACAACGCCAAACGACCATCTGTTTAATAACAAATATTTTTAAAGTTACAATATTTTTGTCGCGTTATGAGATTTTTTTTAAATTCATTTATGGTTTGAAATGAAAGTTGCGCGCTGTGATGTAACACAGCATTTAAGTTATTTGATAGACAGTTCCTTTTGAACTATTACCTTTTATAGATTAAACATTTTTACATTATATAACCTCTTTTAATTACAAATATAATCTGTGTGCCTCTTTTAATTACAAATATAATCTGTGTGACTCTTTTAATTAGAAATTTAATCTGTGTGACTCTTTTAATTACAAATATAATCTGTGTGTGCTATGTATTGAAACTTTTTATCACAGTATTTAATTTCATCGTTCTAACTTTTGAGTCGATTCAAAACGGTTAAAATGTGTACAATAATTATTTTCTTATAGGCATTCATGTCAAATAAGTATAAATTTTCATGTGCTTAGGCACACTGTTTTTGTACTCTAATTATATGTTGGTTACAATATTCTTCTCATCTGTCTTTATTGTTTTTTTCAAGTGGTCATATTACTATTTGTAATGTATTAAAATTCGTGAACCCCTACCAAGAATACTGAACATGTAATATCAGGTTAATGAATTATAATATTCAGGTGAATTTAATATCAATAATTACTTTAATATTGTAATAAGCAATAAATATAGCACTATGCACAATCTATGACAGTCTATCACTATTTAAATTCGATTTTTAAGTTTTTTTTTATAAGACCTTCACAATTAAAGTTTTGTATGTATGTTTTTTTTTTAATTTCTATAACATTATAATTCTTTTTGTCTCAACAAAGCTTAATAGTCATTAAAAATCCATCAAAATTGATACTTTAAACATATGATTAAACCTTACACGTCACTTTGACTAGTGTAGATCTTTCTCGTCAGCGATTCCAAGGCCATCCACTTCAGCGGCAGTTTCCCGCTTCCCGTCTGTTTGTACTGATTGTGTTCGTACACATCCCTTGAGAGGCCAAAGTCTGCAATCTTCAACGTTCTCTCACTCGTAACCAAAATATTACGTGCGGCCAAATCCCTGTGAACTACTCTATTCGCTGCGAGAAATTGCATGCCCATCGCAATCTGGCGGCAGAACGAGAGCAAATCCTTCGAACTGAACTCGCTTTCCGTGACGTTATGCATATCATATAGTTTGTTGACGACGAATCCCAAACGCCTTTGCAATCTCCACATCAAGAAGTTGTTTTCGTATTGAGAATAATTTATTTTGTTGCTATTAGTTGTACGTTTTGCTGCCATTACGTCCCAGGAACATCTGGAAATAGTCAATCGGGGTTTAAACTCAATGCTATTTTTATGAATAGAATATTGGAGGGGCTGGTGGGGCTGTGTAAATAGGTCCCACTAGGAGGGATGCGGTGAAAATAGCGTGGAAATTATCCGGCTTACGAAGGACCAACAAATGTGTGTGAACGATAGGGGGTGTAAGAAGCACTTAATTCGCTTACCGAATCGTCCCCTGGCGCCTCGAAGTTGATGGCCACTGGATCGTTCACGTACACGGTTTGTCTTGCAGCGAGAGATGCGGTGATGGTTTCACAATAAAACCAATGCGGGTTGTTTTTATGATATATATGGTGGAGATGTATTCGTTATCGCGAAAAAAGTGCTCATCGGTCAAAAGTGACGAATGTCACCCCCGTATCGAAATATGAATTTTGATATGAAAACTTCATGGTGGAGCATTCGCCTCACCAAATATGATGTACTTGCATGTTAGAAATGTCAATTTACTGCTCTCGACGAATGCTATATTAACATGTTTTACGCAAAAAAAAACTACAGGTATATAGAAATGTAATTAGTTTGTCCTAGAAATAAGTAGAATTTGTGATGTCAAAAATTGTACATAATGGTCATCTATATTTATTTATGCCCTGTGTCAATCCTGAAGGTATGCGCTAAGGAATACATTTTTTAAGATATTGAGAAAGAGACGCCTGAGAAATGTTCTCATGTTATCATCATTTTTTAAATAGAACTCAATCTAACCGTGTGCTTTGGTGTGATAACGGGATGTCAGTGACTTGTGCTATGGTTGAAATCTGAATAAAGTAGAAACTATTTCAATATATATATATATACCTCAGATAACTAAGAAGATCCCCTCTACTGCAATATTCGACCACTATGAATGGTTTACGACCAGTGCAACAGCCGACAAGGCTCACCACGTGCGGGTGGACACCTACGCTCTTCATCAACTCGATCTCGGCGCGAAATGATCTCATTTCGTCTACCGATGGGAAATCTATAACAAACGTACTTTCATATTGCTCAAGTAAATAATCAATACATAGTATAGAACAAAGTCGCTTTTTGGTTTCCATATATCCCTATGTATACTTAAATTTTTAAAACTACGCAACGGATTTCCATGCGGTTTTTTTAATAGATAGAGTGATTCAAGAGGAAGGTTTATATGTATAATAACATAAATTAAATAGTGGAGAAATACTGTTATTTTTGAGGTTACTCCCAATTTAACGCGTGCGGGCCACGGCTAGTAATGAATAAATCAAAACTACTGGATTGATTTTAATTATTTTTTCAGTGAATGACATGGGTTATATATTTATACCCGTGCGAAGCCGGAGCGGGCGGCTAGTTACTTATAGTGGACTGTTATTATGTTCCAACTGTCATTCCATAGTGAAATATATTACAAGGAAACTTAAAAGTTAAGAACATCGATGCATTTTCTAGTGGCTCTTCTAGACGAGAGATCAATTTTTTCCATCTAATGATATATAGATAGGCCTAATATTTCGACGTATCTCGGGGTCTAAATTGAATAGGGTTGGCATCAATAGTGTATGGTTTAAATTGTTTAAGAAATCTTAAGTTTTTATTACAAAATCTGTGTATAACAAAATTTATTGGCATGTAAGACTATACAATTGGGTCTGACTGGATAGCAATCAGCATACGCCATGATTGCGCGCTTAGACGTGTAATATTCCAGAATCAGCCGGTATATATCCAGCAAGCGAACGAAGTGGTAGGAATGCGTACCTGAATACGTCGTGACCATCATGCGCACGTTGATAAAGCCATCACAGTGGCGCTGTTTTAGTTCTTCGCTCTCTTTAAATTTGGATTATAGTGATAAATTGGTCATCCCATGTTTCAGGCTCAGTAACACCAGTAACAGATTTTTAGATAATAATGTTAGGTTTTATAAAGAAAGTCCCAAAGCACATTATCGATTTGCCGGATAGTAAGTTCAAGCATCATGTCAATCGGGCTTTAATATCTTTATTTTTTATATTATAGGGGGCAAACGAACAGGTGGGTCACCTGATGGTAAGTGATTACCGCCGTCCATAGACACTAGCAACACCAGGGGAGTCGCAAGTGCGTTGCCGGCCTTTTAAATATGTGGGCCTCCGGCGCTCTCACTGACCGAACGAAACGCAACAGTGCAAGCACTGTTACTTCACGTCGGTTTTCTATGAGAGGGTGGTACTACCCCGGGCGAGCCGACCCATTCATGCTGAAACCAGTAATAGCTTCAGCGTAGCTCTACCACCTACAAATCTAAATGCTATTACAAAGTGGTTCTATATGTGAATGATGGTGATGTCTGTAAATGGCACCCCTGTTTGGGCATCCGCTAAAAACTAATGTAACTATATTTGGAAATATATGTATAACGAAAGAGACAAACCGGAATGAGTTTCTTGTCGGTTCTTCTAAATAGCTAGGTTATTATCCGAACCGGTGGTAGTTTTGACCACCTTAAGCGTCTTAAAAGGGCATGAATTATATAAAGTATTTTGATTGCACTGTGCTTATCACCAGGTACATTTTGCTCAGCAATAATAGACAAAAATATATACATTTAAAAATGACAATTTATTATCGATTGCCCAATTACGGTTCCCAGCTGTTTTGGTCCATTTTCACTTCCAACTCTTAACTAATCCAATTGTCTCAACTATCGCGCAAAAACTTGTATGAACATCATTGCGATTGCAAGAAAATCCAAAACTATTAATGTGACGGTTTCTGAATATCGTGACTCGACCCTATTCAAAATAGAGGTGAGGGGTTTTGGCTTATATAACATTTAGTTACACTGTGTTAAATCGTACCCAGACTACGTGACCTATGTTTGACAATTTTTTACTTCCCCCTCTCCTTGGTGACCATCCGTAGCATACGAGCAGTTCTCCCCTACCCTCCCTTATAGATTTCACGTGGTAATTCATAAATAAGGTTTCAATCATTTTTTGCAAAGATAAAGTTAAAAAATTAGCTTATATTGTCTTTATTAATACAGATCATGACGCGTGACGTCAAAAGTTTATACATTGTAACTACTGTAGTTACAAATGGAAATATATTATTATTATTATTATATGTATTTAATATACTATTAAAAATTATATTGTTATTATTTAGAAGCGCTTAACGCTGCACGACTTATTTGAATATAGCTCGAAAACGCGTGGGATTTCCTTTAAAGGTTATTAATTACATGACGGAAACCTAAGCTCCACCTCCTCTGTGACCAAGCGTGGTACTTTGACGACCTTCTTCTCTCCCCTGAACGGATTACGTAGTTGGGTACGTTCCCTTATGTTATAAACGCATGCCGTAGCAAGTTATAAATAACACTAGAGTTATCCCTAAAACTAAAACCTTTTTTTATGATGATATAAGTTATTGCACCGTTTTTGACATCCTTTGAATACATTAATTACATAGCGGAGGCATGAAGACGCCATTAACAAGGAATATTAAATACCTTTAAGCATTTTAATAGCGACCTCCCTGTCGCCCAATGTGCCTCTCTTCACTACACCGAAAGCACCTTCTCCTATGATCTCGTGTAGAAGCACGCTGTCCGACCGGACCTCCCATTGATCCTTCCAAGCGTCGGAGTCTTCGGGTGTTTCCTCTGCTTCTTCTTCTATGTGAGGTCTCATTGATGGCTCTGGTAGCTTTAATATTAAATAAAATGATAAAAAAAAACAATCCTTTGGCGTACTTTTTAATTTTTCCTTCGAAGAAGTGCCTAATTCACCCATTCATAGAAGTGATAATACAAATGTCACTATAATTCGTAACCAATATGGCAAAAAACTATCTGCTAACAAATTCCACTAAATTATATTTCGCATAATGCCCACGCGCACTGTTATTATTTCTTATAAGTGAACCGATGCTGGTTTAAAATGTGGTTAGCGTGTTCGGACACCGAGTCAATGGACGCAGGTTTTAATCTTTGCGAAAGAACTGGAGCTTTCGGTGGAAGGTAACGTCGTGGTGGGTGGAGTTAATGCAAAGTCCGTTGCTCTAGCGCTAGCAACCTCGAATTGAAAATCTGTCGGTAGGTATCCTACAAGTATCTTTCGGCAGCTGCACTTGAGAGCCAGTCATGGTATAGGCTTAACCTGTTTACCATCTTAGACCATATCATCATTTGTAATTACGTGACATTGTGGTCACGCTAAAACGTATAATGTATAATAAACCTAAATAAACACTTGAGTTATCATCAGCCTGTAAAAGAGCCACTGCAGGACCATAGTCCTCTTCCCGACGGAAGGTATGGGGTATAATCACAACACCAGCCCACGTCGTATTGGTGATTAAAAATCGGAGAAATCCACAGTTCTGTATTTTTTTCACGTATGATGGTACTATAAGAACATTTCTTAGGGTCAGGTTTCCTCACGATGTCTTCCTTCACCGTCAGCCGATAGTATAACCAATTTAAATTAGTAAATGTACGCGAATTCCGAAAACTTCATTGGTACACACCGGGGCTTGCAACTGCGGACAAATTCTTCTAAAATCTTTTAAATATTATTTATTCTCAAATAGCTACGTATGTCAATTTTTATAAGGATCGGATAGATGGAACAAAACAGATTAAAGAATATGTAAAACATTAAACTTTCTCCAGAGAGAAACTCTTAGGTCCCAAAAATCATGGTAATAAGTCAAAGTATGTTGGAGTCTATTAATATCGGGCATACTAATATAGTTTTAATTAGCATAAAAGTATAAAATGTTGGCAAAACGACGGACATGTATAGGTACTCTTATGCGTTTATAATAATGTTATAAACTATACAAAAAATCATCCTTTTAGAACACATATCTGAAATAATCTAGAATTATCTACAAACTTCGCGTATAAGCTCGATGTGACGCGTCAATTCGCGGACCACGTACACCTTATCGGCTCTTATAGTATCTACACAAATAAAATGATAAATGTCTGTCATAGTGCGCGTTTCACACAAAAGCTACTGCATCTTTCTTTTTAACTTTCACATCTGTGGCACTAGGTCCTTATTTAAAAACATCAGGATATATTCATTTCATATAAGGTTATAAAGTTAAAAAAAAAACGTAGTCTGTACTTATGTACACGCGTTAGAAGTTATACTTCTTTAGCGTAACAAGATAAACTTCTTTTCAAAAATTTTATCCTTCGCCTTATTCTACGTTTGCAGTAAAAACGACACTAACAATAGAAAAAGATATTTAATACATGCATACTTTTTTTTATAAAATGTTGACTATACCTAACTTCAGGGTGTCGGTTTTTCGTGACGGTGTGCGCGCGCATCGTAAAAATTTACTCTTATCATTTTTCCCTAACGCGCCAAAAGAAGTATAACTTCAAAAATATGATTTTTATGAACACTACCGCGAAATTGATTCCACCCCCATATTATGGATCTATTTTTGTAGGGTATTAGGTAGGTAGAGTAGTACCTGTGGATATTCCGAATGGATGTTGCGGCGGCGACACCTGGCGCAGAACAGGGCGCCAGTGAGCGTTAGGGCTAACGTGCACCAAGCGCCCGCCGCCGCGCTCACCCATAGCCACAGGTGACTCCCTGCCGCCATAAGCCACTACAACTGAACACTTGTATTCACTCAAAACATTCGCTTCACAAGAAAAAAACAATTTATATAAATATCGTTGTATAAATATATAATATACATGTGTAAACTATTGTAAAACCTCTTGTGCTGTATGGATCTGAGTGCTGGGCTACAAATGAGACGGTTGAGAAGACTACACTCGGTAGAGATGTAAATGTTAAAATGGATGTGTGCTTTAATCAGAATGGAATTAGTGTGTCGGAGAAGTTAAGGAGTAATAGGTTAGCATTATATGGGCATGTCATAAGGAGAGATGGAAGTCATGTAACCAGATTAGTTTTGATCATGAAGGTAGACGGGCTATAGGAGGAGAGGGAAGAACGAAAAAGGTTTCGGTGGGTTGTGTGAAGAATGACAGACTTATAAAAGCGTGAATAATGAGATGGAATTTGAAAGAGGAAAGTGGAAGAAAAAAACATGTTGTGCAGACCCTACTTAGGTGGAATAAGGTGTGAGAAGATAAGAATATATGTACCTTGCAAATAGATTCCTCCTTTAGTGTGGATTGCTATTATGCAAGGATATTTTTTAATCATATGTTAAGGGTAGAAAGTCAGTTTATATGAGTGTTCGCAGTTAGTTTTTGCTAAGGAATTCTGTACGTTTTTGAAACTGCTGCGGCTATTATATATAATTATTGTATTATACGACTACTCATTAATTTTATGCTGATATTGAAAATAATATAAACTGAAAATTTCTATTTTTTATTATACACTAGGCAGCGTTTTCGATAAATGCTCCCAGGCGGTTTGACTTTTTCCAACACTTCCAACATTTATCGTTATATTTCAATCAATTTACACAAAACCTTGGCAAATTGTATACCTAAACATTCTTCATGTATTACTCTATCTATTGATGAAGACTGCCGTTTAGTAGTTTTTGAGTTTATCGCGAACAGATAGACAGACGGACGCTTTTGTTTTATAATATGTACTACATATAATTCGGTCTCCCTTCATTAGTAATAAAAAGTATTAGAAGATTTATGAAAAATTCTTGATACACGTTACGAATCAGCAAAGTCCGAAG